>JAWZYV010003359.1:0-600000 GCA_038373885.1 Cheiracanthium punctorium | reverse complement strand
GGAGGTGCACAACTAGATCATAGAACAATCCTAAATATCAAATCTCAACATTCTACGACCAATAGTTTTTGAGATATGCGAGTTACATACATACGTACGTACGTACAGACGGCATGGAAAAACTGGCCACAGTAGACTCGCCACTGGTCAAAATGAGTTGCAGACGCGTTAATATGATCGTGTATGCTAGCCTACGATGAGATACATCGAAAAAATATTTTAAATTAAATTTAGAGGTAGTCAAAATCGGTTTTTATGTCGAAATTTGGCCCCCAAAATTTTTCGGGATCACATTACTTCCTTATACTACGTACAAGGAAGTAAAAATGTTTGGAAAAGAGTCATTAAATGTATCATGCATCATTACGTGTACTTTAAATTTAACAAGATATAATTAATGTCAATCTCTCCACTTTTCAAGCCGTATTCAAAAGCTCCAGTATAAATTACCATCACATTTGAATACGGCTTGAAAAGCCGTATTCAATGTTTATTTTTAATTTAATCTTATCGAGATCTAACCTATAATATTTACTAGTAGTCAATCATCAATATCAATCACTAATGAATTTTCCCAACTAGCAGCACTATAATAAAAGCAACCATTATTATTTTCCATAGTGCACCTCATTATCACCACATTTCTTATGCAATGAAAGCGTGAGAAGGGGTCTACCAATTTGCTACCGAGCAACCTGTTCCTTAAAAACGCTTATTTATTTTTTAACCTGCCAACAAGGGAGTAACTAGGTATATGTGAAAGTCAGTGGCGTAACGATACCGTTGACGCCCGACGCAATTCATCAGATGGTTCATATAATTATACTATAACATAAAGTAGGAAACTGAAATCTAAGATTGACGAAGAATTTGCTTCTTCATTATTTTCCAAGGCTCATAAAAGGCTCAAGTTAACAAGTTGTAAAGCAATTTATGTTAGAAACTAAATATTTCTGCTTTTTTAAAAAAAACTATTGCTAAGAATTACCTCCAATACAAATATTTATTCTGGCGAAAACGGCTGTTCTCAACGATGTGAAATTCTTTGGAAAAAAAAAAAAAAAACTGACATGATTGGTTCTTACATACAAACTTGTTAGGTTTAAATACAATGCAATTTTAAAGTCTTAGCATAAAATAGTGGCGTCAGTTGTACTTAATATTACTATATAGTTACGCTGATCCCTGACTCTGTAACGATTCCGATTGAACCAATTCAAGATAAAACTTTTAGCACCATTACTCCAAAAAAAATTAAAAAAGTTCAGCACAAAAACGTAATAAAGTCTACACCGTTTGCACAATCCGCTTGCATAAAAATCAAGAAAGCAATCTCTACTACTTAAAAAGCCTAAAATCCGCCCGTTCCCTAATTTTTAAGCGATTTTTCACTATTTTCAGCTCTATTTTATTTTTGAGATTAAAAAAGTCAATTGTTTGCGTGACAAAATTAGATGTCGCTAGTGACAATTACGTCATGTTGAAGTCACGGTTATCAGGCTTTGAAGGGAAAATTGTGATTCCAGTTCGTTTAAAATAGTTTTTCTAGATTATCCTGTTGAACTTTTCTCACAAATAAAATTATTTCCTCTGCATGAAAAATTGATTTAAGATGGGATGTTCCCAGCGAAACGCAACCTTTCGAATGCGAGAAGTTTTCGCACGTTTTTAGAGGAAAATGCAATTCCGATTTCGGTATATAATAAAAATTGAACATGAAATTATATATTTTCAGTGGACAAAGATTAAATATGAGTGTAGACATAGATATTTTTTGTTGAATGTTTCCATTAGCGTCCGTTGTAATTGCTTCCACAACGGAGTTTGATTTCTAATTTACAATATTTAATCTTAGGATTTATAAACGACACATTGCGAATAAAACCCATAATTTAGTCAACAAGTTGCTCATTGAGGAAATTGTTGGGGTTTTCGCAAAAGAAAACCCCATTTGACTTCCAAACAGTTACAACCTAGTTTCTTGTTTATTGTTTTCGGGTTTGTAGTCCTTTTCTTCTTTTGTAATACAAATGAAGTGTAATCACTCTTCCTGAAATAATTTGTTTGAATGCTTATGTGGAATGAATTGCATGTAATTTTTTCTGAAATCTCTTGCAAGTTCAATCCATCATACCATTTTTATGAAAAACCATTCTGAGCCAAATCACAAAGCCGCTTACGGTCTTTGCCAGTATTTCAGTCTCATAAAAGAGAGAGGAAGCGAATAGCATGTACGCACCAATATCGTTTACTTAGGAGGAGGCCTGCGGCAATCGACGAGTAAGCACGTATGTTTACTCACCGCTCAAAGTTATTGTTTCGAAAGCGCCTGTAAACCTTTCAGACAATTAATTTCCTATTCACCGTTTTACAGTATTCTCCGTTTCCTTCAATTTGTTTCAATTAACATAACGAACAGTGTAAATAATAGGGGAGGAAATGTATATTACTACATTGCACTCACATAAACGGAATGATAGATGGAATTGCATTCCTATAATTCCTGATCATGTTACACGTTATTTTATTTCTTATTTCAGATAGATGTAATTAGCGTAGTAATTATAAACTCGAAGTTGTTGCAAAACAACTTTCACTTTCAAAGATTCTGAGCATAAACAATTGCTGATATTGAAACGAATTGTATGTTGAAGGCCACTGTGAAATTCTGTTGTACACAAAGCGACGAAAACAATATTTTTTTTATATTAGGTGTACCAGAAAAATAACGCCTTTTTTAATGCAGTAAATTTAAAAAAAAGGAAGTTTTAACAAGTTTCTAATGACAAACAAGTTGTACTTAAATAATGTGTTCATATTCGTTACATTTTAAAGCAAGAATTTCATAGGAAACTGGGTGGGATTTTTTTTTTTTCCCGTTCAAGAAGTATATGTGAGAAAAGTGGGAAATGGCCGCCCACCCTCTTTGGAGGGTAAACTTCAAAATGCCCTGAAATTAATTTTTAGATTTTCGTATGTGTTTTATTTTACAGCAAGAATTTTATGGATGTATTTTTTTTTCTCTGAGGTACTTAAAAAGAGAAAAATGACCGACTGGATGAGACACTGAACATGGTAGATGACCGAAGTATGAAGATCCAGAGTTCTGGATTACCGCGTGCCTGCGATCTAACGCTCTGGATTTTCGGCGTTTTTCTCCGCAGATGCAACGTGAATACACGTTAAAACCCCGAAAAATGTCCCCCACCGAAAACATTCCCCTCTTCAAGCGGATGCCTCTCATGCAGCTTTTCCTTAAACACAAAATCAATCAAATTAAAATCAAACAAGAGAAGAAAAAACATAAACCTACAGGTCATGTTTTGGAAAGTTCTTTTATTGAGCAACTATTAGGTGTACCGGAAAGTATTGTCGTTTTTTCGTATGTCAATATTTTGCCTAGCCAAAACTACAGAAGCTTATAATACGAAATTTGCCAGGTACGTGAGTTTTATAACATAGGCGCTAGAAAATAGAGCATTTTCCAAAATTTGTAACTTATGGGGGATAGGGAGCCAAAACGTTCTTTTCAGATATCCTGTGTGATCTCAAAGAAGAAAAGAGATATCCATAAAATTCTTGCATTAAAATACAATGCTCACGAATACCTAAAAATAGATTTCACAACATTTCGAATAGAATACTCCAAGGAGGGGAGACGTGAAAAAAGGGGGAGGATGGCCATTTTTCTCTGAGAGGAAAAAAAAATATTATCTATAGAATTCTCGCTTTGAACTTATGAGTCCTGTGCCTAAGCACAGCTTGTTTGTTAATTCAATAATTGATGAAAATTCATTTGTTTGAATTTTATGTAAAGCAACAACATTTTTTTCCGGTACACCTAATACTTTACAAACCTCAAATACATTTTAAATTTCGTATTTATTAGCTTCAACAGTGACAGCTATAGGCGAAATATTGAAATATGCAAAAACAACAGTATTTTGTAGTCGTCCTATTACATTTCCGTAATCCACCGGTTACTAGTACGAAGACTCACTAGGCTACTACGCTAGTGTATATTGTGTTCAAGGCAAACTACACGAGAGCTATCTGGCTAGGGCGAGAGGTTACTTAAGTGGAGGACTTTTCAAAGGTTTCTAGCTCTTATTCACGTTACATCTGAAGAAAACTGCCCCAAATTCCAGACCGTTAGATCGACAGTTGCACGGTAGGATAGAGCTCTGGACCTTCACACTTCAGCTATCTACCAAGTTCAGTGGCTTATACACTCGGCCAAGGTGAGCTGAACCTAGTGGCACTATCATTTTCTTTAATTATTCGCTATGTAGAAACGTTCATACAAATATTAAACAACTTACTTCATTGAAAAATGTTTTATGGTTTATAAATTCCGCATTATTTTATCTTCCTTGTGGAAATTGATTTTTAGCTGTACTCAACAATCTCTACACACTACTCAAGACCGCCCTCACTACAACAGACAGATCTTCACCAAATTGTTAGTTGATGTTTTGATTGAGTTTTAGAAGATTCCATACCATAGCTATTTATTAAACTTTAAAACTATGATTTCTAACCTTTAGATCAGCATCTCTAATGTGTTTAAAAAGATATTGTTACTCCAAGATATTCTGCTCCTGGAAAATATAACAGTCACAGAATACTTTGTTACAGGTTTTACCGCGCCTTTAAAAAACCTAACGTTTATCCTCTCTTTTCTGGATGTTAACTCTTTATGTAAGCGCATCACGATCAGTAATCCATCAAGTCCAATCGAAAGTGAGCGAGTTCTGAAAGCTTTATTATTTGACAGAGAAACGGCCTTGGATAAAACGCATAGCTAATTATGAATTACCCCTAAAATGTGCAAATCCGGGTTTATACGTGGCACACTAGATTACTTTCTCGATACTTCAGAACACTTTTTAACACTTTCCAACAAGGTTTGAAAAATGTTTACGATTTTGGTTTGTCTAGAAGTCCGTGTTCAAACTTTCGTAAATATGCATCGATTACTACGAAATTTATATACGTAATTCCTAAGTAGAGCACTACGTATCCAATTGAAAAAAAGGTGTATGAAAAATTTATAGTTATTTCACAGGAGCACGGAAAAGAATTCCAATACATCACGCTCTAATCATTCTTTAAAGTATACTTTAGAGTTATTCTTCTATATCAAACAAAACAAAATACATATATGTTATTGAGGATCACAAAGCAATGATCTCGATTGAAAACAGTGTCTGAATCGTTTATAGTTCTCCTCCAGGAGCACTTAAAAGAATTTCAATATATTACTCTCTATGGCAGTGCAGAGACATTCATCCTTTTCAAACATCGTGATAAATTTTAAAGTTCTTTTTATAAGTCCTCTTAAAATTAGATTAATAGTGATATACAGCTCTTTTTTAATCTCTAAATTCTCACCGAAGTGTAAAGGTCCTGCGTTTTGGCCTACTCCGTGGCTGCAGATCTAACGGTCTGTAGTTTTGGGCGATTTCTTCCAGATGCAACGTTAATACGTTTCAGAAACCCTTGAGAAAGTCATGTGGCCAAGCAGGCGCGTAGCCAGGAAAATTTTTCGGGGGGGGGGATATGCGCCTGGAAAAAATTTCGGGGGTGGGGGATATGAACTTATATGTGTATAAATAGACGGAATTTCATCACTAATCCAAAAATTTCGGGGGGGGGGATATATCCCGATATCCCCCCCCCCCTGGCTACGCCCCTGTGGCCAAGGATTCTTCCTTTAAGTAGGTATCCCTCTAGTCGCTTCGTCTTAACCACTGAAGTAAAATATTGCCAGATTTAAGTATAATACATCGCCACATTTGGAGCAAGAATATAGTTGTATTGGAAAGTGTTTTGTAATCGATACGTTTGGCATAATTTATCTTTCTTTTCTTTTCTTTTCTTTTTTGTATTTACTGTCAAGGGTTTAGAAACGTTTTTAAGATAAACATCAACAGCACCTTGAATTTTAGAAATAGTACACAATTTACTGAGTTTTATGCTACAATCGATAAGCTTATATTTTACATTAACCAGAATTATACATAAAGGGAATTTTAAGCATGTGCGTAACTGGGTGGTAGCAAGTGGGGAGGATTATTCCAAGTTAAACGCCCAGCACAGTTTATACAACCTAAGGGAATCACTCGTTTTATAAACTAATTTTATGTTGTTTTGAGAGGAAAAATTATGTTGTTCTAATTTTACTAACTTCATCAATGGCTCTCACTACAAAAGACGCATCTTTACCAAATTGTTACTTGAAGTTTTGATGGATTATTCTAAATTAGTGTAATTTGGAGAACAAACAGTTAAACACAAATCGGCCGACCACTGGTCGAGTGGATAAGACACTGAACATTGGTAAATGACTGAAATGTGAAATTCCAGAGCAATGGCTTACCGCACGGTTGTCAATATAACCGTCCGGAGGGTTTTCTCCAAATTTAACGTGAATGCTCGCGTTAGAACCCTTTAAAAAGTCCTCTGCCCAAGATATCCAATGACAGTGCCGTTTATACGCCAGCCACTTTCTAAAATCAACCGAATAAAGCATCCACTTACTAATAAAGTATACAAAAAAAAACGAATTTAACTTATTTCATCTTATTTTTTTACGTTAAAATACTATCAACACGCAAAGAGAATCTATTGAACGTGAGCATGTTTGCTTTCATCTGCCGCTTTGTGTTATGGATGACACTCTATTCAGTAATTGCCTATTCAAGTCTGTTGATTAAGTCCTTTGTTCGTCACGTTTCACCGGGGTTATGAAAGAAAAGAGGGAAATATTTGACAGGTTGATAGACGTATTTAATTTGCGTAGACTTAACAGTTTCACTTTGTGGGATCCATCGGAGGAGCTGCGTTGTACGTTGCAGGAACGTTTGTACGGCAATGCAATCAGCTTAATAATCCGTACAACTCAGGTGTGAACAAAGAATTGTACTTTTCGGTTGATCTTCACAGCATTAATGTAAAGGTTTTCCCTTTGTAGAAAAAGATAGGACCAGCAACGGTGGATTTAAAAAAGCAAGTGGGGCTCTAATCGTCATATGCATCCGGGGACTCGAGTACGATTTCATTTTTCAAAATCTTATGAATAAATTCTGTTTTGCATACCTATTCCCCACCTTCGAATTTCATATAGAAACTAGGTGAAGCACCCCTTCTTCGCACAATTGATATAAATTTGGGAATCTATCTTGCCCTTTACGTAATTATATGTATCAGAGAGAGATCTTTGCACAAGATGGAACGCGAGCCGCTTGATGTCCACCCAGTGGCGTGGCAGTAATTTCCCCTTTTCAACAAACCCCATATCGCCTTGCCGGAGGTCAAATCATCCTATTCTCATCATTCATTCTTTTTTAGAACCATCTTTCTGTACAACCCTGAAAGAAGGAACATCTTGTCAAGTTTGTAACGCTGACGGTCAGTTCCAGTAATCCTCCCCCCCCCCTCCTCACCATAGACCACAGAATTCTATTATATTAGACTAATAAATCGGTGATGCTGTGAACATTTTACAAATTTGTGTCGTATTTTTTACTCCTTTATCATTACATTAAAAAATGGTAAACATGGGTAAAAGCGCGGGGTTTTAGGCGTACGTCTACTATGCCTCATGGGAAATCCGCCATTGATAACCAGGATTAAGTGGTTCTCTAAAATTCCGTGAACTGTATTTTTACTAATAACTAAAGCTGACTTTTGCGGGAAGTATTAGCACTACATACACAGTTTAAAAAATATATAAAAAAAACTATTGTGGACATTATGAGCATTACTTGACTTCTTTATATGTCTATTAAATTAATCTATACACATTTTTGATGCGCCTTAAAGTTACCTCTTTTGAAATTCTATACTTAAATTATAGTTTAGAACTTTCTCGTCAAATGTAAGAGATGTTTGGTGTTATTTCTTCAAAATTTGCCAAGCTTGGCGAGAGTAGAAAAAATTTCGGACATGGCCGAAACAATGTCCATGGACTTGATGTACTGAAGATGTCCACAGCATACCTTAATATACTGAAAGTCTTTTAGTGGATGATTGCAATTTAAAAAAAAAAAAAGAGAGAGAGGAGCAAAAATAGATGTTACAACAGCCCTACACAATTTCAGCATTCTGTTGTATTTTTTTTTTTTTTTTTATTGTGCGAAGAACATATGTATTTATATTAGACCAAAAGTAGTCGAAATGATTTAAAGATTGGTCAAAGTGGATCGTACATGACTAATATTAGAATGCATATGTACAGCTGCGGAAAAAAAAGTCCCACTTGCTCTTTATTTCGCCATCGTTCGTCGCATAGCAAAGTTATATATACCATTCGTTTGCAAATAACGCGTACTTTAATTTACTATTAATTTAATTTGCATAAGGGGCCGTCTTCATATTTAATTCTGCATCAACTTCGTTTTTCTCAATGGCAACCCCATACTTTGACTTTATT
Organism: Cheiracanthium punctorium; assembly: GCA_038373885.1. Classification (NCBI taxonomy): domain Eukaryota; kingdom Metazoa; phylum Arthropoda; class Arachnida; order Araneae; family Cheiracanthiidae; genus Cheiracanthium; species Cheiracanthium punctorium. The sequence continues at coordinate 591,563 of JAWZYV010003359.1, read as the reverse complement.
AAACGAAAGAAAACCTTCAAATTATCCTAAATATAAATTTTCACCAATTTTCTACGATAATTTCCGGAGATATTGCGAATTCATTTTTGTGCGTTTTTAAAGGACTTTCTGCAAATTGAAAAACGCTATTTGTAGGTTCCAAACTTCTCGCCTTTCATTTATTTCGCTCGTGAGAATTAAAAGAAATTAATATTATTTTCAAGGAAATATTGTTCCCATCTCTCTTAAAGTTTTTTGTACTGAGAATATCAAGGGTAGACTAGAATATTTAGTCTGTGGTCCAAATGACCCGTGAGTTCATAACTTTCTTGGTTCGTACACATGATTTAAGGGGGAAATGCAAAATGACTGCTAAGGATTTTGAAAATCTTTGTAATTTTGAAATTGTTATTCAGTGTTTCCCTTGATGTTTCTCTTAGACAGCTGAAATGTTGGCAGGAGTTAGAGGCTGCTCCCTGCTCTTCTGACTACAAGCATGAATATTGCTCGACTCAGCTATGGTCGAACTTAAATAATGGTTTCATGATTGAAAATTTATTTGTTTGAATGTCATGTAAAAAACGCAATTACTTTTTGCCGACCCAATATTATCACTGTGTTTGTTATTTCACTTTCTTCATTTAATACTATCGCCTGCAATGTGCAATATTCTTAAGACTTTTGGCGGTATTTTAATTTATAGTTAGATGAAAATTTTTTTCAGAAAAACGTGATTTTGAATGTTTGATAAAGTATGGGGAATTCCAAAGACCTAATGTTTCCGATATTAAAAAAGGTCACATTCATGCCTGGAAAGTTGATGATGTTAATTTTTCAGAAATAGGACGTTTTATTAGAAGACATACATCTACTGCATCTAATTCTATAGCTGGAAAATATTTTATTTGGGGGAATATGGTAGTGGATGCAACAATACACGCTTTATAGAATCAATCCCCAACAAACTGTAAAAACCTCTAATTTATTTGCTTCAAAATTTGATATTTTTAATACTGGTATCTTTTACCCGTGTTTTTGCACAAAATAAATCTAATTTACAGTTATTTTATGCAATTTTCAAAAAAATTTCACTTAATAAATTTATATATGGTCCCTTAACTCATGAAAATCACACATTTTATTTAATATAAATTAAACTACTGAACGTAAAAATTTGAAATTTTGCACAGCCATGTAATATTAATTTCTGCATCTATTTCCGTCGAAATTTGGCTAGGTCGCTATTCATAATTTTTTTGAATATTAATTTAATAATTCATAATTCATAGTAATAATTTATTAAAAATCATAATAACATTAAATTATGTTTGGGTCGTTTAGTTCTAATAGTACGAATAAAAATCAGCTTCTTACTACCAATATTATATGAGATATGAATTGAAGTATGAAAAAATATTTTAACATAGGGGGAGGGGGATTTGGGGTGCTCATAACTCACTCATTTTCTGTCCAAATTTATTGAAAATGGGTGTCCGGGGTTAAAATGAGCTAAATTTTTGAAATATGAAGTGAAATCTAGGGGTTGCTATTGAGAAAAAAAAAGTTGGTGCGAATTTTAATATGTAGATGGCCCCTTATGCAATTTTTATGCATAGCAAATTAAAGTGTGCGTCAATCGTAAACGATTGGTATCTGTAACTTTGCTGTGCGACGAACGACGGCCGAAAAATGTACAAGTGGGCCTTTTTTTTTCCGCAGCTGTACGTTGAAGAGTCACGAAGAAACTCGTGAAAGTGAATTTAGAGATGGGCCAAATCGATTTCTGGGTCAAAAACTGAATTCCGAATTTTCTTCGCGATAACAATACTTTTTTACTTTTAAGAATTTTTAAAAAAATCGGTCAATTTCCATAAGAAATTTCAAGAAATCACGGTTTCCACGAGTTTTCATAGTTTTATTATGAAGGAAACTCCTGTTAGTTGATATACTTGACTTTCTATAGTATAATAATACTAAGAAAATTCATGATATCCTTGATTCCGAGTGACTTCACTGTAATTGACCGATATCCTTCTTTACGGACGGATGCTTGACAAGACATAAAAACACATTTATTCGTGTTATGTATGCTTTGAAATCTTTAGAAAAGTATATGTACTATAGACAGAAAGAAACTTTCACAAAAGAACATCTAAGAATAATCTGTTGGATAAACTCTGCAAGTAATACAATATTCATTTCTATTTAATCATACTTAAACGTGGCCTCTAAAAGTAAAACAAGAAAAAGTTACACGCTCAATGTACAGATTATGAAACACGTTTTAACGCAATTTTATCTGTGCTGGTGCTTCTGCGTTAATAGATAATTAATCCGTATACAAAGACAATATTCAACAATTTAATGCCGAATTATTTATCAATATTTTACTTCATTATAGTTATATTAATTTGAAAGAGTGAAGTACTTATTACTATTATACATTCACTATGAAAGAGTAAAAGAATTTACTTCACGCAATAAATAAAAAAAGTGTGGCTGGAACTGTTAGTATGATATTATCTGAGCGACATATCCCAATTCGTTTTGGTAGAGTAGATTAAAGCAAAGAAGGAAATGCATATAAAGCTCCTGTCGTAATGTAGTTAAAAGACTAATTTATTTACACTAACTGTTAATCATATCCTTATTACAAACATGTCGTATGAGTGAATGCCGATTTAATGCAAAATAAAATCAAACATAACGCAGTTTTCAAATTATAACTAAAACTCTCGTACCATACTAATGTAAGAACCTAAAAATATAGTAATAGTTTAATTTGTTTTGTGTTGTGACTTGCCTACACAAGGGGCATCTACCTACGGGTGGGGGAATGCCCCACTCAAAGTCCTCTGACTTTTTATGGAATTCTAATGATTATTCCCGTTACATCTTCAAAAAACGCCCAAAACTTCAGACCGTTAGATCGACAGCCGCGCGATAGGCCCGAGCGCGGGACCTTCATACCTCAACCGTCTATCATGTTCAGCGACTTATCCTCTCAGTCATGAGTAATATTTCAAATTGAACTGATGACAAAATATATTATTTCAGACTGTTTAGACTGTTATTTTAGGCTTTTTGCTATGCGGAGAAAAAAAGCAGTGGGATTGTTTCTATTACAAAGATAATTCAAATTCCGATAAAGAATTTTTTTTTAAATCTTTGAGGAAACTTAAGTTCCAAGTTGGGTTTTGAAGTCAATTTTATTTCGCGATCGACTGTTCAAAAAACACTGTCTTAAATGAATTGAGTTGTGTGTTACGGCGAGCCTACTCGAGGGCATCTGCCTACGGGGGATAATGCCTCGGTCGAAAGATTTTTCAAGGGACTCTAACGCATATTCACGTTGCATCTGAAGAAAACCGACCAAACCTCAGGACCGTTAGATCGACAGCCGTGTGATAGGTAGGAACGCGGGACCTGGACACTTCACTTGCCTTAAATGAAATGCATTTAATATTCACTTAAAAAAAAAAATCCTTCATAACTACCAAAGTATAGCACTTTTAAAGAGTTTTCAATTTTTCTCGAATTCTGTTTAGTTGTTGGGTCAGTGCAGGGGTGTGAGCTGCCAACAGGCCTTGATTATCGCACTTACACAGGGGGCTCGTGTTCTGTGTATACATGCGGAAATTGTCTGGAAATGTGAGTTTAGAGTGACATACAGGAACACAAAATTTGAACCAGTTGTATATATGGACCAAAAAAAATGAGATAGCTATATAAAGAGTCACAAATTTTGAAAATTGCACCGTGCACAAAAGTGATATAGTCGCGTCAAGCTTTGGCTGTCGATGTCAAATGTAGTGGAAAAAATATTTCATTATTCTTCCGAAATTAAAGTACATTCTTTATTAGAAAGATGTGCGCAATCTCTCGACTTACTGCAAATCACTAGACGATATGTATTAAAAACAGGATTGGCCAACCTTTTGCATACCATTAACCAATTTTTCAGTATCAGACAGTTCAGATGTGCCATACATCATATTGAACATGAGATTCGAATTGTTGTTCTGAAGAAGAATTAAATTTTTCGCATATTTAGCAAGGGATCAGAGATAGTTCGATCTTTGATGACAATGTATTTTGGAGTGTACAGATCCTTCATTTCGATGTGATGTAACATCATAAATTATAAAAAATTAAATATTTCTGGAATCGAAATTATCTACAAAGTCCTCAATCTGTCTCGAAACAATAAGTGGGCACAAGAATGAAATGCGGCCACTTTAAATCATTCAATACACCAAGTTCGGGGCATGCGCCATGATTTGGTCACTCCTGTGTTAAAAAACAGCTTATTCTGCATATGTAAGGAACATTAATAAAAATTGACAGTAAGTATTGAAACACTGCCGAAAAAATATCTGGTCAAACATCAATTAATGTTAAAGTGCCCGTTATTTATTTTATTTCTAGAAAAGTAAATTATTTAACTCAGAATTGAGAAATACTTTTTAGAGCTTTGAATATATGGCAACTACTTCATGGGAAGTCGAGGACCTATGTAGATGAGTGTTTCTCAAGCTGTGTACCGCTCACCGGCAAAAATTCAAAGACCCTCGTAAGTGCTCAATCCGAGAAAAGGTTTGAGAACTCTGATGTAGATTATAGAGCCCAAGTCCTGCACTCGGTGATCGGGCTCGGTCCATCTCATCAGTAAAACTAAAAAGCAGGGGGAATTGGATCTTCAAATTCATATATTGTTTCATCGACAAGTACATGGGGGCTGAAATTTTACTGGTCATTTTGATCAGGTCGACCCTTAAATTACATCCGCCATACTCATTCTTTAGTTGACATTTGGCGAGCGGCAAGAGATACTAACTACAGTTCTACCAATATAACTGCCCGGAATTTGAATTACGTGACAGAGAAGCAGTCAAAAATGATTATTTAAGCGGGGGGGAAGAAAAATAATCTAAAATTCTTTCAAATTAAGAACGCGCTTGTGTTCTCTCCATTAATTTTTTAATTGTGTTGAAAAGTGCATCATAATCCAAGCACGGCTATATTTGCCATCTTTTTTTGTGTGGGTGGTAGGGGGGGGGGGAGAGCGCTCAACTTTGTTGGGAAGTGTATCATAATCAATATGTCGCTCATACTTGTCTTTTTTTTTTCTTTTTTGTTTCATTATGTTGGGAAGTACATCATAGTCCATGCGTCGGCCCTATTTGTCGATTAAATTTTAAAAGTGATCCACCCACAAATTTTGGCTTCAGCACCGTGTGCTATCTTAAAAAAGTGATTTAACAGAAATTCTCGGCGTGAAGACAAAAGTATAAGTGCTATTTAGCAGACAAGTGCTAAAAGAAGAGTTTTAATTTAAAGATATTCTTTTAAATGCTTTTCGTAATCATAATTCAGCTTTGAAAACTAAGAATGATAAACATGTTTGTTCTTAAAAATTAGGATGCTCTATTTCTTAAAAAATAGAGGACTGTATTCAAAAGAGGCTTAATTTTTTTTTAATGTATAGCTAAAAGAAAACCACGTAAAAAAAGATAAAAAAGATCAATTAGTTGCAAGTACTAAACACATTTTTCAAACAAAATTATTTTTATGCTGTACGCACTTAAACGTAAAGGTACAAAAATATTGATAAGTATTGAATCCCATAATAGCAGTTTATACATAGGTAAAATTTTGAATGAAACTTTATCCCCCACCTCCCTACATTTGTCAGATAAATTTAAAACTCTATCATTTTTTTTTTCAATTTGATGCAAAGAATGGAGAACATTAATGCATATAGTTGTAGTCTTGTTAGGAGAGCAGTCTAATTCAAAGAATTGCCTGCAAAAATTAACGAATTTCCTTAAATATTTTGGTAAATGAATTTCATTTGTTATTTTCTGGCTTGGGAAATTTTCAAGCGATTTCATGGATTTTAATTTTAAAAGAAATATTTTTGGCAAGATTTTATTAAGGTCTCAAAAGAATTGAAAAGTTCTAAAATTATGAATTTTAAACACTTCAATTTCATTAATATGTATATTAAAGCTTTTGTGAAATTCGTTGAAAAAGAAAATGGCGATTTTTAAGATTGAAGGGGGATACAATCGTTCTTAATGAGCCGTAAAAGTATTCGACATTCAAAATTTCATCCTATAAAACTCTTTGGATTACTTTCTACAAAAATGGGTGGAATATATTTTTACCTCACCTAAAACTTTTTTAAAATGCAGTTTAGTTATGACATAGATTTCTTCTCTGCTATACAAAAGGAAAAGAAAAAAAAAAAAAAAACAGAATTTCAAAAGAAAAGGGGAAAAAAGGAAAGAAAAGAAAAGAGTAGCGAAAAAAATATTTTTATGATCAATAAATTGACAGTTTTACATATTTATTCAGAAAGACGGAAACCCCATCACTGGTGAAACTTTATAACTCCTTCATCTGAAATAATTACGTTTATCTTGATTACTTCATTAAATTGTATCACATTTTTATATTCCATCTAACTAAAATCTCAAGTATACATAAGTTAAGCATGCCGAATAAAAAAATCTGAACTTGAGAAAATAAATTAACAATACTGTAAACAGCTTAAACGATATATAATGATTCAATTTTAACGGTATTTTAAAAAGTTGTTTTAAATTTTTCACTGCAGTTCTTTAAATATTTTAAAAGTATTTTTCTGAAAAATAACAATTCTCATAGCTATACAGATAGGATTACTTAAAAATGTACTCCTCCAAATCGGTGCCTTTAAGTTGTTGCATCTATATGGTGGCAAAAATTCCTAAAGTCGCGGGGAATAACTTTCCGAAAAATCTCCAAAATGAGTTAAGTTCTCTGTGGACTTCTCCAAGCTTCCTTTGCGCGGTGAAGTCGGAAAGCCTCTGACATTTTCTAACATTTTCTTTTGGTATCTCGATTTTGGTATCTCGTAAAATAGAGTTTTGTAAAAATTAAATGCCCCCTCTAAATTTAAAAATAAATTTATGTCATATTTATATACATATCAGTCACATGTCATGTGGAATGGGCGTACCCCTATACCATACTGTTCAAACTATTTAAAAGGGTTTTTACCTAAAGTCAGAAGAAAAGTTTAATAAGTTTATTGTTTAAAAAGAGTGGTTGAGCTGCCCTGGTAAGAAAGGATTTCGATTTCATACTTAACAACTTATTTCCTGGGTAGCATGTATTATTCGTTAAATAAAAGTAGCTTTAACGCTGTTCTTTCATAAGGAAATAAGAAAATTTTCATAAAGAAAGAGTTAAAAAAAATTTGGATAGAAAAACTTGACATGTAAGTAAAAGTTCACAGATTTTTCATCAATTGATGAATTTGCGGTATAAATAAATTGTTTATATATGCTGTAATTTTACGATGCAAAATATTTTTATTTCAAAACATTCTGGCGATTTCACATCTATCGATATCTTCGTTCGAGTTAGATCTTAATTTTTTCCGTAGACTAACTTTCAAATTAATGTGTAAAATTTATAAATTGATGCTTAAAAAACTCTAGCATTTTTTAAGATGAGTTAATTTTACTTGAATTTGTATGTACTAATGCATGAAAATAAACTTCTTATATTGGTTTCACAAGAGTAACGTTCTTTTGAAAAATAATGTAAAAATGATGAAATGAAATTCAAACATATAGTTGAATTTTATTTTATTATTTATTATTTTCGAAATCTATTTTAAACTGCGTGTTTTCGGGAGAAAATTAAAGAATTATCGAGAAACTAAGCAGCAAAATTCGTTTACCTTAAAAAAAGATTTTGAGTTACCGTAAGCAAAGAAACGGGCTCGCAATATTTTAATGATTGATTGAAATGCTAAAAAAGTGTAGATATAGAAAACTTATTAATTTTTTAAATAGCTATAAATTATTTTACGATTTTCTTTTTATTAAAAAAATTCATTGATTTAGAAAATTTCTTAGATATTTTTCGAATAATTTATTAAAAGCAGCGCTCTCTAATCTGAAATTTCTGTACAAAAATAAATTACTATTTTTATTACGCATTAAAGAATATATATATATATAACATTACTTTAAAAGCTATGAATTATTAAATAATAAGTTCAAACTAACTATCAATTTTTTTTTCTAAAATATGAAAAGAAGACTGTACGAAATATGTATCTTTCGTTTAAGCAATTAAATACAATTCAAAATTTTGTGTTTTTTTTTATTTTAATTACAAATATAATATTTTCTATATATTCGCATTTAAAAAATTAAATTAACAATTTATTTATTTTTAAAAATTGTTTTATGGATAAAAATATTTATATATTTTCTTTCGTATTTATTTCAAAAAATATAATGAGAAAAAGGATATATATATAACTTGAAAAAAATATTAAAATCCTAAAATCTAAAGAGCAAATTAAAAAAATTATTAATTTAATTAATCTGCAATAAAAACAAAATCGCATCTTTATAAACCTCATTTCGTGCAATTCGTAATTACGAGCAATTAAGAAAAGTCATGCAAAGAAAGTTAGTGCTACTTACCCGCATTGTGTTCATTCCATTCGACAAAGATACTAGAAACAAACTATACGGAAATTATTGCCGGCCCAAGTCTTAAAAACACCCTGACGATTTCACAATCACATCTATCGATATTATCATCTGGGTTTTATCGTAATCGGACACGCAGTGCTGCTCACGGAGTAAAACCGACCTTGGCGCTGGAGCATTATAATAGCCATGCCAAGTTTGGCGCTCTTTTCAAGTCAATAGACACGGTTTTAAAGCATAAAAAAATTAATATGTGTGTGCTGCATTAAAGTATATAAAAATTTTAATGCATATCAAATTTTCTAATTATCCGTTATTTATTTATTTATTTTACTTTTATAAGTTTTGCGTACTTTTATAATATTTGCGTTTTTTTACATGACATAGAAAACGCACATGATATGTGTAATATTATAACTAAGTTTGACCTACGCAAATGAAACTTTTACGAACTAAAATTCATTGTAGTTTTACTTGATTTTTTAAAGAAATTTTACATTAAAATTTAAAAAATTCATTACATTTGTTTACAAGATTCATAGTTATCAAACTCCGATTTTTCAAATAGCACATATAGGGGTTTCTTTCCGCTTAAAAATGATAAAGAGTTGATTTCTGCTGACTTTTTAAGAGCATGCTTTACACTTTAAATGCAAGTACTATTAGGTCAATATATCAATGCTTTGTTCTGACGAAACAGCATGAAGTTTTTCTTATATCACTAAAATAATTTGAATTTACCTTTCGAAATGAAATAGAGTATGTGCAAGTGCATATATGCAATCACTATGTTGGTTTTTTATATTAGAATTTTGCTTTAAAAAAATAAACAAATAAATATTTCTTTTTTAAAAATCATTTCCAAGGTAGATACATTTTGTATTATTTCTGTGGGCAAAATTGAAAATTTGAAGGAAGAAAGTGAGAAAAAAACAAACAATATTTTTTTTTTAAATTTTATACAATATGTTTTAAAAATAAAATAGAGGAAACTTGCCGATACTAATAGGAGTCGAAAAAGTATCATCATTCTAAAAATAATTTTATATCAGGCTAAAAACAAGTCGTATAAATGTTTCTATCTTTTTTAGGGGGGGACGGTGAAGAAAAAAATCTGGAGACCTCTATAGACCAAGAATTGATCATTCTGGTCGCTTAGTGACTAGTTTAAAATATTTCTTATGTATATCAATTTCCGAAAGACATACAAGTTACGAAAAAAAAACTAAAAAAAAAAAAACTTATATGCGTGCTTTAATAAAACAACGCGTTGTACGGTGCTGGAAAGAAAAAAAAAACTCCTAGCCTGTGCGATATTTTGAGTTTTAATTGCCATAGAAAAAAGTCGTTTAAACCTACGTTTATGGTTTAGTTTAATTTTTACAATATTTCAATAAGGATTTTAATTTTTTGAGAGGCGTATACACATTTATTTTTGAATTCACTTTGAAATTCATGACACAAACGATTGTTTTTTATTTCTTGTATCGTGTTCACTCCAGATATGAAGTTTCATTGCTGTACGGTGAAAATTAAAGTTAGCAAATGGGGACTGTGTCAATGTTTAGCCCAGTTACTAGGAAACTGTATAGAACAATATAAATCTAATATACAGATTCTTTCTGTTCCCTTTCATTATATTAGCTTATAAAACCAAAATTTATTTTGGGGGGTTATGTATTTTGATTCTAATGTGACTTAAATTTATATCTGTACATATTTATGATTTTTTGAAACATAATTTTAAAGTTAATAACCAATATGAAAAAATTATAGTTCAAAAGTAATCTAACGTATCTTTGGGCTTTTATAAATTATATTTTAAATAAAGTATAGCGTAATGTATTCAATATTTTTGGTGCTGTGGCTTAAACGTTAAAATTTCTCTTTAATATTAGAGGACATTTTTCAGTGCTTGTAACTCATACCTACTAGTTGAAAGAAAATGAAAATTCGTATCTGGGGTGTTATTTTGACATCCGATTTAAATTATCAAGTAAAATTTCAATATGTCAAGTAAAAAGATAAGGTCTCTATTAAACTTTCATAATTTTGGGGGTTCTGTTTTAATATACAGATAACCCCTTAACGATAAAAATTCCTGCACATAAAATAATAAAGAGCAAACGAAGTAAAACAATACCTTTGTTTTGTCTATATAACAATTAAATCTCAAAACTCTCTTTTTATCTTTTTGTGTTGTTGTTTTTCCCCCGCACTGTGTTTTGGTTATTTTTCAATAACGAAAAAGAATTAAAATATGTACTGACAATTTGTTTTTATTTTCTGCTGTTTCAGTTAATTCGTGAATGTATACATTTTCAGCACTTTTGTTTAGTATTGTGATAAATGTTCATAACATATATATTTCTCTCCCTTCATTGTTGCGGAGTCACAGAATAAAGTTCGCTTCCCAGCCAAGTGAGTTATCGCACTCAAAAACTTGATTGCCAGTGAATGAAGCCGAAAATGTCAGGGATTTCCGGTTTAACCAGGGTAAAGCAGGGCTGTCTTATTTGGCAACTTATTAACTGAATTGCAAATATCTGAGTAATTTAATAATTTTTTTTTAATGAATTATAAGTTAAGCTGTAAAGAGTTGCAGATACGAGTATCTCAGTAAATGTAATCATGTTTATTTTCTTGTACCAAGGATAGGAAGTATTTCACCGAGAAAATTTTCGGTATTAAGATTTTAGCGGAAAAATTGATTTCCTAAAATAACTTTCTGAAGTATCTGCGTGATCTCTCAGCGTATGTATGTATTTATTCATGTATGATCTATTTTCACCAAACGTAAATCCGTTTTGGCTTGTCTTGTAGTGACGCCTGTACGTACGTATGGTCGTCTGTAATCCGTGTAACTCAAAAACGATTAGCGGTAAAATGTTGCAGTTTTGCATACAGGGTTGCTGTAACATCCAGTTGTGCTCCACCCTTTTTGATTGCAATCTACTGAGAATTTCATCTAGCGGGTCACTTAAAAGACCTTAAATACACTAAGGTCTGCTGACATCTTCGATATATTAAAAGTCTATGGTCAATAATTGTTTGTGCCATGCCCACAATCTCTCTAACTGTCGCTAAGCTTAGAGAATTGTAGCGAAATATCACCATATGTACTACGCTACATAGATATTTTCAGGAGCATGTTGCCGTCCTTTGGTTTAGAATCAGTATCACATAAAAACTTTAAAAAGTTGTCCATGGATTTTTTTTTTTTTTTTTTTTTTTTTTTTTGTGTGTGTGTGTTTTGGAAAAGTGTTACTTCCAACTGCATGTTATGCTGCAGTTACTAGCAACTGCAACCCAGTGTGCTACATTCTACCATCTTATGTATGCTACATCAGTAAATGCTACATATTTCTACATTTCTTCAAGGTTTTTGAACGCTTTTAGAGGTTGTGTAAAAAAAAAGAAGAAAAGGCAGAAAAAATATCATTTAATGAAAAAATATCCTATCATTTAATGAAAAAATCTTTGTTTAAACATATCTCTCTTTTTATAATGTAAGAAATTTGTACAACTAATGTATGGGGTGGCGGACATTTTAGTAACTGGAATTTTTTCTGTATAGGGACCGTATAAAAGTTTAAATTTTGTATTTATTCAAATTTAATCCCCTGAAAATTTTAATCAATATCATAACATTCTGCGCTTTTTTTTTCTAACTACGTAATTTATTCCACATATCTATGATCAATATTTAAGTCTCATTTAATCATTTAAATGTACAGAGATTAAGACTAATATCTGTACATTTTCTGAGTTTTATGTATGGTGGACTTAAAGTACGCTATCTCAAAAAATCTTTAATTTTCTTGTTGCTCCCTTCTTTTTCTCTCCCCCCCCCCCTCGGTTCTGAATCAGTTCTACCGTCGAACAAATTTAACATGAACACATTTTTGGGTAACTTTACAATCAACAGCACTTCCAGCCTCGGTGGGATTTATTAAAATCCCAACGACACATGAATACTCGATGATCCTACACGTCGTGCACGAAGGTTTCACTGGATTTTTGAAAGATAAACCCTTCTCTGGCCGGCATTTATCCAGTTCACCGTCGCTGGAAGAATCTGAATCTCAGCCAGAACAATGAGTATGACCTTTGTCCTCCGAAACATTAGAACCTTGAAATTCTCTAATTGTTCGATCAAACTAACACCGACCAACAACAAACAAATACGAGGTATAAACATCCGTTCCACTTCAAGTAACAACAGATTGCTTGCTCCTGAGGTCGTGTAATAAGTTCATGTAACTGCCATTGTTTACTTTCCAATCCAGAAAGGTCGAAATTCTGCGTATTGAGGCGATCGTAAATGGGAAGTCGTTATTTAACAAATACACATAATAGAAATATCGTTAAGATAAAAATTACTGAAACGATTTGATTATGATCTCATATTAAAAACTTTCACTACCCTTGCACCACTTTGGTAAGTTTCGAAGTTCTTATATTTTTGTATTTTAATCGTTTGTGATTTGTATCATATAGAATTCAGTTTCTCCGCTAAAGAATATTTACGGCTGTAATAAAAGACTTAATTATCCGGTAAGCGGATTATTTGGGAGATATGCTTCTAAGAAGGAGGCATACGACTGTTGTCGGACCACTAACTATATGTTACGATGGTACTGAGCTTGAAATGGATGAGCGTCTCTGGAATTGCCATTAACCGTAATGTTTTGGAATTCTTTTCAGTGCTCCTGAGAAGAATTATGAATGATAAAAACAATATTTTCGATAGGGTCATTTTGTAATATTTCTGAACATTTATACACTTTGTTTTGCTTGAAATAGCCAAAACCTCTAAAATACGCTTTACAGAATGATTACTTTTTGAGAGTGTAATGTATTGAACTTCTTTTAGGTTGCTCTGCGAATAAACTATCCAGTAGATTGGAACCAATAAGGGAGGGGCACAACAACATTCTACGGCTAATATTTTTTGAGATATGCGAGGGAATACATACGTCAGGAAAAAACTAGTCAAAATGGACTTGCAGTTGGTCAAAATGGATTGTACATGCATGTACACGAACATACAGACATGTGCACCTTGGCACGTCTGGCAAAAACTCTTTGAAGTAAATTTAGAGATATTAAAAATCGATCTTTTCATCAAAATCTGCATGCCGAAATTTTTCGCGATCACTTTACTTCCTTCTACTTTGTACAAGGAAGTAAAAAGTAAAGAAAGAAAAAAAAAAAACGTGTTCCTGTGCGTGTGTATGAATTTTAAATGCATGCGCGAGAAACTACAAATTTTACTAGAAAATCGAATAAATAAAATTTGACAGCAAAATATGAGTTTTTATTATCATGAATAGCTTAGCTAACACGAAAAAATATTTCGATCTTCTCAGTCTCGTGTTTTTCAGTGATCGGTGTTCTTTCACCATTTGGTTCCAGATCATCTTCAAAGTTTTGAAATCCTAGGTTTCTTCTTTAACATTTTGTAGGAGTATGTTCTGCAGTGGCCTAGTTGCTAAGTTCCGTTACCATTAGAACATGGAAAGTTGAAGCAGCACCAGCAGCTTGGTCAGTTCTTGGGAGAGTGAAAACCTCTCTCGGTTGGACAGCTGTGGAACTGTATGCTAAAGGGAACTGGTGCACCTAAAATATGTCGTGACTCTAATGTCTTCCATGTTCAAACGATATCTCTGGGGAGTGCCAATCCAGGTGCTAGGTCTCTCATCTGCTATTGGTTCAAAATTAGGAGACCACTCACAGGAGGCAACGTTGGTCTGTTTTAATAGGTGCCCCCATAAAGAAATAACCAACATCTGCGGCGCTCGTAGGGGTCAAGCCTACAGTGGGCCGATGATCCGGTCATTAGATAGAGAAAAAAATTGTAGAAGTATTGTATTCAAAAGTGTGCATGTACACAAATTGACCATAGTATATAAAGCTGCTTATAGTATAATAACTGCTTTAAGTATCGGAAGATGATGAAAAATATTTTACTTTTCTGATAAAACTAAAAATAAAAAGTCAGCAAAATTTTTACCTGTTTTTAAGGAATAATCAGTGATTTATAAAACACCGAAAGCTGAACCCTTCCACTAACGAAAAATTGTAAGGTTTAAACCATGTTGCTTCTCAAATGGGATTGTATTTTATTGTGTTTTGGTGTATATAAAAATCTAAAGGCAAATAACGTTTTTTAAAATCCAAAACAAAATTTTAAAATTATTAATTAACGAAATATCTTCATAAAAGCCATAAATTACACGAATTAGTTTTCTTTTTATGTCAGTAAAAATTCCGGTGAAACAACTGTTATATAATATTTACTTATCAAAACACCAACGAACACATTAGTCAAGAGAGCCAAATATCCAACCAACGGTTGAGATTTCTATTGAGAGCCTAATTTCTTAAATTTGAAATACATAAGCTAGATATTCGGTTTACCAACTCAATAAACTTTAGTGGAAGTTGTGAATCTTAATTAAACAATAAGTACACTTAGTAAAACTTTATAACATGCTTATTAATGATCTTATTTATTGATAGAATTTAAATTCTAAAGTATCCATCAAATTAAATTGTGACAACGAATGGAAACACTGAGTGGTAACAAAGGTCTTGCATCTACTTCAAAAGTTTGGATAAGGTAGGTTTGCATGTTTTGTTTTTAATTTTAGACACGATTCCAGATGTTCACGCTTACGATGACTTCTAAATTTACTCTTGGTGAGACTCATGCTCGAAAAATACAATTCGCATAAATATGCAGTTGTTGTGGGCTGATGCTGGAACATTTCCGTTATTTGACGAAAATCCGCTTCTTTTTTTCGCCTGTCCATTGAAAAAACTTCTTCAAATTCAACTTATATTTTTTCCTCTTGTTCAGACTTCTTCGGGATGCAAAATTCGCAGAAATATTACGTTTCCATAGAGTACGGAAATTATTCGTTAAAAAATGAGGGATAAATAAGCGTATGAAGACGAGTTTTTCTGCGAGTGGATCTGAAAGGAGATGTAACACTTTTATTTCAAAATGTTCTGCTTCAAACCAGTAACCCACCCCTCTTTCAAAATAAGTAAATATATCTACTAACGATTTCTTGGCACTAAAAAAAAAAAAAAAAAAACAGATTTGTTAACTGGAAACTACACCTAGCGCCAAACAGTGACGGATTCCACTCGAATACATTTGAATTTTAAAATCTGTCGAGTTGTTAAAGGGATGGGTCTTGGATGTTCCGCTGGGTGCAGCGTTGCACTTGATGTGAGTTAAGAAGTTAAACATGGATTTTTGTGTTCAAAAATGAACAGTATGGGGAAGGACAAGAATGACCCATTCCTGATAAAATGGTTTGTCCCACTTATAGCCTCTTCCTTGAAACTTTCTGGATTTGCAACTGGAGCCAAAATACCACTTTCAAGGGCTGTTAAAAATATTCGTTTTACAGAGAATCTAATCAAGCTTCTCCACAACAAGCAAAGCCGTATTCCAGCGCCATTAAAAAAAAAAAAAAAAAAAAAAGATTATTTTTACCAAAAAAAAAAAAAAAAAAAAAAAAATACGAGAAAAGTTCACCGCCCGCGTTCTTGACCATCCTCCCACGCTTTTCTCATCTGAAAAGGGGGAAAAAAAAGAGCAAAGAGTGGTGAGCCCTCTCGGTGAGCTCATAACATAAACGGAAGCCCATTTCCCAACCTCTCCCCCGCTTTGTCATTGATATAATCGAGTCAGTGGCGCGTGCGTCACTTTTCCCCGGTGCCATTGTTTAATGCTACCCTCCCTGTGCTCGACAACCTTGCCGACTTTATAATAATAGGTCATTACTTGGAGGAGGCCGGACACCCTTAATGCATAACCCGTGTTTTTCAAATCTTCCCTTTTCACTCAGTGTGGTGGTAAAACCGGGAAAGAAAAAATCAAACTATTTCCCAGACGACGCTGTTTCATTTTTCGACGCTCTCTCAAAAGGAGGATATTGTTTCGCGCCGATAAAAATAAATATTATTAGCATATTTTCTCCCCTGAAAACGTCGAGACAAAACGTAATGTAATTTGTGTCCCCCCCCCCCCCCTCGTCTATAGAGATTATTGGCCGCAGCTAATAAGGGCATCTGCCCAGGACTCATTTCATGGAAGAATTTAAAAATGTTTTCTCTCACAACTATTGTAACTTGACGTATCTTTCTAGTTAGAATTCTTAGTTTTGAAATATTCAATGCATTTACAATTTCCGTCGTAAATTTCTGAGTTTTGTTTTGCACTGAGTTCGTTTTCTGTGTTTTACGCACCAAGACAAAAAATTGGATATGCATGTGGTTTTCAGTCTATTTAAAATCCTCTTATTAGCAATTATATGAACAAAATTGTAATTAAACATTTCTTTAAGCTCAGTTATCTATTTTTCAGACTATAATGGCCTAAATTACGGTATTTACTAGGAGTATCTTCATCGGAAGTATGTTTTAGCACAAAAAATCATAAAATGTATTCCTCTTAAAGAGAGTTTTCCGTTATTAAAACTTAATACCCTTTAATAACCCTTTGGGAAAAAATATATTATATCATTTATTAATGACAATTGTGGACGCTCTGGTAATTTATACATCTTTGTCATTAATAAATGTAATATTGCAAACTCCCTGCTATACGCAATAAGATCGTGTTAATGCTTATATTTGACAATAGGAATGCTGCTAAGTTATTTATTCCGAGTCTTGTTCAAAGTTTTACAGCACCTACAGTCTTCAAATTCAAAAGTATGGTTTTGATCAGACATTTTTTTTTTCTTTTCTGAAATGTATAGTGGTGTTAACAACTGATAAATTCGTGCTATATAAATGTAATATCAAAAGTATTAAGTTCACAGAATTAGAAAATATTTTCATTTAACACTTCCTTGGATTTGAGGTCCATTTTAGTATTTGATCTATTGTAAGCTTCTCTCTATTCTAAAAAAAAAAAAAAAAAAAAAAAGTATCGCCTCTGCTGCCGGGGCCGCCGGCGCCGCTGTCAGAAGTTTGTTCTGCTATCACCTCCGAAACCGTGGGGGATTTGAGTTTCGACGAAGATATTCACGGATTCGGAAAATTCCGGGGAACCTGATAGGCTGACTTAAATTTCGAAAATCGAATTATTTTGGAAGATATTAATATAAAACTGAAAAATAAACATAATGGTTGCCAGGTTTGGCAATTTTCGTCAGCATAAAATCGTTCATGCCTTCGTAACAAAGCAATTCCAAGTATGTAGAATCTCGTGAAATTGACAAACATTAAGTAGAATTACATCAATTTAAGCCAAATTAAAAAGTATATGAAATAAATAACTCAAAGTGTGTTACACAAATTTGACAATTTTCAAATAGTAAGTTCTCTTATACAACAGGAGTTTAGAATGAGCGATTATCTGTTTTTCGAAAGCAGAATAACTAATTGTAACTGATTTAAAAAGCGCCATCTTGGCATTAGGTACGATCTGGCAAAATGGTATCTTTCCAAGCAGGGTGAATCTAAACCGCGAGTTCCGAAATGTTAGAATCCAGTATCTTAAAAATGAAAAATAATTAAAATGCAGATTATTTTAAAGCCTGTTAGGTTCAGCTTGGGAATTTGCTACCAGTAGAAATATTTGGCGGCGTTAACTATGCCATTATAGTAGTTACGGTACGGATTGGATATTTGCCAGGGCGACGAGATGATATATTTCGTGGTGCTAAATACGCCAATCTATAAAGGATTATGTATATGAAGATATAGATAACGGTTTTCCGGGTAACCTTACATGAGCAGTAATTATCGGATATCAGCATCTGTAAATCACCAAATAATGAGGAGTTGCTGTTGGTGGCAAGCAAGTCACCATTAGTAGCAGTTCCGTAGTTTTTATCAAAGAAAACATATGAAGTACTGTTTTCTTGGAGCTAATTGTTAACGATATGTATACGTATGTCGCCAAATTATGAAAAATCGCCATGGGTGGCGAATACGGAAGTTGTTCCACACGTTTTACATAATTCAAAATAGTGTGAAGTTTAAATTTTTATGTTCCAAGGAACATGCAAGAACCAAGCAATGTGCAGCTCCGTAACATTCTATCTGGTCCAATCTTTGGGTTTATGCCTTTTTTACGAATAAGAATTATTAGGGGCCGAATACCTCATGCGAAAAGCGAGCGTAGCGAGTCTAGGGAACTTGTCCCCTAGTGAATTAAATAATAATTAAGTCTTCAAAAGTTTTCCTTGTAATTTTGAATTCAGAATTTATACCGATCAATCGAAAAAAGGGAGACTATGCGATAGAAATAGACTTTCTGAAAACTTGCGTGCTCTCGAGTAGACTGGGTTTTAATTTGATGGGAACAATTCCCATCATCGGCATTTAAAAATGACAAATCGGAAACAATGAAAAGTATTGAGTCGCTAATTTAAAATTTCTTTTTTTTTTTTTTCTTCTTTCTTAAAACATTTTTAGCGATCATAAAATCTTTTTCGTAAACACAACATCATTAACATAAATTGATTTATCCTGAAATTAATATACAAGAGTTTAGTCCTGTTATGGCCGGCTGTCATCATAAAACTACATTCAATACTTATTTCGAAATCTGACATTTGTTCCTCAAGGGAAGACTTCAAGATATTCTCTTTCCCCGCCGAAAAATTTGCCATTTCCTTTCTTAAAGACATGGCGAAATTTCTGGGAAACATTGCGCCAACCTGCAATTCTAGTGACGATAAATCTACAAGCTTTCAATATGAATTTATCTTTTCGATAGAGAGATTTAAATCATATCATCACATGTAATTATTTTTATTGCGCGTATTCATAATATCAGAAGAAATCAGACCAACAAGTTTCACAAAACTTGGCTAAAATAAAACAAAAAATTCTGAAACATTTTCATATTTTAAATAAGCACTAAAGTGCTATATATAAAAAGCATATCATAATCCATGCGTCGTCCATATTTTTCTTCCTTACTCCATTGAGTTGTAAAGTGTATCATTATTCATGAGTGTGTCGTATTTTTCTTCCTTGTTCCATGAAACATACCAGTTTTAAAATCTTCGTCAGGCATATTCTAACTATGTAATAAGAAACAGCATTTCCCAGTATTTTGCCAAATATGGAAGATATCGCCAAGCTATGTTCAGTTTTGGGGACTTATTTTTCGATGCGCCAAACTAGGCGATAAATCATGAAAAACTGCAAACCTTGGCGACTTTCAGCATTTTATTCTCTCCCCCTCACACACACGCGCGCTAGCTGGCAACCCTATTGAAAAATGCAACGAAAATGTGTCAACGCAAATCGGTCCACATTAATATATCAACAAATTATATCGACAGAAAAACCCAGAGTGAACGAAATAGTACTCTAGTGCTATAAAAGAAAAAACTACAACATTTGCTTAAAATGCCCTTACTTACTAGGTCAGAATTTTAACTCAAAATGACAACAAGCGAATAACAGAATATCATTTCATCATAGTAAATACTTTCAACCTTACGATTCTACGCACGCGATTCGCATTCATTCAAGAAGTAATTCCCGGAGCCCATTCATTCAGCACGAGGAAGATTCGAGCGCTTCTAAAAAATAAAAATAACAGCATTTGCTGCAAGGCATCATCGCAACACGCTTGCTTTGCCATAAACACCGTGCAATTACTCGCCATTTAAACGTTATCTTTTGTTCTGCGTAAAGCCACAAAAAAAATGAGGAAATCTTGAAAAAGACGGGGAAAAAATACAAAAGAATACCAAGGGATTTCATATCTTGACCATCACCAACCGATGGCCTTGGCCTTAATAAGGTAGCTATTGTCGTTCGGGGACCAAAGGATTAGTTCCACTGGACGGTGGAAGAAACGGATTCACCTGCAAAAAACGGGGAGAGGATGCCACTTTTTGTAAGAATAATTTTAATATCGAATAATTCGGAAAAAAAGCGTTTAATGCGCTTTCTCTCTTTTTATTGTTCTCTTCATCCGTTCAGATTCCGATCAATTTTATTCAAAGTGAAATTCCGTTTTAATGCATGAAGGTGACTTTAACAGTTCTGAACAAAAGCGGACACAGATCAAATTTAGATTTTGCGCAATAAGGGATTTCATCTCTTATACTAGATAATAAGCTTTTATGTTTAGAAAAAGATGGGGGGGGGGTTGAGGAAAAACAAGAAAGATAAATCAAAGCGAACACTTGCTCTTTCTAAAAATCTTTCCAACACAACCTTGTTCGTGCTTGGGGCATGTGCTACATTGTAACGAATACTTAACTCGTTCGCTTCCTTTGTCGCAAAGGCACGATTTCCCTTCTGTGTCCATCGTTGCTGTCCGGTATGAGTTTTACAATGCTCATCTTTCCAAGACCCATACCTTCCGCAAGTGCAACGCTGAGCCACAGCGAAACATACACAGACTAATTCCGAGAAGCAACGATGGGCAGAGAAAGAGAATCTTTATGGGGTAGTCCTTTTGTGACGAAGGGAGCAAAAAGGTTACAGCAAAACCAGGAGTATTTTTTAATGACTACCATTTAATGATCTACTTTTATAATTTTCTTTTACCACTCTAAAAGAGTCATGTATACTATACACAATGGCGCATCCAGAATTTTTGTTTATGGGAGTTAAAACGCGATGTCGCTGTTACAACGTCAAAGTATTCTTCTACCATTCAATCAGATAGCTATAGAACAGAAGCTTTCTTGCTTAAGGAAGCTTAAAACGCACTCGGTTTGTAGCATCATGTCCCTTCAATGACTTCATAATTGAGTTCAATAATAAGCTTATTATCTTTGATTGTTTATTTAGGAAATAACAATTATTTAAACGCTTCATTCGAAATAATTTGAAGACAGCTTTTAAAATAAAAATATTTAGATCCTTACTTCCTTGACAATTCTCTATTTTTCACAAATTGTTTTCTACCCCTTTAGGGGAACCGTGGATTAAAAAAAAGATAAAATTACGATTCTCGGTGTACTTTTATTGCGTGTTTTACAACCTTTTACTGGTCGCTAACAAACGTTTTGAGATCTTTATTGTGACGAAAGTAGTGGGACATCTGTTCTGCTGTTGATTTCGTCTTGCTCCCTTTAAAGCCATTCCCTACGTCCCAATGACAGACGCAGGCTGGGTACAATTGGAGTGACTTGCTTGCAGGGCTCCGAAATCCTTTGGTACTCGTAGGGTAGCGTGTGCTGAATAATGTCGTAGTCGTAGTTCGCAACCGGACAGCATCGCTTGAAGATGTGAGCTGCTTCGAGGGGATTTCTCTGACGACATCCTAAAAGAGAGAGACAAATCATGTTGAATGCGTTGATTGAAAAATAGCTTTCCAGTAGAATCTTACTTAGCGCAACGAATATTTAACCTGCTGGCTCTCTTCGTCAAGAAGACATGATTCTACCATTCAATCAGGTTTTCCCCTGAAAAACACATTAACCCTTTGAGGCGCAACCCTTTCCCAATGCTGAAAAAGGGGCAGCCGTTGCCATCGCTCGACTTAACTACCAGCAAGATGGCGGACGACCGAAACGTTCATCGCGTGCCACAGATCTAGAGGCCCTTTTTTGACGACAGCTGGCTGTGCCTGGCAACGGCCGCCCTTTTTTCAGCGCTGGGCAATCTCTGCAGCTGCTCTCGCATTCTTCCATTTTTCAGCAGATGTCAGTGCTGTTAAGAATAATCGTGACAGTTTTTTTATGGGAAATGACGTGCTAAAAGTAAAGGATTCTCGTGGAGCTCTGTCACCCGCAACTATTTTTATAGAAATCAAATCTATTCTTCATGACTGGCAACAGTCAAAACGTCAGAGTTTGGGTGCCCAGAGCGGGATCACTGCGCGTAAAGGGTTAATACAGAAAGGGAGCCTCTGCCGTCACGTTTCTGTGACGAAAGAGTGCGAACTAGTGTTGTTGTTGTTACATTTTTTGCAATGTCTAGCGGTAGATATATAATCCCTGAGGTCGTTAACCTTCAAAAATGTCCAAAAATAAGCAGGTGTTTTTTCTTCTTTTATCATGTCGTCCCTAGTAAGTCGCAAATAGTCAAGAATATACCCTGGTCTCAGCATTACATCTTTTAAAGACGTGGGATAAATACCTTTAGGCCTTTGTAGAAGCTCCTCAAGTAGCCACTGACAAACTTGAATATCGCCGTTTGCTTTATTCCATCGTATAATAAAACCAAGTGAGTAAAACCATGGTCCAATCCTCTGGTGCCAGTCATGAACCGGAGGGGTAAGCCATTTTAGCCCACCCTTAGAGTTGAGACTATTGAGGTTATATTTGTAACGGCAGTGTGAAAAAGAATGCCTCTGAGTTTATGAGTTTTGATATTTCACTTAAAGTCCGAGTTCAGCGTGATTTTATAACTGAGTTAAAACTTATCGCTGCATGAAATAAAATGTAAATGATGTTTGTTCGTGTGTCATCGTAAATAAAGATTTTGTGAATATTGTCTTTTGTTCGATGGCTATACACCGTGACCCGACAGCAATGACCGAGTGACAAATCGCGCTGCACAACTGGCGTTTATCCAGCTTTGTAAGGGAAGTGAAACCTTCTAAAAGTCTAACTTCGTGTATTGGCATCTCAGGACATTTCATCACTGTAAAAATAAATATTCCATGTCCCTTATTCCAGAAGGAGCGAAGCAAAAAAAGAGCTAGCTCTATCGGTTCAAAACTCACCTGTGTATCCTGGCACAACGTAGTCCGGCATGACCAGGTGACCATGGTTGCACAGGGTACCTCTTTCCCTCAGGACGTGATAAAGCCGGTGGTCCACCAGGCCCTGGAGGTGACTTTGCCTCTGCATCCAGGGCATGCGGTCTATCATCATGTCGTCCTCCCGCGGGGCACGCAGCGTCCTGATCTCACCCGGTCGGGGAAGAATCATGTTGTGCGTCGTGAGGGATCCAAAATGCTTTCCCGAGCTGAAGCACTCGTTGGGAGTCACGTCTAAAGGCCTTGAGAAGGAATTCAAAATGGAACTGAATTTATTAATGTGCACAAAACACATTGGTGGAGCATTTCGACAGCTACAGGAAAAGTGCATTAAAAATGGAGACATTTTTCCGATCCAATTTTTTAATCAAACAAATTTTCGATTCAATATCAGTACAAAAATTAGAAAAAGTGTACATTTACTTTAGCAAAATAATCTTATCTTATCTTTCTTATCTTATATATAATAAAATCCGAGAGTAAACATTGTATGTAGCTAGGTTTGTAGGTAGGTTTGTGACCTCCGATCTTCTTGCGCGCGTCTCTCGATCGCATTGCGCCGAGACGGTTGGTCGCAGACCTACCGAATTTTGCATACGGCTTCACTAGGACAGATACTAACACGTCTCGGAGCGATTTTTTCGAAATTCGAATTAGAAAATGTTTTATTTTATGTTTTGTCCGATTTTTAGCGATTTTTCTTGCATAATACGTAATAACGCCGCTCATTGTACTCGCAATAAAACGATATTTGCATCATCGGATAGAGGAGAAAATTTTCTTTCGAAAACAGTTTGTTTTGACTATGTAACATATTTTGCCGATTTTGGGGAATTTTTAAAAAGAATTTCTCTTTTGACGACGCTTGCGTAAAAGTAATTTTAAAACTGTTGCATCTTTCATTCTATCTGTCATAACTTTTTTATATTTCGGCGAAAGACGGAGCATATATTTCGCCCACTTTTAAAAGAAGAACGGAGGAAAAATATAAATTAGGAGATTTTTTACGAATTTTTATGTAAAGAAGGATTTTGAATTTAATAAAAGCTGTTTCAAGATTTCGGTATGATATCTTCCGCTATGGTTGTCTGGGAAACAGTAACAATGAATAAAATTGCCATTTGAAAAACATAAATAAAATGACTTTAAAATAACTGAGTTTCCACATGTTAGATCAAAATGACTTATATTTCACGAGATTAAAACCCCTTTCGAAACTCAATCAAAATTACGGGCTCACAAACAAAACATACGCCACGCACGAAATTATTCCCTATTTTATAATACGTTGCCAGAAAAAGAATTGAATGCTGTTTTTTCAACGATGAATTATCCAGCATTATTTTCGATATAATTTTTAAACGGGACACGTTTTCGAATCGCAGGAAATATTTTACGTGCTAAATACGCCAATCTCACAAGAGTTATGCATAAGAATGTATGGAGAGCTGTTTTAATGGCAGCCAGAAAGTGAAATGATTATCGTTTATACTAATGCGTAAATTGCAAAGAATCACCAAAGAATAAAAAACTACATTAGTGGCAAATATCTAAACCGTTTCTTTAAATTAAACATTAAAGATGGAAAAACGGAAATATATTGGTATCAGTAAAGGATACTCTTAGTAATAGTTATTAGATATGCTAGGGCAATATTGATCAAAGCACAATATACCGCGTTAATAAATATTTCGTGAAACTATTCGTTTCTTTTCGTTTTTCAACAGCCATCTTACATCACAGCTAACTAAACATGAAATAATTCTACGTCGCGTTAATATATCCCGCGGTAATTTCAACAGAAAATTCTGTACCTGAACTTTTTTTTTCTTGGAGATTCTGTTTGTCACAAGTAGTTATGATAACATTTTAGGAAAATGTTCTCTTCTTGCCTTGCGAAGAGCGGGTACACACAACTATTTAATTATAAAAAAAACGTTTCTCCACATCATGTAGTATCTAAGGTATTAATGGTATAACTTAAATCTAAAAAAGAGTATGATGTAGAAATGAGACATTTTGAAAGTTAGAAATTTTTAGGAACCGTCACGCTTTTCTTTTTCTGATCGCCAATGGCACCGACATAGTTTTTTGTTTCATAATATTAACAATGTTCTCAGATCAGTATTTATACTAACTTTACGAATAACTAATGAGTAACTTTACGCCAAGGACACCGACATAGTTTTTTGTTTCATAATATTAACAATGTTCTCAGATCAGTATTTATACTAACTTTACGAATAACTAATGAGTAACTTTACGCCAAGAGTCAAATCATGTTGTTTATTTTTAGATTCCACATTACTGGAATCAATTCGAATTATACATGCAAGAAAAAGTTTTGCTCCCTACCGTGCGGAGAACGGGTACGCAGCTAGTATATAATAAAATCCGAGAGTAAACATTGTATGTAGCTATGTAGGTAGGTTTGTGACCACCGATCTTCTTGCGCGCGTCTCTCGATCGCATTGCGCCGAGACGGTGGGTCGCAGACTTACCGAATTTTGCATACGGCTTAACTAGGACAGATCCTAACATGCCTCGGAGTGATTTTTTCGAAATTCGAATTAGAAAATGTTTTATTTTATGTTTTGTCCGATTTTTAGCGATTTTTCTCGCTTAATGCGTAATAACGCCGGTCATTACACTCGCAAGAAAACGAAATTTACATCATCGGATAGAGGAGAAAATTTTCTTTTAAAAATTGTTTGTTCGGACTGTGTAACATAATTTTTCAGATTTTTGGAAATTTTTCAAATAAAATTAAATTTGACGCTGACTTTCGTAAAATATTTTTAAAATTGCTGCATCTTGAATTCTATCCGTCATAACCTTTTTATATTTTGTCAAATGACGGAGCATACATTTCGCCCTCTTTTAAAAGAAAAACCAGTGGAAAATATAAATTAGGAGATTTTTTACGAATTTTTAAGTAAAGAATTATTTTCATTTCAATACCAGCAGCTTAAAATTTTCGGTTTGATATCTTGCGTTTTGGTTGTCTTGGAGACAGTAACAATTATTAAAATTGCCAGTTGAAAAAAAATAAATAAAATTCTTTAAAATAACCGAATTTTCACATGTGAAAAGTGCGTGATTTTGATGTCATAAGTTTAAAACCTCTTTCGAAACTCAATTAGAACGGGGCCATCGCTAAGCAACGGGCCTGCTTATGAGTTGCCATCGCTAAAAATGAGTTTATCATTGAGGCCTGTTTTCCCCAGTTACAGTATTCTATTTTATTATTCTAAGTATTATAAATGTTATATTATTTTATTATTTTAAAACAATTTTTTATACTTTTGTCGTACTATAGAACTTTAGATGTAGGTAATCGTTTTGTGAATCTTGCGCCATTTTCTTTCATGAAAATTTATCCTAAAATTCGAACATTTTGCTCTGAATGTAAAGGTAAGTGAACGCTTATAATGTATTTAGAAATTCTAAAAATATGTATGTAAATCATGTTTCGTGAATAGTTACTCATGTGTTATTTATAAATAAATTATTTTAATCAGAAATCGTATTACTTGAGTAGTTTTTATTCTTGTAAATAAGCATGACGTTGTGATACTATTTAGACAATTTAATTTTGCCAGTTGAAAATGTTATTTATCAGTTAAATATGCCTTGATTATGTGATTAAGACTTACATCTGGTACAGTGCAGAAATACAGTAAATTATAAATTATTGATTTTTGCCCGTTTATACAGAAACTTCAAATGTAGTTAATATTTTGTACAAGCGTTCATTATGCTTGCTCAATTCCTAAGTTCGATTGAGAAAGCGACAAAAGAATAATATATACTATACATGAAATGTCTTTATTAAAGAATAATTAATTCGGGGATCGCGCTATAGAGCGTATTTTATCAATTTTCTCCAATATACAGGATATCCCGAAAACACTGAAATGCGCTTTAATACATCAGTTGTTAAAGATTAATCTTGAATTGTTTAAAATAACGTAGGAAATACGACTACGCTCATGAAATATTCATTATAAAAATGTCTCTCTCATTTGTGTATTTAGTTATTTTAAAGTATATAAAATATCCACTTGTGAAACTAAAATAAGCAATCGTGAATCATGAGAGTAAGCGCTACTTTGTTTTTCCTTCAAATTATATGCATCTATTTTCTTTATGTCAATATGTATCATAGCAAACAAATTAATCATGAGTTCGTACTTGAATTAGTAACACAATTACTACTTAAAACTACATTAAATAACGTTTGAAAGCACTGGGAAGCTTGAGAAATGCCTGATGTATACATGAAGACTCGAGCATCCGTAGGCCTCTTTGGATGGCTCATCAAAATACACGCGCAGGCCCGTTACTAATTGCGAAGGCCCCGATTAGAATAACGGACTCACAAGCAAAACATACGCCACGTATGAAAAAATTCTATATTTTACTTTACGTTGCCAAATAAATAATTGAATGCTGTTTTTTCACCAGTGAATTATCCAGCATTATTTTCGATTGAGATTTTAAACGGGTCACGTTCTCGAATAGCAGGAAATATATTGCGATATTAAACAGGGCCTGATTATGACCAATAGGGGGCCCCGGGCATTGATGAATTTTGGGGGCCCCCATGTATGAAATTTGTTTTATTTTTCATAATTTTTTTTGTAAAAAAAGGACAACATCTGAAATTGGGGGCCATTTCGAGCCGGAGGCCCCATGGCAAAGTCCCGATTTGCCCATGATATCATGGGCGTCGCCAGAAAAATTTCCAGGGTGGGTCAAAATGTAAAAATACAAATCAGTCCCGGGGCGGGGGAAAGAAGTGATAAAAACGATCTGAAACAAAATTATTGGGAGATATACATTTCGTAGTGGGGATATAAATTCGTCGTGAAAATTTTGATCTCCAATTAAAAAAAAAAAAAAAAAATGGCAGAACTGCTTTTGTCCTCCCCGACAAAATGCGGCCTAGTTTCTAAAGTCCTTTCCCATAAGAAAACGGAATGTGAAGTAGCAGCGGCTTAGGAGGTTGACAACCTCTCTCGGCTGGACTGCTGTGAAATTGTGTATGCAATTGGGAGGTCGTGCACGTAAAATCTGTTCGTGCCTCCAACGTCCTTCATGTTCAAACAAAACCACTGAGCCGATCCAGGTGCTAGGTCTCTTATCTGGTTTTTGTTCAACTCAACCTAAATCGGTCCCCAAACCGTAGATTGGAGACCACAAGCTAAACTGGTCTTCCACCCACTGGGACTCATTAAATTGGAAGCCACTCTCTTTCGATCATCGCCGTTCTATATGGAGAATATGGCTCCTTTCTGCGGTTGCCATATGGCATTAGTAACAACAACAACAACGGTTGACTGTATATTAACCTAATAAGCCATGCTGATTACCCAGATGAAGGACCTGACTTAAGATTTGGTGGCTATTGTCAATTAAATCAAATTAAATTCAGTCAAATATATACAATGTACCCCCTTTTTCTGTTTTTATTAAGGCAAAGCACATTAGGACTCTCTGCCATAGGTGGGAATACCTTGAGCAGTGGACATACTAATCGGTTCTAATATGTGTATTCACGTGGAGAAAACCGTTCAAAACTCTTCACCATTAGATCGACAGCCATGCGGTAGGCCGGAACTCGGGGGCTCTACCACGATGTTATCGGAGAATAACAGTGACGGCTAGTTCTATCTCCCGGATAGTCCAATTCTTCTGATAAATAGCCGCGACCCTCCATTTGGTGCTAGCACGATGAGTGTCGAATAAAAGAAGTGAGTATTTTTTTACCTGCTAGGTCAATCTCGACACTGGGACCGATCAACCCATCAAAACGCACGGATTTCTCTCCTTTTTCTTAAAAAAATGCATTATCTTCAGAATTTCCGAGGGATAGGGAGAAATCGATCAAGGAAGGAGTGTGCTTTTTAGCAGGGAAGGTGAGTCAGCCTTGCTAGGGAAAGGGCTTCTTTTGTGGGAGTGCTGAACACTCCATAATACACACAATAAAACACCCATCCATCTTCTACTCTTCTTTATCGGAATGCAAGTTTTCGCCTTCATCTGACGTGTCGGAAAAAAAACAGCATTATTTCCGATAGTGAATACGACATCGGAACGTTTCCGACACCTTCGAAATAAGACACATCGTATATTTCTCGGATTGTGACGTCATGAGTCGGGAAGGCTTAATTTAGCCGGTACGGAAAGCTTTCCGATACTATCGTGGTAGAGTCCCTGGACTTTTCTACTTAAGCCATCTACCAGTGTCCAGTGTCTCATTCAATCGACCATTGGTAGCTCTTTATTTTACTTAAGAAATTTTTACAAGACAAAGCAACAAAATTATATAATTACTAGCTGCGTGCCCGTTCTCCACACGGTACGGAACGAAACTTTTTCTTACATGTATAGTTCGAATTGATTCCAGAGATTTGGAATCTAAAAATAAGCAAAATGATTTGACTCTTCTCGTAAAGTTACTCATTACTTATTCGTTAAGTTAGTATAAGTACTGACCTGTGACCCTTGTTAATATTATGACGCAAAAAACTATGTCGGTGTCATTCACGATCAGAAAAGAAAAGCGTGACGATTTTCAGTGAAAATTCCTAATTTTCAAAATGTCTCATTTCTGCATCATACTCTTTTTTAGATTTAAGTTATACCATTAATACCTTAGATACTACATGCAGTGGAGAACCGTTTTATTTTATAATTAAATAGTTGTGTATCAGCTCTTTGCAAGGCAAGAGAAGAACATTTTCCTAAAATGTGATCATAACTACTTGTGACAAAACAGAATCTCCAAGAAAAAAGAAAGTTCTGTTACAGTCTTTTCTGTTGAAACTACCGCGTGATATATTAACGCGACGTAGAATTACTTAATGTTTTGTTAGCTGTGATGTAATACGGCTGTTAAAAAATGAATAGACGACATTGTTTCACAAAATATTTATTAATGCGGTATATTGTGGTTTGATCAATATTGCCTTATCATATCTACTTACTATTAATGATACTATATTTTACTGGTACCAATACAATATACCGTCGTTTTGCAGCTGTTAATGCTTAATTTAAAGAAACGGTTTAGATATTTGCCACGAATGTATGCTTTTACTCTTTGGTAATTCTTTGCAATTTACGCATTAGCGTAAACGATAATCATTTCAGTTTACGGTTGCCACTAAATCAGCTCTCGATAAATTTTTACGCATAGTTCTTGTCAGATTGGTGTATTTAGCACCAGGGCCCTGTTATCGCATGGGGAAATCGGGACTTTGCCCAGGGGCCTCCGGCTCGAAATGGCCCCCAATTTCAAATGTTGTTCTTTTTTTACAAAAAAAAATTATGAAAAATAAAACAAAATTTCATACATTTGTTTTATTTTTCAACGTATTTGTTTTATTTGAATACGGGGCCCCCTGTTGGTCATAATCAGGCCCTCTTTAACACCGCAATATATTTCCTGCTATTCGAAAACGTCTCCCGTTTAAAATCTCAATCGGAAATAATGCTGGATAATTAATTCACTGGTGAAAAAACAGCATCCAATTATTTATCTGGCAGCTTAAAGTAAAATATAGAATTATTTCATGCGTGGCGTATGTTTTGCTTGTGAGTCCGTTATTCTGATTTGAGTTTCGAAAGAAGTTTTAAACTTATGACATCAAAATCAGGCACTTTTCACATGCGAAACCTCAGTTATTTTAAAGTTTTCTTTTTCAACTTCAGTTTTAATCATTGTTACTGTCTCGAAGACAACCAAAACGCAAGATATACCGAAAATTTTAAGCTGCTGCGATTGAAATGAAAATCCTTCTTTACTTAAAAATTCGTAAAAAATCTCCTAATTTATATTTTCCTCTGGTTTTTCTTTTAAAAGAGGGCGAAATGTATGCTCCGTCATTTGACAAAATATAAAAGAGTTATGACGGATAGAATTTAAGATGCAGCAGTTTTCCGATCACTCAGCGGAGCAAAAATTTCGGGGCGAACCAGTAGCGTAGCCAGAAATTTTTTTTGGGGTTAGGTACTGATGTAACGGATAATCTACATTATGGATCGCATTCTTCATGTCAATAATAGAACTCTGCTAAATTTTAGGGGGGGGGTTATGACACCCAACCCCCGCCTCTTGCTACGCCACTGGGGTGAACGTTATCAGTATTTTGGGAAACAGAAAGCGGGGTGTTGTTTTCGTGGAAAAGGAGTACTGAAAGAGCATTTTTGCGTTGATACTGAGTCTTTCGATGTCAAAAGGTCGAAACCGACAATTTTTTCTTTCACTCCATCTTTGATCGTTATTTTCTCTCCTTTGAATTAAGTGTGTGCTATATTACTTTAAAACATAATCGGTATTGGGTACATTATACGAAAAAAAAGTAATTTTAGTCTGTTCTTCCGTTATGCATGGGTCCTAGTATGGCCGAGTGGATATAGACACTGAGCATGGTAGATGGCTGAAGTGTGAAGGTCCCGGGTTCGGGCCAATCGCGCTGCCATAGGTCTAACGGTTGCGTTTTAAGCGTTTTTCTCCATAAGTTGAATAAGCATAAGAACCGCTTAAAAAGTCCCCCGCCCAAAACTGTTCCTTAGTCCAATAGCCCTCGAGCACCTTTGCTTTAATAAACAGTACAATATAGTACTTGCATTGTGTATGCAAGTGCAACGTACCTCTCTCCGAAATTGCACTCTAGAGGAATTCCCCGAATTTCGACTAAAAATAAAATAAACCTTCATTTATAGAGAAGTACATGTGCAATGGGGATCAAAAGTAGTGTTCATAATACCGGGGTGTTCACATCAGAGAGCGTTTATAGTGTACTAGTTAAATAAACTATTTGAAATGTGAAATGATAAAATGATTCAGGCGAAGAATAGAACTGTTATGTTAAAGTGAAAAATGTAAGTTAATTTTAAAGCAAATAACATTGCATATGACAATTGTACAAAAAAGGTTAGTTTTTAAATATATCGGTCAAATGATGTAAGGAGTTTTACATAATTTAAAGGCTGTGGTTTGAAAGTTTGATTTGCGTGATGCACATTGAAAATATGCAGTTGTTAGGTAAATACGTTTGATGATTGCTTGCTCGCCACCCTCTTTTTCTACCATCTCTTTACATACGTCATAACCTTCACTGTAAAATAATAATAATAATAAATTAAAAGAATAATTTCGTGAAAACGCTGAAAATGTACTGGCTACTGGGACGCCATTACTATCCGTACATTTACGGAATTTTATTCCTGTAAATTCCATTAGAAATTTTGTATCAGTGAGACGCTGGCCCTTGATATATAGAAATTATCCTGTATTCAAGTATAAACGAGGAATTTTCGTAAAATTTTGCGGAAAGTTTCCAGCAATTGTACGGTTGAGTGTTGTGTGTGCTATTAGTTTTTCCCTGTTCTGTCCGATATGGGAACATTTTTCTGTAGCGGAACGGGCAAGTGCTTTTCCATAAAATTCTTGTAGGATTGAGAAGCCTAGAAATTCTTTAATTATCAGCAGTGCTGATTTGCCAAAATATACACAAAAGAATAATTGTTCTTTCGCAGCAATATCGGCAGTCTCATCTGCTAGAATGGAGAATGTTGTATGCAGTAGAATTGTTAATTATAATTTGTTAATACATTGACCAATTCCTTTGAAATAAAGCATAAATGTTTTTTGCAGAATCGCGTGCATTTTAAAAACATGAAATGGCATGAAAATTTCCGTTTCAGAAATAGCATTTTTACGGGAAAAAAAAAAAAAAAAAAAAAAGAGCGTAAGAAAGAATTAAGTCAAACGTGTTTCTTGAAGTTCATAAATTTCCAAATCCTACTAATATTATAAATGTGTATGTTTGTGTGTTTGGATGTTTGTAACTCAATCATGCAAAAACGGCTGAATGGATTTGGATAAAATTTTAAATGCAGATAGCTTATACCCTGGATTAACATATAGGCAACCTTTCATGCATATAGCATAAATAGTTCTTTTACAGAGACATTCAAAATAATTTTAATACTACATTACGCTCTATGGGCATCTTTGTATCTACTGAACCGATTCTAAAACTTTTTTCACTGATAAAGAGCTACACTATTCCTGAGTATTATAGGCTACATTTCATGCATATTTAGTAAATAGTTCTTTTACAGGGACTCTCATAAGAATTACATTACGCTCTTCGGGTATCTCTGTAACTATTGAACCGATTCTAAAACTTTTTTCACTGATGAAGAGCTACACTATTTCTGAATATTATAGGCTACCTTTCATGGATATAGCATAAATCGTTCTTTTACAGCAGCTCTCAACCTGTGGGGCGCGACCCCCAAGTGGGACGCATAGCGTTTGCAAGGGGAGGCTCGAGAAAAACCAAACAGCAAGTAGTGATCATGTTTTTAAAAAAATATCTTATTTATTCTCCTTTTTAGTCAAAAATATATCCATTTTCGCTTAAAATGTTCATTCAAACTTTACTGATAACATTATATTGTAGAAAATTAGACTAAATGTTCATTGTTAAAGATTAAAAACCGAATGTATGCTGAAAAATGTGAGGGTGTGCGCTACCGAAAGTTAGCCTTTGTTGTGGAGGGCGACGTTAAAAGCTGCCGCTGTTTTACAGAGACACTCAGAGGCGGATCTACGGGGGGGGGCTATAGGGGCTATAGCCCCCCCCCCATTGAAACTGAATTTAGACTAGATAGAATAGAGTTCTGATGCTTAGTTAAAAACTGCGTGTCTAAAATCGGTTATTTTGAAATTTTAATTTACATTTTTGATTTATTACTCTGATTTTTAGACTTGACCTCAATCAATGGTTTTTAACCCTTTCGTTCCCAGGCTACAGGTATTTTCAAAACTTGAGTCCCAAGGAATTGCCCGAAATTTCGTCTTCTCCTTGAAACATTTCGGTTTCTTTTAAGGATGATCAGTAACCTAGTTTTACCATATATACGTGAGTAGCGCAGAACAGCTAATTGTTTGAAAGGGTTATGGTGAGCAAAGAACAGTGTTTGAGCGATGATGTCCATTCACCCCCTGCAAAGTCATAAAAAGGGGGAGCTAAATACATAAAATACATATATATAATTCACTCTTAAACATAAACAGTCTTTGCGCGCGCCTTGTGCGGTGCGCGTCTCGGATTCTGTACTGATGTGTACCTGATGTGGGATACCTTATGATAGATGTACAAACAGACCTCAAAATAAACATACACCGGACACCGCTATGATTTCTCTGTGACTTAAGTGATCAGAAGCAGTGGGAGGGGCTGAGAGCTACCAAATGGTCCCAAACTCTGTTTGCAAGTTCATGAACAAAATATCGGTACTCTTTCGCATTGTAGAAAGGGGAAAGCGCAGCGACGACCCCCCCTAAGGAAGAGGAGTGAATTCGCCAATCGTCATCTTTGGGACCTCCTTGGCAGCTGACAGCTCCTCCTACAGCTCCCGATGATTTTAGTCACAGCGAAAGCATAGGGATTGTCTGGTCTAAGTGTATTTTGAGGTCTGTGGATGTACATAGTGAGGGGATGGGGGAGTTTAACATAGACATCAAGTGACTAGGAATCCCAAGTGGCTATCTTCTGTATCATTGTGAAAGGTTCTTTTGTTCCGCCATTTGGATTTTCAGGGATATTTTGAAAGAATACTATTACTATAACTAATTTTCCTTACCTGGTTTTCGGACATTTACTGTTTATACAAAAGTACACCCGTTTTGAATGTTTAGGAATGGTGGAAGAATTTTTTGGAAGTAACTGTAGTCCTTTCAAAGCAGGCTTCAAAATCTTAGCCCATTGAAATTGCTTTCGCCGCTTGGTCGTTCTTTTCGGGTGAAGCGCTAGTGCGATTCATTTGTTCTCTATTTAGCTCCGTTCGTGTGTAGAATTAATTTAAATGCAAATATTATGGCCCCAAGAAAGCGGTCATTGAATCGTAATGTAGGTGATTATTTTATGAAAATTCCAAAAACTGATAATTTGTCTAGTGAGAGTGAAACCGCAAATCATCTGGAAGTAATCATAAATGCACAGCCCCAGAACAAGCTATTTCAAGGAGAACAACACTCACAAAATACAGGGTGAATCTAAACTCTTGGGCAAAACTTTAAGGTGAAACGCAGTTTTAACTTACCCGGTAATAATCACTTTTGGAAAAGCATTGAAGTGTCCGTCTAATTTATTAACCAAGTTTCATAAGCAATAGGCTCGTCTCCGAAAATTTCATCCATGAAATAAAATAAACTTTTTAAATTATCCACTTTAGTCTTCTGTTTTCGGAGAAAAATACATTAGTTTCTGACGAACAATGGTCGGCAAGTGACTGTTGTTTCAACACTTTTTCTGAAGTGATTATTAACAGCTATACGAAGACGACGTTGCCGACCCCACATTTCTATGTGATTCTGATTCCTTATTATGTGCCCTATCATCCTTTAAAGTTTTGCCCAAGAGTTTAGATTCGCCCTGTATACATGCATCACTAACAGGCAGTTTGTAAAGAGGTGCATTATTAGAAAGAATACAATGATATCGCTATGGAAAAAAGAGGTATGATTTAAATTAATTTTTTCAGACATTGTTTTTCCTATGAAGTGTTAAGTCCTAGAAGGTTCGAATATTTTATTTTATCGGAAATTCGCACACCTTTCTCGAAATTCGATTACGTAATACCAGGTGCGTAGCCAGGAAAAATTTTCGGGGGGGGGGGGATATGCTCCTGGAAAATTTTTCGGGGGGGGATATGAACTTATATGTGTATAAATAGACTGAATTTCATCACTAATCCAAAAATTTCGGGGGGGATATATCCCGATATCCCCCCCTTGGCTACGCCCCTCCGTAATACTATATGTAGACAGAAAAATGAAATATACAGGCGCCATGTAAAAAATCGTGCCAAATGTCGTCAAGCTTCGATAACCAGGGCCTCTGAGAGAAATTTTATAAGGCGGGACGAAAGTCTTCCCGGCCCCTTTAGTAAAGCACAAGTTTCGAAAAAACAGGAGGGACGGAAGGGATTTTTTTTTTGTAAAACTGCTCTTTTTAATGATTTTCATACAAAATGCTAAAAGGAAAGAGAGTGGGAGGGAAGTTTGTCTGATACGTAATGATACTTTTAATTCATGTTCGAAGATTGAAAAAAATACTAATATTTAAATAGTAGAATTAACATTTCTGCCATCTAAATCATTCTAGAATTATCCCAGATAGCACAGTTGTCCATTTTATATCCATTTCTGATCCATCTCGCCCATATTACGTCCATGTCTATAGATAGACATCCAGAAGACGTATATTTATGGACATAATCTGGAAAATCCAGAAACTGTCCATGAATAGACCAAAATTAGACATGGAATTTCCAGAGTAAGTCTTTTCTATAGACGTATCCCACATAATCCACGGTACCTTAGTGAAATGGAAAGAAGCATAGATGGAGATATCCAAGACTTCACACAAGAAATTTCACGACCGAAGTAGCAGGGGCGAAGCCTTCGGTCCGCGCACGATGCGCAGATGAGTAGCAGGTTTCTGAAAAATGCGAAGAGTTTTGAACTTGAATTGAGCGTATTTAAAAACCCAATTTTATAACATTTTCGCAATAGAATAATCTTTTTTTTTTTTTTTTTGCAAAGGAATGGCTTATAAGGTAATTTTATTATTTTCTTGTTTGGTTTCGCAGAGAAACCTACGTTTATACAAGATTCTTACTGCTGCCATCTTTTGGTCATAAAGGAAATCGTCCCGACCGAAAAGAGATGAGCTGATAACAGAGCATCTCGTCCGATGACGCGCGCAGTTCCTTGGCCAATCAAATAGCGCGAAAATTTCGGGAGGAATATACGGTGAAAAGTGAGCCAGGTCATCTCTAAAAAGATAGCATCCAACCAGCGTTTTAACACCACTCGGCGACTGAACTGATTGATTGTACAAAAAATATATAAATACGTGTGCATGTGAAAGTTGACACGAACGAATTACAGAACGGCAAGGTCTATCTGTGGGATGCGTTTAATTTAGTTTTAAATTAAAATAAATAAAATCATTTTTTAAAATGATTTTTGAAATTAAATCATTTCTTGTCTCATCTTACTTGAAATTCTTGCGTAATTTCTTTATATAATAAGAAAATGCACTGCTGTTTCATGTAACTTATTCTGAATATAATAAAATTACTTGTTATGTTGAAAATATTTTGTTTGTTCTTTTGATAAATACTTTAATGCGAAAAAAGAAAATAATAATAAATTTCTATATTAAAAAAATGTCTTATGCATTTGTAATTTGAATATCTCAAAAATGGATTATTTGTCGGAGGCTAGAAGACCCATGCTTTAAAAAGAATTCACACATGTAAGAGATTCACCCAAAGTGAAAATCGGATGAGTAATATTTCATTGCTATCGATCAAGAAAGAAATGTTGGCATCCTTAAGACAAAAATTTTTACGACATAATAATCGAAAAATATTCATCCAAAATAAGAATGGATTTTATTTTCAAATAATGAATGAATATTATTCTTTACTGTTTTGATAAGTACAATATCTGTACATATAAAAAATGTCCCATTCTAACAATAAATTTCTAAATAAATACTACTAATAATAACTATTTAAGATTATTTTTCATTTTTAATTATTAAATCTCTAAATAAATAATACAAATAACCATTTAGGATGTTTTTAGCACCAGAGTGCTATTAATTTCAACCTTGCATTTTGTGTAGACACGATTTTGGTACAATTTTCGAGTCGAGTCACTTTTGAAATGTGTTTGCCAGATAACGTGGAGAGGGGGGGGGGCGTTCATAAACTGTTGAAAGTCGCACAAGGCTTGCAATTTTTGATAATAGATCGCTAAATTTGGCGCCAAAACGCGACAATTTATTATAAATATATTTCGAGTATAGTTAGAAAACGCCTGGCGAATATTGTAAAATAGTTTTAGTAGGCGATTTTAATATAGATTTTAATTCCGAAGAAGTGTTTTATAGAACGGAGAAGACAAATACAGTACACTCATAGATTAGGATGCACTTTCCAAATGGTATTTATAAAGGTGAAGTGTGGTTTGACTATGCCTGGCGAAAATTGCTAAATAGTTTTGGTAGGCGATTTCAATGTAGATTTCTATTCCGAAGAAGTGTTTTATGGAACAAGGAAGGAAAACACGATACACTCATGGATTAGGATGCCCATTCCAAACAGTATTTAAAATGTCTACGGGATACAGTTGGAATATGCCTTCAGAAGATTGTAAAACAGTTTCAGTAGTTGATTTTAAGATAGATTTCGATTCCAAAGATGTCGTGTTTTACGGTACAAGTAAGAGTTGATTCCTATTTTAACGCCCCCCGCTTTCGGAAACCTAAAAAATCCCGCACTTTGGCGAGCTTTGCAGTCATGGGTCTCTAGGACATATGGACAAGTTTCAACGCTCCCAAAGGAACTATATGAAAACTAAAGTGAACAAATTAGCGATAAACGCACCTGTTAAGGAATTTGAAGTCACTTAATTATTAAAACTACATTCATTGGCAACCCAAAATAAATAAAAATGTAACGGAATGCTTTACTTACTGTTGTGCTGAATGGCCATTGTAATTCTAAATTACGATTGCCACATAAATATAAAAAATCGTCGTAGTACCTCCACATGTTTAATGATCGCCACCTTGGCGAAAGTCGGTGCGTTAAAGTAGGAATCAACCCAGAAAGAGAAACACGGCACACTCATGGATTCTGATGGACATTCGAAACAATATTTAAGACGGTGAAGTATAGTTGTAATATACTTGGCAACGATTGTAAAATAGTTTAAATAGGCGATTTTAAGATAGATTTCGATTCCAAAGATGGGTTTTATGAAACAAGGAAGCAAAATACGGCACACTCACGAATCATGATATACTCTCCAAGTTAATGGAATAAGGAAGAAAAATAGGGACGACGCATAAACCTTGATACGCTTTTAATATATAGCACTTTGGTGCGTATTTAAAATCTGAAAGTGTTTCAGATTTTGTTCCCCCCCCCTTTTTTTTTTCAAACGTTAGATTATCTTATTTGCTTTGAAGTACATCCAAAATGTTCTTTATTCTTACACCACCTCATTAAAGTATTCGAGTGTAAGACAAATTTACTGTGTTAATGTGTTCGATCTTATGTATATTGTGTTACATAAAAAATAAATTATAGTCCAATGACAACGTCTAGTATTTCTTTTGAGTTATGTGTTTTTTGAAAAATGTATCAGTAATCAACCGAATCAAATAAGAAATTCAGCTTAGACTAGAATAGGAATTTTTTTAAAAATATTTTTGTACTAAATATTTAACTTAAATGTTGATAAAATATATGAACATAATATTTTTGACTATTTGCATCACACCGTGATCAAAATTTTCTTTTCGTCGGTCGTTTCATTAGAACTTATAACACAGTGTGTGGATGTGTGCTTGCGCTGGCGGGGAAGAGGGGGATAAATCTGTAAGCAGCGATGACCATGGCATATATTCACGCCTCGCCCCTGCTAAGTAGGTCCATATATAGACATTGATGTCCAAGACTTGCCCATACTAAGTCCATAAATAGGCAAGCACGTCCATAGTTACGTCTATAGAGATGTCTGTAAGACGTCATATGGACGTCCTATAGTGCCATATTGACGTAAAAGGGACGAGGATCCGACGAATCGTGGATGTTTAATGGACATGTCAACTTGTCTATATGACGTCTTCTGGGAGGGTTCTGGACAAGTTTGTGCTATCTGGGATGTATTCGAAATTTAGTCTATTTAAAAAAAAAGATTTTTAATTAAAGATCTTTAGCCTCATCAGACCCGACAAAAATCTCATGTTAAATTAAAGAGCAATCTCATAATTATTTAGAAAAAACCTATTACATTTAAAAATGACAAGTAGAAAGCGCATTTTGAAATAATTTTTCGAATAAAAGCTTCATTCCCAATCACAGTTTCAGTAGTAAAAAGTTGCAATCATCCATAAAGGAAGATTGACAAGAAACTTTGAAAGGTAAAGGACGCCCTACGAGTTCTTTTCAGCTATTTGAATATCGCAAATAAGCAAAAAATATTAACAAATTCGACTTCGGAAATTTCACTAACATTCAAATATTCTTTTGTGTAACGGCAAACAAAAATAAATTGTGTGCGTCAGTGTGTAGGGTTTGCACATTCCCATGCGTTAACATCCTTTATTCAAAATTAAAGCATCGACGCATATGCACATCCATTCAGAACTACAAAAAAATCTCAAAGAATCGTTTTAAGAGTGGAAAGAAAAAGGTCCACATATGTGTACCTCGGGACCGAAGAGAATAAATGAAATTCTTAGCACATTCTGAAAAATTTACGGACGCACTTTAGCGGCCGTAACGTTATCCACAGGCCCTACGAGAGGGGGGGGCGGGGCCCCCCCTCTCGTAGGGCCTGTGGATAACTAATGGCATCTTTTTAACTACTGAACCGATTCTAAATTTTTTTTTACACTAACAGAAAGCTGCACTACTCCTAAGTATTATAGGATACCTTTCCTGCATATAGCATAAATAGTTCTTTTACAAGGACACTAAAAAAAATTCTAATACATTACTCTATATGGATATCTCTGTAACTACAGAAACGAGTTTCCGTAGTTGACCGTAACGAGTTGACCGTAAAGATTTTTTACGGTCATTTTGGTCTATAGTGCTAGTGTCAAACTATTCTTTTTTGTTATTCACACATGCTTCATTTCTCTCTGGACCTAATTCTAAAGCCGACGCGATCGAAGTCGTGGGTAGAATCTAGTTTGTTGATAATCCATAGAAAGAAAATAAAAACTTAGTTCTTTAAATACGCTTGACAAGCAAATTATGAAATGTGAAAATAAAACTATAGAACTAGGTCAAATAAACTAATAAGAAACTTGAAATGATAAAAGTACAATTCAGGCGAAGAATGTATCTTAAATAGTAATGTTAGAACAAATAAGATTACAAGATAAAATAGGAAAATGTCCTGATTTTCTGCCACGCATGTGTTGAAATCTGCGACGGATTGATGCAATTTTGTTTGTGTGTGTGGGGAGGTTACTTCGAAGATTCACATACGCAAACACATCCATTTTATGGAAGTGAAATAGGGATTTTTAAATTGATTTATTTTTAATGAGAGGGCGGTCGCCTTTTACGTCCCTCCCCTTTAATTCGTCCTAGCAATTAGGAAAGTAATCTTTTTTTCTTTCCACAGAAATTTTACAGCGAGTTGTTGCAGTATGTTAAAATACATAAATTACTTTACTTCCGGAAAAGGGTAGGTGACATTTTTTGTATATGATGCCTAATTTTTTTTTAAGTCACATTTTCCAGGGGGGGGGGTCAAGTGACCCGTTTGACCCCCCTTTCCGACGCCCATGCATGATATAATAGGGCACTGGTGCTAAATACAACAATCTGACAAGAATTATGCGTAAAAATTTATGGAGAGCTGATTTAGTGGCAACCATAAACTGAAATGATTATCGTTTATGCTGATGCGTAAATTGCTAAGGCAATATAGATCAAAGCACAATATACCGCATTAATAAATATTTCGTGAAACTAAGCCTTCTATTCATTCTTCAACAACCGTCTTACATCACAGCTAACAAAATAGTAAGTAAGTCTAATAGTCGCGTTAATATATCCCGCGGTAGTTTCAACAGAAAAGACTGTAACAGAACTTTCTTTTTTCTTGGAGATTCTGTTTTCTCACAAGAGTTATGATCACATTTTTTAGGAAAATGTTCTCTTCTTGCCTTGCGAAGAGCGGGTACACAACTATTTAATTATAAAATAAAACGATTCTCCACATCATGTAGTATCTAAGGTATTAATGGCATAACTTAAATCTAAAAAAGAGTATGATGCAGAAATGAGACATTTTGAATATTAGGAATTTTCACTGCGAACCGTCACGCTTTTCTTTTCTAATTGCGAATGACACCGACATAGTTTTTTGCGTCATAATATTAACAATGGTCTCAGGTCAGTACTTATACTAACTTTACAAATAACTAATGAGTAACTTTACGCCACGAGTCAAATCATTTTGCTTATTTATTGATCCCAAATCACTGGAATCAATTCGAACTATACATGTAAGAAAAAGTTTCGTTCCCTACCGTGCGGAGAACGGGTACGCAGCTAGTTCTGAATATATATTTTGTAATTAGTTTATGAGAAAAGCCTTTTCTACATTTATGGTGCACTAGCTGCTACCCGCGACTTCGTCCGCGTCGGCTTTATAATTAGGTCCCGACAGAAATGTAGCATGTGTGAATAACAAATATTGTTGCGACAAAAGGAACTGCATTTAA
The DNA here is from genome assembly GCA_038373885.1 of Cheiracanthium punctorium. NCBI lineage: Eukaryota > Metazoa > Arthropoda > Arachnida > Araneae > Cheiracanthiidae > Cheiracanthium > Cheiracanthium punctorium. The sequence goes on along the minus strand of JAWZYV010003359.1, from coordinate 549,015 downwards.
ATATTATTTGCTTTTTACTTGTTTCAAATGAAGTATAATGCATGTTAGTATACTTCATTTAAAATAAGAGAATATGCACAGAGTTACTAAATTTAGATTTTTTTTTTCAGGCATTTGGCGAATAGAGACAGTTATGACAGTATTTGCGAACTGTTTTGTAAGAGAAATATTAATGCTATATGCTTGAATTTTAGTCTATGTTAATCAGGAATAGAGCAGCTTTCTATTAGTGAAAAAGTTTGAGAATCGGTTCTGTAGTTACAGAGATACCCAGAGAGCGTAATGTATTAGAATTATTTTGATTGTTCCTGTAAAGGAACTATTTACGCTACATGCATGAATTTTAGCCTATAATACTCAAGAATAGTGTAGCTTACTATCAGTAAAAAAAGTTTAGGAATCGGTTCAGTACTTACAGCGATGCACATAGAGCGTAATGTAATTCTTATTAGCATCCCTGTAAAAGACCTATCTGTGATATAAGCATTAAATGTAGCCTATAACACTTAGGATGCCACCAGTGTCTAAAAAGTTCTGCTCTCAAAACTGCAAGGGGGGAGGTGCCAGATTCAAACCCCGGTCGCGCCTGTCGACTTAGCCGCTCCCAGTTTTCCGTAGTTTTCTAAAAAACTTCGCATAAATACGGGCTAGGATCACTTAGAAAATCCCCCACAGAGGAATTTTCCATATAGGCCTAGGACCCTAGTGCAGTCAATCGGTCTTAATCCAAAAACAAACAATGATACTCAGGAAATCGGTTTAGTAGCTACAAAATTTCCATAGAGCGCAATGCATTAGAATTATTTTGAGTGTCTTTGTAAAAGAATTATTTATGCTATATGCTTGAAAGGTTGCCTATATGTTAATCCAGGGCATAAGATATCTTCATTACAAATTTTTCCAACCATTTTTGTGTGATTCAGTCAAAAATATCCAAACACATAAACGTACACATTTATATTAGTTGTAGGATTTGGAAATTTACGAACTTTAAGAAACACATCTGGACTTTTCTTGGTACTTACCTATTATCCCGGCGGTCATTCCCGCCAAACTGTTTTTTCGTCAAATGATTTGCCAAACTGTTGCCAATCGTATTCAAAACCATTAATAATTTCATGTGCCCGGCATTTATCTCGGCAAAAAATCGCTCGTCTTGGCGGACCGCCGGGATAATACGTAAGTACACTTTTTTTTATTTATGCTTTTTAATTTGGCGTAAAATCAACATAATTTCCATACTTATTTATGTTTTTCATATGCATGTGATTTTGCAAATAGAATTTCTGCTTTATTTCAAAAGCATAAATCATTTTGTGCGGGCGATAAAACGGTTTTTAATTAATAGTTTGAAAAGTAATTAAAATTCCCGAGCCTCAGGTACACTTTATCGAAGTCATGGGTCCAGGCATGCTCAAATTTTCAAAGCTCTGCTTTCTTTAGATTTGTCTGGAGAACATTCATTTTTATTATTACAGATAGATAGATTTGGCATAAAACTGGCTTAATTTCCGTGGTATTTAATGTTTTTCAGATGCACGCTCGCTTATTTATTGAAGTATTAGCATTCTTGTTAGCTCAAAACATGAATCATTTGAAACGGGCGAAACTCGCCAACCATGGCAATGTAAAAACGGTTTTTAATTAATAATTAAAAAAGTAATTAAAAATCTAAAATTCTAATTAGCCTATAACCAACTCCAGAGTCCCCTCTATATCTAAACCAAAATGCATCCTAATCAATTCAGCGGTTTAGGCGTGAAAGCGTCATAAACAAACAAGCAAACAAACAAACTCACTTTCGCATTTATAATATTAGTTAGGATTTTTTGTCTTAATAAAATTGCATTTACAATATGCTTCCCAAAAACTGAAAAATTTATGTAATCGCCTTATTTTGTTTTCATGGAGTATCAGTGGATTTCCAATGTCAGTCCAGTTAAAAATAATCGTGACAATTTTTTTACGGGAAATGACGTGCTAAAAAGTAATGGATTCTAGTGGAGCTTTGTCACCCGCAACTATTTCTATAGAAATCAAATCTATTCTTCCTGACTGGAAACAGTCAAAATGTTAGAGTTTGGTGTTCCCAGAGCGGGAACACTGCTCGTTAAAGGGTTAACATCGCTTTCTGTACTCTTTGCGAGTGCGTTTGTTCTTACCGTAGTCGCTATGTCGAGAGAACTCAGCAAATTCATGGATCCTGATTTGAGGAGATTAACCCCCAATGTGACAAACCTAGAAGTAATTAAATTTGTTTATCTATTAAAATACAATATCTAAATTACACATATCTCTTACCCATCTTGATATAACTGTGGTATATAATCATGGCGGAACGGGATACTGCGTTCTTCCATTTAAAGTCTAGGAATTAAAATAACAATAATAAAAAAGAAAATCTGAAACACTTTCATATTTTAAATTTACTAAAATGCTATATATTGAAAGCGTATAATCCATACGCCGGCACTATATTACGTTGGAAAGGGTACTATAATATATGTGTGTGCCGTGCGTCTTTCTTGTCCCATATAACACATCTTTTGAATTAAAATCGCCAACTAAAACTGTTTTACAAACTTTAGGCATAGTCTAACTACACTTCATCTTTCTAATAAACAGTAGGGACAAAAGTATAAAATATAGGAGATATCGGAAACCTGGATTCAGTTTTGACGACAATTTTTTAGTGCCAAACTTGAAAATAAATTGCCGAAAATGGCAAACTTTGACGAGTTCTGACTTCGCCGCTGTCCGGCAACCCTTAAAAAGTGATACACAGCTTCGACAAGTAAGACAAAATTCTAAAGTGCTCTATATTTAAAGCGTACCATAATCCATGCGTCGTTCTATTTGTCTTTCTTGTTCCATAGTTAGAAAATATATGCCAATTCATGAGTGTTATATTTGTCTTCCTTGTTCCATAAAATACTTCTTGGGAATATCAATCTATATTAAAGTCGGTACGAATGGTATATATGGTACGACAAAAAAAAAAAAAAAAAAAAAAAAAAAAAAAAACATGCTTTGAAAAATGATCCGAGATTGGCGATATCTTCATTATTTGGCAGTAAATCGAAAAATATCTATTGTGATAATATTACGCAATAACGATTTGTTTGGGAATTTTGAAAATTTGTTACTAGCGCTGTAATCAACCGATTTAATGTAATGCGTTTCGTTAAGGAATGGCTAAGCGCTAAGGGCTATCTGCCTAGGAGTGGGCGGGAGCTTGCTTAAGTGTAATTTCTTCGACCGACGAAAATCCGTTAATGCGTAAGAACCGAAAACGGTTTAACGGATTTACATTGAACAAAATTGCAAACTTAGATTTTTTTAATGCTTGGAAAATGATTTTTTTGCCTATCAACGCTTAAAAGAATAAGTTTCTGGTTCTCCGCGTTCGTCCAATACCGTCATGTTTTATAAAATGAATATTGTTGCGGAATTACTTTGTTACTCCTGGGGGTTCGTCGTTCTAAAGTCCAGTTGGTATAAAAAGTTCAAGTAAAAAGTCACTTGTCAGGATGGAACACAAACTTTATTGCTTGTAGAACTTCATAGAACAATCAGCTGTACACAATTCACAAGCGCAATCTAGCAGTAACGTGCTTTTAACAATCCGCTTAGATCAGAAGCTCTCACAAATGCTGTATTTCTCACACAAAATAAGTCACTTTCACAGGCAAAAATTCAGTGGAAATATTCAAGGGATATCGTACACAATCCCTTAAGACACAGCAATAAAGAATTTACACACAGCACTTTAAAAACAGCTTCATAATGCAAGCTAAAACGCAGCTTCTATAGCACTATCAATTCACAAAGCAAGCGTACTCTCACTGAGCTCTTCACACATTGGGTGTTCAACTCGCACTGAACTGTCGGGGCAGCGCGCTGGTGGAATTTATAGAGGAGGCAGAAGCTGCGAGCAGTTTCTAGAAAAGTATATTCCTCGAAGATTCCAGATAATGCGGGACTTCTGATTACGTCATAGAAGAGAAATATTAGGTTATTATGCGTTTTTAATGCAGGAAAAACAGTTTCCAGGCCCCATTGGGAAAATCGCGCCAAATGACCAAAAAGTCGCCAAGCTTGGCGACTTTTGGCGAAATATCGCCAAATTTGGCGCCAAAATAAGTCCTCAAATGTGAAGATATCGAAGCCCTAGGACTAATATTTCTCGAGATTTCTAGAACCTCCGTTGAAAAACAATGGCAAACCGAAAGCTCTATATCTCCGGTTCTAATTGGCCGATTTTGATGCAACAAAAAGCAAAATTTATCTATTTGAAGCGTAGAATACGAATTTTAAACTATTTTAAGCCCCAGAGCAGCGGTTTGCCCCGAAAATTCGTAACAATATTTATATTTTAAACTTATCTACGAGTTTGAATGATTTCAATTTGTCTGTTCTGTTGTCCACCCGTCCAGTGTTCTAACTGTCGTAAATATACCCCAATTTGTGCGATTTTTTTTATATGTACATTACCATGTACCCTATTGAAAATAGTGTACGTAACATTCACAGGTCTTTTACAGGAGAAAAAAACCAAATACATCGCACTCTATGGGCAGTCATTCTTGTAAACGTACTTCAGAGATTCGGTTTTTTGAAAGAAAATAATGTTGGCATACTTAATATTAAGGCTCTCAAAGTAATGCTCTCCGTTGAAAATAGGGTCTGTATTATTAAGAGTCCTTCTACAGCAACACTCAAAAGAATTCCAATGCATTACAATCAGTGGCATTTGAGAAACACTAATATATTTCTAGCGCGAGATAATGAGTATAAAATTTTTAGATCCGTTAAACGATGGAATTTTTTTAACCTCTTTTACAGGGTCTGATAAAATTGTATTTATAGCGATAATGCAACATTATCTTATCTCCGAAATCTTGCCAGATTTAAGGAAAATACATTGCCGAATTTGGCGCAAAAATATTCCTGTGTTGGAAAGTGTTTTATAATCAATGCGTTTGGCATGATTTATCTTTCTTTTTTATAATAGATATATTTAATACATAACTCAGCCCCACCATAGCCGAGTAGATAATGCGCTCAAAATGGTAGACGGCTAAAATGTGAAGATCTCGGGTTCTGGCCTCATCATGTGGCTGTCGATCTAACGGTCTGGAGTTTAGGTCTGTTTTCTCCAAACCGAGAGCATGCGTTAGTACCCCATAGAAAGTTCTCTGACCAAAGCAACCCCATCCTAAGCAGCTCGTCCTTGCGTAGCCTTGCCATAACCAACACTCTTAAGGTTTCCCTGTAATAACTGGAGCATTAAATAGTAGGGATCGACCGATACCACATTTTCGCCGATGACCGATACCGATACTTACCTATAAATTCATTTTCAGAAATAGCCGATACCGATACTTTTAAGTTATGGTATCGGCCGATACCGATACTTTACATAATTTAATGTCATTTAAACCTACATCCGAAATTCAGGGCAGTTTTTGTAACGAGAGTGTAGTTCTCATTAAAATGAATAACAGCATGATGAAATTTGATCCCAGTAGAAAAGAATTAAAAAGAAAAAGCAGTCAATACATTGAAGTGTGAATTTACAGTAGTTCTAGTCTTTCTTTTCTATTCAATCATGCTGAGGAATGGCCGAATTTATAAAAAGCTGAGCACTGGAAAGCGTCTTAGTGTGCAGGTTCGGAATTCTTTCTCCTCGCGTGACTGTCGATCTAGTGGTCTAGAGTTTTGGGCGATTTTCTCCTGATGTTACGTGAATATGCGTCAGACTCCCTTAAAAAGTCCTCCGTCCAAGCCCCCCCCCTGTAGGTAGATGCCCCTCATTTAGGCTTGACAGAACACAAACACGGGGGGGGGGCAGTTAAAGGGATATATTAATAAGAGAATCCCTTTCCAGTTCCGACTGGTGCAAATATTTAAATCAATTTTTCTCAACCTCTATTTTGTCGTCTTATTGTTGCCATGAGCCAGATAAAAGGTTTCCATATTAGGCCTGAAACAGCTTCCTGCTTGCTCTTACTATATTTGTCTTAGTTTTTGGTTCATGCCTCGATTTTTTGCATACAAAAGTAAACACATGAAATTTATTCAACTTCAAAGCTTGCAAGTTTCATTTAGATTTTCTTTCATTATAATTCTTTCACATATGAAAATATTTTTTAGATTACTTAAACTGCATTAAATTGTGATAATGTATAAACTGTACAGTATTATGTAAGTACATATTTATTTAGATATTGTTCATTAAATGTAAATTCTTCCCTAAAAATGCATACCTACCCTTAAAATGCATAAGTTCACATTAATTAATGGTTTTATTTATCTGCTCCAATTATTTAACCACTAAGGGAATTATTAAATGTTTTAGCAATATTTCTTTCTGATATGAACTCATCAGATCATTTTTAAGTTCTTTTTGAAAATTCGAATATTTTGATTCTCCAGACAGGGTTAAGTCGCAATTAATCCGGACGATCCATGTATTTGATGTTTTCCGTACGAAGAACAGGTACACACCGATTATTCCTGTGTTTTCTTTATATATAAACCAAATACTATTCACAAGAAATATATTTTTTACCCCAAAATTTGAAATAAACTAAATAATAATTAGTATTACTGGCGGCTCGTGGGATACAGCAAGTACAGCCGGGCTGCACTTGAAATTATCAGCACATACTTTAAAATAATTTATTCTACTAATTTTCCTAAATTCAGATTGAATTATGGAATTCCTACGGTAAATTAAAAAAAAATCTCAAAAAAAAAAAAAAAAAACCAAACCAAAAAACCGTATGGTGGCCGGATCGTTCATTCAGAAAAAAAGCACTTTAATCTTCCCGCAATTCAATTGGGAAAATCTTTGGTTCAGCACAGAGCGCTGATAAGAAAATTGGCAGCACCGTTGCCATGACAACGATTACGTAAGCAGTCCCTGCGGCATAGGCTATAATGGGGATACGCAGCTGAGACTCAGCTCATCAAAGATTTTGAAACGTCGGCAGCACTTGAAAGAGCGCGGTGAATTCGACCCACTGATTGGCTCGAGAAGTGAGGGAGGGGGTAAGGAGAATATATGTTCGGCAAACTCTCGACTTCATATTGCTGAATTTATCAAGAAGGTAAACCTGAATAGACGCTTATGAATGGACAAATTACCCATCAAAGCAGTATTGTTTTTAAGTAAGCAAGAACTGGCATTTAGAGGACATGGCGAGCGAGAAAATTCTTTAAACATGGGAAATTTTAAAGAGCTTTTAAAATGATTGATATCTGAATTAAAACAACGCCTTTTTATGAGGGCATCGCTGACTGATTCGCAAGTTTAAAAGAAAGGAGAATTGATTTGACTTATAAAAAATAAGTAAGTTTTCTTTTCTTTCTTTCTTTTTTTTTTTTTTTTTTTTCTTTTCTTCTCAAGTTATCGTTACAAAAGAAAATTCTAAGGAAACTTCGAATCAGACACGGATTAATGCAATTTTGAGGATAAGAGCGGCTGCTTGAAATTTATGTCCATTTTATGGAAGTAAAATAGAATCTCTTACATTTTTTATATAATTTCTTTTTTTTTCCCCCTCGGTGAGGGCTTAATCCGACAGCTTTCGAATTCAGTAACAAAGATTTTCCATTCCTGTCCGGAGGAAGAGGGGGGGGGGGGGCTCATATGCTTCCGGCTGCACTAACAGTTTTGACCACGGGCCGCTACTGATACAACTTCAACTTTTTAAATCAATAATATAAATAATTATTAGATATTGATAATTATTACACTTCTCAAAATAGAATGATACAAAAATCCTACGTTCTCTCATTAATCTGAAAGATAATAAAATCATTAAATGTTTGATAATTCGTACTTTTGATAGTGTGTAATGTTTTAAAAATGAATCATTTAACTTCTGGACCAACATAATTAAAGTTCACGGGAGTCGCCAGTTTTCAAGTCACTGCGAAAAGGTTAATTTCTTTGCGACACAAACAAGGAATAAATTGCTTTTTCATATGGGTTTCGTTCATAATTTTAGTATCATTAATTTTGTCATTGAAACAGTTACAATATGAAGAAAAATATTTTTGCTCGTTTTCAAGCTACGCCTTGGAGGGTCTAAATAAAAGATGCTTAAAAATGACGAGATTAAATGAAGGTTAAAGAAAAATCCAAAAATGATAAACTAAATTCAATTTTCAAGTCTTAAAAAAAAAGTTGCTACTTAAAGTATCCATATTTAATGAAATTAATCTTCAGTGTAATGGTTTCTATGGTCATTGTTAACATATTTTTTTGTGATTGATATGAACAAATTTGATCCGTTTTAATTCTAAGCTCTGAGCAGGGGCGGCGTGGTACGGTAAGCAAGGTCTGGGTGCCATCGTCGAAAGGGGGGCCATTTCGAACTAAAACTGAGAAAATTGATCTAGAGCAGTGGTTCCCAAACTTTTGTGTCCTTCTCTTCAAAAAATCTTCAACTAGATTTTTTTTCCGCGATCCACTATTACATAACGATAACCAATATAAGCTATATAAAATGTATAGTTTACTATATATATAAAATACTAAAGTTTAATTTTTCCCATCCTTTTCGACCCACCGAAATTGCTCCCGTGACCCAACAATGGGTCGCGGCCCACAGTTTGGGAACCACTGATCTAGAGCACAAAAGAGGCGCCTTTTTTGTACGTTTGCAAAGGGGCACCATGGGGGGGGGGGGTATGACCGATAAACGTCATTCGGTTCAAACCCTATCCCCGTTTGCATGCACAGAAATACGATTCACTTCCGATAGCAGAATGCTACTTACTTTCGGTTTCAAATATTTCCGGCTGACTAATATTAAAATGTCTGCATCTGAAGTTCTATAAACTAAATAGAAACAAATTCCTCAAACATATTTTGACGGCAGAAATATTACACTTTAACACACATATGGGCAACCGCAAGCCAGATGTGGCCCGCCACGGCTTTTGATCCGGCCCGCGGAAATTTGAAAACTCCTATAAACTATTCAATTCCCCATATAAATTTCAATTATACGGCTTCCACTTCGCTAAAATCCGCAAGTTTGGCCCGCGACTTCGCTAACATCCTAAAGTTTGGATCACAAGTTTTCAAAGGTTGCCCATACCTGCTTTAATACTTTAAAAGTCGTCATCCCCTGAAATATCAAACGATGTCAAGGACCGTCTCCCCCATCAATTTTGATATCTATATCATACCCAAGCCGAATCAGATGTCCTTGCGCCAATTCTTTTAAATAAAAATTTAAAGCATGTCTCTTAAGCATGAAATCTATATCAAGAGCTAGACTTTCTCCAACGATATCAAAAGCCTATACATACTAGAGATGGGTTCGGGCTCATTTTTTGAAGCCCGAGCCCGAGGACTTTTAATCCGAGCCCGAGCAATATTATTTAAGTCGGAGCCCGAGCCCGAAATTTCAGTTAAAGATTTAAAAAAAAATCCAATTACTTCTTTGATAGAATACAATGAATTTGCCGTTTGTGCAAGTTAAAGACAAATATATAGTTGCAAACTCTCAATGCACTTTCTAATTCTTTATTTATCCATATGTTTATCAAATAATGTCGGATCTCATGACTAACTAATGAATATAAGTCGCCGTTCTGAAATATCCAAAGAGCTTAACGCACCTTCTAGGCGCCAGTGCCGCTATATTTTATTTTTTATAAGTACAGTCAATTCTGGTTATAACCTGGTGAACCTGGATATAGTGAACCATCGGCTATAGTGAACGCAAACCATTAGTTCCAATTCACACACAGTATCTCTATCCGAGATGAAGACACTTGGGTTTTAGTGAATTTCGGATATAGTGGACGAAATTTGATGGTCCCCAGAGGTTCACTATAACCGGAGTTGACTGTACTTTTATTTTCCTCATGAATCACTTTTTAAAATCTGTTTCAAAGAGTATGTTCAATAAAGGAAAATTTTTTCACGAGCCCGAGCCCGCCCAAGCCCGAACGCAATTGTGAATTACAGAGCCCGAGCCCGGTTCGGGCTTGGGCTCGGGCTGAGCCCGTCTCATCTCTAATATATACAGTAGAATCTCCCTATAACGAAGTCTTCTTACAACGAATTTCTCCCTATAACGAAAATTTTCATGGAAACGTAACTTTAAGGCTTAAATAACACTATAAGCATTCTCCATATAACGAAGAACTTATCTACCCATAGCGAATATTTCAGATTTACCTTTGATTTTTTTTGTTTGTTTTGAAGAAAATTTTAATTTTTGAACAATCCACTTAGTGGAATAGTAACAGAAGATAAAAATGGAGGCCAGGAAAGTGAAACTGACTCCGATAATGTAGACACCTCACCAGCGCCTGATTATGACCAACAGGGGCACCGTCCATTGATAGATTTGGGGGCCCCCAATCTATGAAATTTGTTATATTTTTAAAATTTTGATATAAAAAAAGAATATTTAAAAAAAAAATTAAATTGGGGGCCCAGGGCAAAGTGCCGATTTGCCCATATAATAATAAGGCCCTGCGCTTCACGACCAAAACCACATCAAACTTTAATGCTTCAACCTTTGAAAAACATTAAAAAGAGGTTTCCAAATGGAAGAAAATATGCCTCACTCTATTTTCAGCGGACTTTTAAAATGTGAATGTTTTTATGAAAATTTAAAATCACAGAATACAAAACAATGTAAAATAACGGAATTTTGAAGTAAATAAACGTAAGTGCATTACATATTTTATTCTCTAAATTCGTGGATTGTCTTTACTTTTGAATATTTCATTTATACAATGAAACCGTAAGTTTAACAAATTTATAATAAATACCAATTTGTTTTTAATTGAAAGTCATAATTTAATACTCTTAAACATCGAATTAACTAAAAAGTTTGTAATATTTGCTGAAATAATTGCAAAAATCTCTAATCTCTGTACAACGAAATTTTCTCTATAGCGAATTTTTTAACTGGAACCAGCGAGTTCGTATGAACTCTTTTTTCGAGTCCACACAGTGAGAAAATAAACGTTTATAAAACTGAAGTAAAATGATAGCCTACCTCTCGAGATTTGTTTTCTGCAATCCTTGCAGATGGCGTATTTAGTGTTGGGAACCAATTCAAAATAATTTAGAAGAATAGACGATTGTCCTGTTAAACTATCATCTAACAATTCTTCGTGCATAATTTCGACCACACTTGGTGATACGAGATCCATTTAGCGATGGTTAGAATTAAAAAAAAAAAAAAAAAACAGTTCGAAAACACTCGCGCAAACAATGTGCCAATGAAACGACGCCTCTCATCTCATTACCAAAATAAAGATTCTAGAATGGTATTGCGCCAGCGTGGATTTCTTCTGAAAAGCTAAGTATCGGTTGAAAAGTATCGGTGAAAATGGATGAAAGCCAGAGAAACCGATACTTTCAGAATCGGAAGAACCGATACCGATACCTAAAAAGATAGGAGGTATCGGCGCCGATACTATCGGTCGATCCAGACCTAAAAACATGTCTTCCGTATATGGAGAGCTGCTCTTTCTCGGCGGCATCGGCTATTCCATCAACAAAGATGTAAAGAAAAATTGGGTGTTTACGTATTATCCCGGCGGTTATTTCTGCCAAACGATTTTTGCGTCCATGGGCGTCGGAAAGGGGGGTCAAACGGGTCACTTGACCCCCCCCCTGGAAAATGTGACTTAAAAAAAAAATTAGGCATCATATACAAAAAATGTCACCTACCCTTTTCCGGAAGTAAAGTAATTTATGTATTTTAACATACTGCAACAACTCGCTGTAAAATTTCTGTGGAAAGAAAAAAAGATTACTTTCCTAATTGCTAGGACGAATTAAAGGGGAGGGACGTAAAAGGCGACCGCCCTCTCATTAAAAATAAATCAATTTAAAAATCCCTATTTCACTTCCATAAAATGGATGTGTTTGCGTATGTGAATCTTCGAAGTAACCTCTCCACACACACAAACAAAATTGCATCAATCCGTCGCAGATTTCAACACATGCGTGGCAGAAAATCAGGACATTTTCCTATTTTATCTTGTAATCTTATTTGTTCTAACATTACTATTTAAGATACATTCTTCGCCTGAATTGTACTTTTATCATTTCAAGTTTCTTATTAGTTTATTTGACCTAGTTCTATAGTTTTATTTTCACATTTCATAATTTGCTTGTCAAGCGTATTTAAAGAACTAAGTTTTTATTTTCTTTCTATTGATTATCAACAAACTAGATTCTACCCACGACTTCGATCGCGTCGGCTTTAGAATTAGGTCCAGAGAGAAATGAAGCATGTGTGAATAACAAAAAATCTGATGTGTCCAACACATGACTTCCTTGCACGTCCATTAGATCCAAAAGATTTTCGACGCACTTCCTCTAAATTTATTTGTTTGAAAGAGATAAAATATCAATAATAGTAAGGTTTAGAGATTTCTAGCCAAATATTTCGATATCGCCAAGCTGAGTTCAATTTGAAAGATTTCCTTCTGACACTTTATTTGGCGATATTTCACCAAAAGCCGACAAACTTGAGATAGTCAGCGAGATTTTGGGGATAGCCAAAGCAGTCATTGAGCACAGACCTTCAATGAATTGAATGCATCTATACACCTCAATGTATTCAAAGTCATTTGGCTCACCCTGTAAATAAATTCTCAGTCGATTGCTGTCAAAAAAGATATTGAAAACAGTTAGATATTACAATAGTTCTAAATACAAAGTTAAAAAATCTACGGGTTAAAGTTTTAGAGTTATACAAAATAGGAAATAATTTTTGGCGCCAAATTTGGCGATATTTCGGCGAAACTCGTCAATGTCGACGACATTTGGCGAGATTTTAAGCATAAACCAAACAATGACAGATTATCGCCAAATTTGGCGATATTTCGCCAAAACTCGCCAAGAACGATGACAAATGGCGATACTTTGGGCATGGACGAAATGACTGACTATCGCCAAATTTGGCGATATTTCGCCAAAACTCGCCAAGGTCGAGGACAGACGGCGAGATTTTGGGCATGTACCAAACAATGACTGTCTACAGTTGTATTATAATGAAGATGTCCATAGACATTAAGGTACTGAAATTCTTTTCGGTGGTCCTGTAAATAAACTCTCCAGTAGATTGGAACCAAAAATCGAGATGCACAACTAGATGTTACAACATTCTTATATATGAAATTTCATAATAGTTTTTGAGATTTGAGAGTTAAATATGCACACACGTACACCAAAAGTCGCCAAGCTTGGCGACTTTTGGCATAGTTCTTGAGGGAGGCACGTGACCGTGGTCGGACCATTACCTAACTTATGTGGTAGGACGGTATTGTGCCTGAAATGGATGAATGCCCCTAAAATTGCTATTGACCGTAATGTATTGGAAATCTTTTGAGTGTTCCTGTAGCAGAACTATAAATGATAAAGACACTTTTTTTAATAGATAAATTCATTTTCTAACTCTTCACAGCATATATCACTTCTGAGTCGTTTGAAATAGCCCAATACCTCTAAAAAACGCTTTGATGAATTTCGGCCCATAGAGCGTAATGTATTTCGAATCTTTTGGGCGGTCCTGTAGATAAACTATTCAGTCGAATGGAACCGAAAGGGGAGGTGCACAACTAGATGTTACAACAATCCTAAATATAAAGTTTCAACATTCAACGCCTAACAGTTTTTGAGATATGCGAGTTAAATGAATTTCGGCCCATTGAGTGTAATGTATTTCGAATGTTTTGGGCAGTCCTGTAGATAAACTATCCAGTCGAATGGAACCAAAAGGGGAGGTGCACAACTAGATGTTACAACTATCCAAAATATGAAGTTTCGACATTCTACGCCTAATAGCTTTTGAGTTAGGCGAGTTTAATGAATTTCGGCCCATAGAGCGTAATGTATTTCGAATCTTTTGGGCGGTCCTGTACATAAACTATCCATTCGATTGCCACCAAAAGGGGAGGTGCACAACTAGATCATAGAACAATCCTAAATATCAAATCTCAACATTCTACGACCATTAGTTTTTGAGATATGCGAGTTACATACATACGTACGTACGTACGTACGTACGTACGTACGTACAGACGGCATGGAAAAACTGGCCACAGTAGACTCGCCACTGGTCAAAATGAGTTGCAGACGCGTTAATATGATCGTGCATGCTAGCCTACGATGAGATGCATCGAAAAAAAATTTTAAATTAAATTTAGAGGTAGTCAAAATCGGTTTTTATGTCGAAATTTGGCCCCCAAAATTTTTCGGGATCACATTACTTCCTTATACTACGTACAAGGAAGTAAAAAGAATAGTTTGACACTAGCACTATAGACCAAAATGACCGTAAAAAATCTTTAAACTCGTTTCTGTAGTTACAGAGATATCCATATAGAGTAATGTATTAGAATTTTTTTTAGTGTCCTTGTAAAAGAACTATTTATGCTATATGCAGGAAAGGTATCCTATAATACTTAGGAGTAGTGCAGCTTTCTGTTAGTGTAAAAAAAATTTAGAATCGGTTCAGTAGTTAAAAAGATGCCACAGAGCGTTAACGTAAGAGATGTATTAGAATCATTTTGAGTGTCTCCAGAGGCGGATCTAGGTTTTGGGTGTCTCCGATTTGGGGACACCCAAGAGTCGGGGATTCCCAAGGTGAATTGGGGACACCCAAGAAATTGGGGACACCCGACACCGAAGAAGGGTGTCTAGATTTTGAGAGTCTCCAGTGGCGGATCTAGGATTGGGTAAAGGGGGGGGGCTAACTTGCTGGGTATTCAATAATTTGGGTACAGTTATCCACAACCCCTACGAGAGGGGGGGCCCCGCCCCCCCCCTCTAGTAGGGCCTGTGGATAACGTTACGGCCGCTAAAGTGCGTCCGTAAATTTTTCAGAATGTGTTAAGAATTTCATTTATTCTCTTCGGTCCCGAGGTACACATATGTGGACCTTTTTCTTTCCACTCTTAAAACGATTCTTTGAGATTTTTTTGTAGTTCTGAATGGATGTGCATATGCGTCGATGCTTTAATTTTGAATAAAGGATGTTAACGCATGGGAATGTGCAAACCCTACACACTGACGCACACAATTTATTTTTGTTTGCCGTTACACAAAAGAATATTTGAATGTTAGTGAAATTTCCGAAGTCGAATTTGTTAATATTTTTTGCTTATTTGCGATATTCAAATAGCTGAAAAGAACTCGTAGGGCGTCCTTTACCTTTCAAAGTTTCTTGTCAATCTTCCTTTATGGATGATTGCAACTTTTTACTACTGAAACTGTGATTGGGAATGAAGCTTTTATTCGAAAAATTATTTCAAAATGCGCTTTCTACTTGTCATTTTTAAATGTAATAGGTTTTTTCTAAATAATTATGAGATTGCTCTTTAATTTAACATGTGAGATTTTTGTCGGGTCTGATGAGGCTAAAGATCTTTAATTAAAAATCTTTTTTTTTTAAATAGACTAAATTTCGAATACATCCCAGATAGCACAAACTTGTGCAGAACCCTCCCAGAAGACGTCATATAGACAAGTTGACATGTCCATTAAACATCCACGATTCGTCGGATCCTCGTCCCTTTTACGTCAATATGGCACTATAGGACGTCCATATGATGTCTTACAGACATCTCTATAGACGTAACTATGGAAGTGCTTGCCTATTTATGGACTTAGTATGGGCAAGTTTTGGACATCAATGTCTATATATGGACCTACTTAGCAGGGGCGAGGCGTGAATATATGCCATGGTCATCGCTGCTTACAGATTTATCCCCCTCTTCCCCGCCAGCGCAAGCACACATCCACACACTGTGTTATAAGTTCTAATGAAACGACCGACGAAAAGAAAATTTTGATCACGGTGTGATGCAAATAGTCAAAAGGTGATGCAATAGTCAAATATTATGTTCATATATTTTATCAACATTTAAGTTAAATATTTAGTACAAAAATATTTTTAAAAAAATTCCTATTCTAGTCTAAGCTGAATTTCTTATTTGATTCGGTTGATTACTGATACATTTTTCAAAAAACGCATAACTCAAAAGAAATACTAGACGTTGTCATTGGACTATAATTTATTTTTTATGTAACACAATATACATAAGATCGAACACATTAACACAGTAAATTTGTCTTACACTCGAATACTTTAATGAGGTGGTGTAAGAATAAAGAACATTTTGGATGTACTTCAAAGCAAATAAGATAATCTAACGTTTGAAAAAAAAAAGAAGGGGGGGAACAAAATCTGAAACACTTTCAGATTTTAAATACGCACCAAAGTGCTATATATTAAAAGCGTATCATGGTTTATGCGTCGTCCCTATTTTTCTTCCTTATTCCATTAACTTGGAGAGTGTATCATGATTCGTGAGTGTGCCGTATTTTGCTTCCTTGTTTCATAAAACCCATCTTTGGAATCGAAATCTATCTTAAAATCGCCTATTTAAACTATTTTACAATCGTTGCCAAGTATATTACAACTATACTTCACCGTCTTAAATATTGTTTCGAATGTCCATCAGAATCCATGAGTGTGCCGTGTTTCTCTTTCTGGGTTGATTCCTACTTTAACGCCCCGACTTTCGCCAAGGTGGCGATCATTAAACATGTGGAGGTACTACGACGATTTTTTATATTTATGTGGCAATCGTAATTTAGAATTACAATGGCCATTCAGCACAACAGTAAGTAAAGCATTCCGTTACATTTTTATTTATTTTGGGTTGCCAATGAATGTAGTTTTAATAATTAAGTGACTTCAAATTCCTTAACAGGTGCGTTTATCGCTAATTTGTTCACTTTAGTTTTCATATAGTTCCTTTGGGAGCGTTGAAACTTGTCCATATGTCCTAGAGACCCATGACTGCAAAGCTCGCCAAAGTGCGGGATTTTTTAGGTTTCCGAAAGCGGGGGGCGTTAAAATAGGAATCAACTCTTACTTGTACCGTAAAACACACATCTTTGGAATCGAAATCTATCTTAAAATCAACTACTGAAACTGTTTTACAATCTTCTGAAAGCATATTCCAACTGTATCCCGTAGACATTTTAAATACTGTTTGGAATGGGCATCCTAATCCATGAGTGTATCGTGTTTTCCTTCCTTGTTCCATAAAACACTTCTTCGGAATAGAAATCTACATTGAAATCGCCTACCAAAACTATTTAGCAATTTTCGCCAGGCATAGTCAAACCACACTTCACCTTTATAAATACCATTTGGAAAGTGTATCCTAATCTATGAGTGTACCGTATTTGTCTTCTCCGTTCTATAAAACACTTCTTCGGAATTAAAATCTATATTAAAATCGCCTACTAAAACTATTTTACAATATTCGCCAGGCGTTTTCTAACTATACTCGAAATATATTTATAATAAATTGTCGCGTTTTGGCGCCAAATTTAGCGATCTATTATCAAAAATTGCAAACCTTGTGCGACTTTCAACAGTTTATGAACGCCCCCCCCCCTCTCCACGTTATCTGGCAAACACATTTCAAAAGTGACTCGACTCGAAAATTGTACCAAAATCGTGTCTACACAAAATGCAAGGTTGAAATTAATAGCACTCTGGTGCTAAAAACATCCTAAATGGTTATTTGTATTATTTATTTAGAGATTTAATAATTAAAAATGAAAAATAATCTTAAATAGTTATTATTAGTAGTATTTATTTAGAAATTTATTGTTAGAAATGGGACATTTTTTATATGTACAGATATTGTACTTATCAAAACAGTAAAGAATAATATTCATCCATTATTTGAAAATAAAATCCATTCTTATTTTGGATGAATATTTTTCGATTATTATGTCGTAAAAATTTTTGTCTTAAGGATGCCAACATTTCTTTCTTGATCGATAGCAATGAAATATTACTCATCCGATTTTCACTTTGGGTGAATCTCTTACATGTGTGAATTCTTTTTAAAGCATGGGTCTTCTAGCCTCCGACAAATAATCCATTTTTTGAGATATTCAAATTACAAATGCATAAGACATTTTTTTAATATAGAAATTTATTATTATTTTCTTTTTTCGCATTAAAGTATTTATCAAAAGAACAAACAAAATATTTTCAACATAACAAGTAATTTTATTATATTCAGAATAAGTTACATGAAACAGCAGTGCATTTTCTTATTATATAAAGAAATTACGCAAGAATTTCAAGTAAGAAGAGACAAGAAATGATTTAATTTCAAAAATCATTTTAAAAAATCTGATGTGTCCAACACATGACTTCCTTGCACGTCTATGAGATCAAAAATATTTTCAACGCACTTCCTCTAAACTTATTTGTTTGAAAGAGATAAAATATCAATAATAGTAAGGTTTAGCGATTTCTAGCCAAATATTTCGATATCGCCAAGCTGAGTTCAATTTGAAAGATTTCCTTCTGACACTGTATTTGGCGATATTTCACCAAAAGCCGACAAACTTGAGATAGTCTGCGAGATTTTGGGGATAGCTAAAGTAGTCATTGACCACAGACTTTCAATGAATTGAATGCATCCATACACCTCAATGTATTTAAAGTCATTTGGCTCACCCTGTAAATAAATTCTCAGTCGATTGCTGTCAAAAAAGATACTGAAAACAGTTAGATATTACAATAGTTCTAAATACAAAAGTTCAAAATTCTACTGGTTAAAGTTTTAGAGTTATACAAAATACGAAATAAATTTTGGCGCCAAATTTGGCGATATTTCGGCGAAACTCGTCAATGTCGACAACATTTGGCGAGATTTTAAGCATGGACCAAACAATGACAGATTATCGCCAAATTTGGCGATATTTCGCCAAAACTCGCCAAGAACGATGACAAATGGCGATACTTTGGGCATGGACCAAATGACTGACTATCGCCAAATTTGGCGATATTTCGCCAAAACTCGCCAAGGTCGAGGACAGACGGCGAGATTTTGGGCATGAAACCAAACAATGACTGTCTACAGTTGTATTATATTGAAGATGTCCATAGACATTAAAGTACTGAAATTCTTTTGGGTGGTCCTGTAAATAAACTCTCCAGTAGATTGGAACCAAAAATCGAGATGCACAACTAGATGTTACAACAATCTTATATATGAAATTTCATAATAGTTCTTGAGATTTGATAGTTAAATATGCACACACGTACACCAAAAGTCGCCAAGCTTGGCGACTTTTGGCATAGTTCTTGAGGGAGGCACGTGACCGTGGTCGGACCATTACCTAACTTATGTGGTAGGACGGTATTGTGCTTGAAATGGATGAATGCCCCTAAAATTGCCATTGACCGTAATGTATTGGAAATCTTTTGAGTGTTCCTGTAGCAGAACTATAAATGATAAAGACACTTTTTTTAATGGAGAAATTCATTTTCTAACTCTTTACAGCATATATCACTTCTGAGTCGTTTGAAATAGCCCAATACCTCTAAAAAACGCTTTGATGAATTTCGGCCCATAGAGCGTAATGTATTTCGAATCTTTTGGGCGGTTCTGTAGATAAACTATCCAGTCGAATGGAACCGAAAGGGGAGGTGCACAACTAGATGTTACAGCAATCCTAAATATAAAGTTTCAACATTCTACGCCTAATAGTTTTTGAGATATGCGAGTTTAATGAATTTCGGCCCATTGAGCGTAATGTATTTCGAATGTTTTGGGCAGTCCTGTAGATAAACTATACAGACGAAGGGAACCAAAAGGGGAGGTGCACAACTAGATGTTACAACTATCCAAATTATGAAGTTTCGACATTCTACGCCTAATAGCTTTTGAGTTAGGCGAGTTTAATGATTTTCGGCCCATAGAGCGTAATGTATTTCGAATCTTTTGGGCGGTCCTGTACATAAACTATCCATTCGATTGCCACCAAAAGGGGAGGTGCACAACTAGATCATAGAACAGTCCTAAATATCAAATCTCAACATTCTACGACCAATAGTTTTTGAGATATGCGAGTTACACATACGTACGTACGTACAGACGGCATGGAAAAACTGGCCACAATAGACTGGCCGCTGGTCAAAATGAGTTGCAGACACGTTAATATGATCGTGCATGCTAGCCTACGATGAGATGCATCGAAAAAAATTTTAAAGTTAAATTTAGAGGTAGTCAAAATCGGTTTTTTTGTCGAAATTTGGCCCCCAAAATTTTTCGGGATCACATTACTTCCTTATACTACGTACAAGGAAGTAAAAATGATTTTATTTATTTTAATTTAAAACTAAATTAAAAGCATCCCACAGATAGACCTTGCCGTTCTGTAATTCGTTCGTGTCAACTTTCACATGCACACGTATTTATATATTTTTTTGTACAATCAATCAGTTCAGTCGCCTAGTGGTGTTAAAACGCTGGTTGGATGCTATCTTTTTAGAGATGACCTGGCTCACTTTTCACCGTATATTCCTCCCGAAATTTTCGCGCTATTTGATTGGCCAAGGAACTGCGCGCGTCATCGGACGAGATGCTCTGTTATCAGCTCATCTCTTTTCGGTCGGGACGATTTCCTTTATGACCAAAAGATGGCAGCAGTAAGAATCTTGTATAAACGTAGGTTTCTCTGCGAAACCAAACAAGAAAATAATATAATTACCTTATAAGCCATTCCTTTGCAAAAAAAAAAAAAAAAAAAAAAAAAAAAAAGATTATTCTATTGCGAAAATGTTATAAAATTGGGTTTTTAAATACACTCAATTCAAGTTCAAAACTCTTCGCATTTTTCAGAAACCTGCTACTCATCTGCGCATCGTGCGCGGACCGAAGGCTTCGCCCCTGCTACTTAGGTCGTGAAATTTCTTGTGTGAAGTCTTGGATATCTCCATCTATGCTTCTTTCCATTTCACTAAGGTACCGTGGATTATGTGGGATACGTCTATAGAAAAGACTTACTCTGGAAATTCCATGTCTAATTTTGGTCTATTCATGGACAGTTTCTGGATTTTCCAGATTATGTCCATAAATATACGTCTTCTGGATGTCTATCTATAGACATGGACGTAATATGGGCGAGATGGATCAGAAATGGATATAAAATGGACAACTGTGCTATCTGGGATAATTCTAGAATGATTTAGATGGCAGAAATGTTAATTCTACCATTTAAATATTAGTATTTTTTTCAATCTTCGAACATGAATTAAAAGTATCATTACGTATCAGACAAACTTCCCTCCCACTCTCTTTCCTTTTAGCATTTTGTATGAAAATCATTAAAAAGAGCAGTTTTACAAAAAAAAATCCCTTCCGTCCCTCCTGTTTTTTCGAAACTTGTGCTTTACTAAAGGGGCCGGGAAGACTTTCGTCCCGCCTTATAAAATTTCTCTCAGAGGCCCTGGTTATCGAAGCTTGACGACATTTGGCACGATTTTTTACATGTCGCCTGTATATTTCATTTTTCTGTCTACATATAGTATTACGCAGGGGCATAGCCAAGGGGGGGGATATCGGGATATATCCCCCCCGAAATTTTTGGATTAGTGATGAAATTCAGTCTATTTATACACATATAAGTTCATATCCCCCCCCGAAAAATTTTCCAGGAGCATATCCCCCCCCCCGAAAATTTTTCCTGGCTACGCACCTGGTATTACGTAATCGAATTTCGAGAAAGGTGTGGGAATTTCCGATAAAATAAAATATTCGAACCTTCTAGGACTTAACACTTCATAGGAAAAACAATGTCTGAAAAAATTAATTTAAATCATACCTCTTTTTTCCATAGCGATATCATTGTATTCTTTCTAATAATGCACCTCTTTACAAACTGCCTGTTAGTGATGCATGTATACAGGGCGAATCTAAACTCTTGGGCAAAACTTTAAAGGATGATAGGGCACATAATAAGGAATCAGAATCACATAGAAATGTGGGGTCGGCAACGTCATCTTCGTATAGCTGTTAATAATCACTTCGGAAAAAGTGTTGAAACAACAGTCACTTGCCGAAACTTGACGTCACTTGACGAAAAATTGCACTTGAAACAGTCACTTGACGAAAAATTGCTCGTCTTGGTGGACCGCCGGGATAATATGTAAGTACCAAAATTTGCATCCTTCAATTTTTATTGCATTACCGAGATATTTTGAAATCAGAATCATTTTTGAAATCAGATTTGAGGTAAAAAATGTATGCCGTAAACAGATACGGTGCGAGAATTTCTCAGGGGGAGCTGAGCACGTCAGAAATATTCCACGGGGAGCTCCCCCAGATGCCCCGGTTCCTACAGCCCTGTTAAACGGAAAAAAGCATTTGGAGCTGTGCCTACATTGATTTTTAGCAATATATACTTACAACTAGCCGCCTCCGGCGACCAGTTGGTTCGCCATCTTATTAAATCTTGTTTGGAGAGAATCCTGTTTCTCACTGGCTTCCTCGGCACTGAAATATCTTGGATTCTGAATGGAATTTAAAATTTAGATGGCTACAAACAGGAGCGGCCCTAGGGTAAGTGTAGAGACCCCTGCTAACATAAAAAAGACGCCTCCTTTTTTGCTCTACTTAGTTTTTAATTTCGAAATGACGCCCCTTCGAAGCCGGCGCCCCGATGCAATGCTTACCGTGTCGGGCCGCCATTGGTTACAAAATTAAGATGGGGTTTAATGATAAAAACCTACATAAAGGTATAAATTATTTTCGTCCTATATTAATTCTGAAGAGCTTCTGGATATATTGGCCTTTATCAAAAATCAGAAAGAAAATCTGAAACACTTTCAGATTTTAAATACGCACTAAAGTGCTATATATTAAAAGCGTATTATAATCCATAGGCCTTCCCTATTTTCTATCCTTATTCCATTAAGTTGTAAAGTATATCATTAATTATGAGTGTGATTAAACAAAATTAAAACTGATTAACACCCTTTTTCTGGATGTAATACACTATCTGGCCCAGTATCCGGACACCCAGTGGTACGGACTTGGAGCGTCCTGAGGCACATATTTAATATGATGGTGCTCCCCCTTTTGCATCGATGACAGCCTGCCCACGTGTGGGAAGACTTTCCACCAGTTTTTGACAGGTGACCGTAGGAATTGACTTCCAGGCGTCCATCACGGCTGAAGTGGGTGCTTGCAGTGAATGGAGCAGTTATCCTGCTGGAAGAGAAACGGGCCTTCCCCGTAATATTGCCACAGAGTTGGGAGTGCAGCATTGTCCAGAATGTCCTCCTACATCGCAGAGTTCATGTTTCCAACCACAGGAACTAACGGACCCAGGCCAGGGCCTTCTCTATTGTACTGCTCGGGCCTGCTACAGTGCTTTCCCCCCACTGTCCTACGTCACAAAACCCGTCTTGCTTTCTCACCACGTGCAGTTACTTTACCTAGGATTCAAGAATTTACTAGTCGGAAGTTCAGTGCAGCTAGGTATGTGTGATTAAAAGCTTCTAGAGTGTGAATATGAATAATATTTTGTAAGTGAAGTGCATTAAAGTGTGGATAATTTTGCCTTACAAGATAAGTGATCTTTACCTTTTTTTTTTTAAAATTAAGTGTAGTATAGCTTTCTTTGACTTACTCAAGCTATCCTCAAAAGAAGAGCCACTTTTCAACGTATCGAGTTATAAGTCTAGGGGAATCTTAAATATTTTAAAACTAGGTACTTTAAAATAGATATAATAGAGAGGATGTAATGTCTTTTCCTGTACTTCATTATTTTATTTCTTTCAATATATGTGTTTGTACGTTTATTTTTCGAAAAAGTAAAACTAAAAGGGTTATAATTTGATGCAGAGTCAATCATACATCTTTTAGTGTTATTTAATTAGAGCACATGGTGAAAAATGCTATGTATTCCTATAATTTCTAATTGAAGGCTATATGCAACATTCAGATATAGCTCTCATACACAAAAATTGCATTGTAACACGTGAAAATTATTATAAAATACTACTCATTTAAGATTTTACCTCATTATTTTATACTGTGTTACTTTATTCTTAAACGTATCATGAGTATTTAATCATTTTTATACGCTTAATGTTAACGACATTGCAAAGAAAACACCGGGAAAAGGCATTCTGAATGTTCCATTCTCTCTCATACATTTTGATTCGTTAATATACTGCTTTAAAAATTCTTCATTTTTTAAATGAAAGAATTGGGACTGCCTTTTGAAGGGGAAAAATTGTTTCATGCGACTTGTTTAGGAAAGAAAATAAATCTCTTAAGTGACTTGAAATTTTTCAGGATTCCTCTTCACAAGCTATACTACACACAATAATTAGCGATAAATTATGCCAGTTATGGAACTCTGGGAAAATTCTTAAACGTAGAATTTCATTGGAATATTTTCTGAAGCATGACATATTTAGTATATACGTAATATAATAAGGTCACTACATAAAGGTTTCGATTTTTTCAGATGCCTCGTAGATGTTCTGTTCCCGGTTGCTCGTCAAATTACGATTCTGTAAAGCAATATACCACAGTATTTAGTTTTCCGAAAGATATCCAGCTGAGAGAAAAATGGATAAAATGCATAAATAGAAAAGATTTCATTCCAGGAAAACAAGCGGCTGTTTGTATTAAACATTTTGAAGAACAAAACATAATTCGTGAAGATAAGGCTGTTAGAGATGACGGTTCATTGCTTATTGTTCCCAGATTAAAATTAGCTTTAACTAAAGACGCATATCCTACAATTTTTGAAAATCAGCCATCATATTTAACGAAGAAACTCCCAACAAAAAGAAAATCGCCCGATTCAAGAAGAGAATCAAATAAAAGACGAGATGATGAAAATTTCGAAAAGTGGTTACTAGAAGATAAAATTGATTCTTTTCAGAATTTTTCTGAAGGAATCAAAGGCAAATTAAATAGTTCTTGGTCAGTTTCTATTGAAGCAAATTTCCTTGTTATTTACCAAATGTCTTTTGAAAACTATCCCGCAATCACTATAAGTTTTAAAGTCATGCAAGACCTGACAGTCTTGGTATTTAAAGATGGTTTAGTGTTTGAAGGCAAAACACTGTTAGCTTTTATTTTAGGAAAAGAAAATAAGCTAGATAGGTGGACGAAACTTGATAGCGTCTTAAGCTTCTTGTCATCTTTGAATATTGCAAATCTTACGTACGAGAAAAAAATTGAAGTTGTGGTGAACTGTTTGACAAATCTTCATGAAAGCTTAGATGATAGCGATGAAAATATTCCGACTGTCAAGTTTATTTGTGAACAGTTACTTCTGACAACAAGATGTAAAAAACAGTATAGTCCAGAAACTTTATTCTGGTCTTGTAAATTATATTACAGTTATCCTGCTGCATATTTAATGCTACACCAAAGTCACGTTCTTTTGCTCCCTCATCCATCATATCTTAGAAAATTATCAGCTAGTCTTAACTCTAACAACAATAGTAATAATATAAGTAAGCATAAGAATTATTTACTTAAAAAGGCACAACTCTTAGAAAAACATGAAAAAATTGTAAACGTATTACTTGATGAAATATATATAAATCCTTGTGTGAGTTACAAAGGAGGGAATATTGTGGGTGTTTCTGACAATGCAAAAACAGAAGCAAGTACTGTTCAAGCTTTTATGCTCTCTTCAATATTTTCCAAAAATAAAGACGTCATAGCATTAATACCTGTTAAAAATTTGACTGCTGAACAACTGCACTATTATACACTTAAAGTTTTACACTTGCTCAATGATTGTGGTTATGAAGTTGTCTCACTCATCTCAGACAACAATCGGATTAATCGAAATATGTTTAGCTTAATGTGTGGTGGTACATTAAAGTCATATATAAATAACCCTTTTGATACTAGTAAAAAATTGTTTTTTCTTTTTGATACCTGCCATATCCTTAAAAGCGTTCGCAATAATTGGCTAAACCAAAAATCTACAAATCAGACCTTTTTTGTCCCTAACCCAAATGAGTCTAAAGAAATTATAGTTGCTAGCGTCTTGCACTTAAAACAAATTTATGATTCAGAAAAGCACCACACTGTAAAGCAAGCGCCTAAATTAAATCGCAAAGTTTTATTCCCTTCGTCAACTGAACGGCAGAATGTAACTCACGCAATAAATATATTTCATGAAAGTAATACAACTGCTTTAGAATTGAATATTCAAAAGTTCGGTAGTGATCTTTCTCAGACAAAGAAATTTGTATCTTATATGTTAAATTGGTGGAATGTTGTTAATTGTAAGCATCCATTGAAGGGTAAACATTTACGCAATACTTTTTGTGATCCTATAACTAGTAGAGGACATTCAAATGTTCATTTCCTGAGAGAATTTGCATCCTGGGTACAGTCTTGGCTGGTATTATCAGAACTCCCATCAGAAACAAAAAAAAACTTAAATTTACCAGAAAAGGGGGGTTCACTTTCCAAGGAAACTAATTTTTCTTTAAAACATACAACTCAAACTATGCTACAATTGAGCATATGTTTGATGTTTATAATCCTAAATATTTGTTATTGGGAAAGTTTCAAACTGATAATTTAGAAGCTCGTTTTGGCCAGTACAGGCAAATGTCTGGCGGTAATTACTCAGTTGCATTTAGGCAAATTTTGGAATCTGAAAAAAAACTAAAAGTTTTGGAATTAATAAAACTGCGCTCAAAATTATCGGGAGATATAACTATAAAAATTCTGGATGTAAATGACTCAATGGACGTTCAGGAGTCAATTGATTACCCTGAAGATTTTACTGAGGCAATATACAAAACATCTGAAATTCCAGACAAATTTACGCCAGTTTTAACTTACATAGCTGGTTATATAGCACATAAAGTAAAAAACACAATTTTGTGTGTTGATTGCATATCCCTCATAGTAACAGACAAAGAGCTTTCTTGTGAATATTCCAGTGATTTAGCTGAATATATAGCACTTTCTGATAGAGGGGGATTGCAATGGCCTAAAGAGTTCACCATTAAAATAGTGCTACATACATTTCAAATTTTTGAAACTCTAATTTCAGAAGAATTCGAAGAACTCTTTTAAAATATTAATTGTCAGAGAAAGCTTCTAACTAGACTTGTAAAAGATAAAATTTCCTTATCAAATGATCTTCCTCTTAATGTTTGTTCTTGTGGGATATCGTCAGAAGTTTTAATAAATAAATGTATTGCTATTGCATACAATATCTTTTTAAATAATTATTGCAAGCAGAGAAACGACCAAAATAAAGAAAAAAATGCTAAAAAGATGCAGAAAAAACTTTCAACTGTCAACTCTGGGTGATTCATTTTCCTTAAAAAAAAAAAAAAAAAAAAAAATCCATGTATAACTTTGTACAATTTTACAAATGCTTTTTTGAAATTATTGATTAATAATATGTCAATTTAACTGAAAGAGAGTAAGTCAAATTTTTACTTTATTTTGCTGCCTTAATCTAGAGTATTTGAAAACAGTTTAAGCTGAAAGCTTTTTAAAGAATGACTGCTCAAGGATAAAATACATTTTTGTGTTACAATATTAATCAAATGTCACAAACATTTCACCTTTTTTCAATTATTTTATGCTCACGTTATTCTAGAAAAACACAGTCATATGAATATTTTTTAATACACTATGATTAAAAAAATCTGATGTGTCCAACACATGACTTCCTTGCACGTCCATTAGATCAAAAATATTTTCGACGCACTTCCTCTAAACTTATTTGTTTGAAAGAGATAAAATATCAATAATAGTAAGGTTTAGCGATTTCTAGCCAAATATTTCGATATCGCCAAGCTGAGTTCAATTTGAAAGATTTCCTTCTGACACTTTATTTGGCGATATTTCACCAAAAGCCGACAAACTTGAGATAGTCAGCGAGATTTTGGGGATAGCCAAAGTAGTCACTGACCACAGACTTTCAATGAATTGAATGCATCCATACACCTCAATGTATTTAAAGTCATTTGGCTCACCCTGTAAATAAATTCTCAGTCGATTGCTGTCAAAAAAGATATGAAAACAGTTAGATATTACAATTGTTCTAAATACAAAAGTTAAAAAATCTACGGGTTAAAGTTTTAGAGTTATACAAAATAGGAAATAATTTTTGGCGCCAAATTTGGCGATATTTCGGCGAAACTCGTTAATGTCGACGACATTTGGCGAGATTTTAAGCATGAACCAAACATTGACAGATTATCGCCAAATTTGGCGACATTTCGCCAAAACTCGCCAATAACGATGACAAATGGCGATACATTGGGCATGGACCAAATGACTGAATATCGCCAAATTTGGCGATATTTCGCCAAAACTCGCCAAGGTCGAGGACAGACGGCGAGATTTTGGGCATGTACCAAACAATGACTGTCTACAGTTGCATTATATTGAAGATGTCCATAGACATTAAAGTACTAAAATTCTTTTCGGTGGTCCTGTAAATAAACTCTCCAGTAGATTGGAACCAAAAATCGAGATGCACAACTAGATGTTACAACATTCTTACATACGAAATTTCATAATAGTTTTTGAGATTTGAGAGTTAAATATGCACACACGTACACCAAAAGTCGCCAAGCTTGGCGACTTTTGGCATAGTTCTTGAGGGAGGCACGTGACCGTGGTCGGACCATCACCTAACTTATGTGGTAGGACGGTATTGTGCTTGAAATGGATGAATGCCCCTAAAATTGCCATTGACCGTAATGTATTGGAAATCTTTTGAGTGTTCCTGTAGCAGAACTATAAATGATAAAGACACTTTTTTTAATGGAGAAATTCATTTTCTAACTCTTTACAGCATACATCACTTCTGAGTCGTTTGAAATAGCCCAATACCTCTAAAAAACGCTTTGATGAATTTCGGCCCATAGAGCGTAATGTATTTCGAATCTTTTGGGCGGTTCTGTAGATAAACTATCCAGTCGAATGGAATCGAAAGGGGAGGTGCACAACTAGATGTTACAACAATCCTAAATATAAAGTTTCAACATTCTACGCCTAATAGTTTTTGAGATATGCGAGTTTACTGAGTTTCGGCCCATTGAGCGTAATGTATTTCGAATCTTTTGGGCTGTCCTGTAGATAAACTATCCAGTCAAATGGAACCAAAAGGGGAGGTGCACAACTAGATGTTACAACTATCCAAAATATGAAGTTTCGACATTCTACGCCTAATAGCTTTTGAGTTAGGCGAGTTTAATGAATTTCGGCCCATAGAGCGCAATGTATTTCGAATCTTTTGGGCGGTCCTGTACATAAACTATCCATTCGATTGCCACCAAAAGGAGAGGTGCACAACTAGATCATAGAACAATCCTAAATATCAAATCTCAACATTCTGCGGCCAATAGTTTTTGAGATATGCGAGTTAAATACATACGTACGTACGTACGTACAGACGGCATGGAAAAACTGGCCACAGTAGACTCGCCGCTGGTCAAAATGAGTTGCAGACGCGTTAATATGATCGTGCATGCTAGCCTACGATGAGATGCATCGAAAAAAATTTTAAAATTAAAATTTGAGGTAGTCAAAATCGGTTTTTTTGTCGAAATTTGGCCCCCAAAATTTTTCGGGATCACATTACTTCCTTATACTACGTACAAGGAAGTAAAAATGTGTATGAAATATGTTAATGCCACGCTTAAATTTGCTAAGTTGCCTCGAAATATTGTTGAATAAACATTGTATTTTGATATTTTGTATTGTTTCTTTAACACATATACATATGCAACATTTTCTATGTTACTATACTATTAACTTTGTTCAAAAAGGTTTTCTTAAAATAGGAAAATAGAAGGTTTGCACTTAAATAAATGTGTTCAACAACCAGTTAGGAACTATAGTAAAATAATATTTTTGTTAAAAATTGTCTACTATCGTCAGTCTGATATCAGCGTTTCAGAGTTGGATTTCCAATATGAACTTTTTGAAGAAACAATTATGCTAATGTTCACTTTTAATAATTTCTTTAAAGTCAATGCATTTATACTTACTCAAATCGCTTTATTCAGTTAGCTTTTTTCAGAATTGGTATATTTATTAAAGAGTTTGCAATGAAAAATTACATTTAGCGAGTTTTGGGAAAGTTGGAAACATGATCAATAGCAAAGATTTCATATCATCCATTTCGGTTATCTATACATGATTATTAAATTATTCTGAATTTAATTTAATAATGGTGAGCAATAAATATATTGTCAGAAGAAAGGAAACTATTTTCAAATCAAAAGGTTTCGCTAACGATTTCCATCGTGTTTCTAAAAGAAAGTTGAAATAAACAAATAAGGCGATTACAAAATTATAATAACATTCTTCCTTTTAGTCAATAAATGTGGTACTGCTTTAAAAAGGCGATTTTACATTTTTTTCGCAATTAAACACTTTGAATTATCCCTCCGTTAAAGGTATTTGCTCAGTATTCCTTATCTCCAGCGGAACAAACCGGACTCATTTCTAGACCCCTTCTTTTCAAGGAGCAGGCCCGGTGAGTAGAATAGAGAAGGCCCTGCCCAGGCTCAATCACAAGAAACGTCCACCACCATTATATCGCCACCACGAAACTTAACAGTCGGCATAATTCAGTCACGCAAAAAACGTTCGCCGGGCATCCGCCAAACTCAGACACGTCCCGCCGACAGCCAGACTGTGAAGGGAGATTCATCACTCCAAAAAACAGTTTTCCACACGTCCACAGTCCTATGACGGTGATCTCTGCACCATTGCAATCGATACTTAGCATTCTGTGGAGTGATGTTCGGCTTGTGAGCGGCTGCACGACCACGGAATCCCAAGTTGATTAACTCTCTACGAAAAGTCCTGCTGCTAACACTAGCATCTGATGAACTTTGGAACTCCTGAGAAATTTCTACCAACGAGGACTTGCGATTGTTTTCCACTACCCTTTTCAGAGTTCTGCGGCTCCGTTCACTAAGTGTTTTCGCTCTACTACTCCGTTTTTCTGCAGTTTCACTGCATCGACGTTTGCACTTCACAATTACATCACTCACAGTGGATTTAGGCTTCTATAGAATGTCTGCAATCTCACGAACTGATTTCCCACAAAAGTGGCATCCCACTATACTGCCACGATCGAACTCACTAAGCTCCTTTGACTTACTTATTGCTTCACAAACGCATACATACAACCGGACAAACCACTACCAACACTTTAATAGCTTTCGATTACGCATCAAATTTACGTCACCCGCCAAAACCACTTTTTTAGGGGGTGTCCGGATACTTTTGGCCAGATAGTGTACATTAGAAATAGATGGGGAAAAGCTGCGCAGAAAAATGCACAATGAAATTTCGAACTCAATAAAATTTTAAAAACTTATTCAGGTGCATTCATAATCCAAGTGCAGACGATAAATTGCGCTAAGCGTTGGGATCACATCTCCTCAAACTCGAACATCAACCATTTTATTTTTCGCCAAATTAAAAAGTTGCATATTTTAGTTTCGAAAAATTTCCAAATCCTATTTTTCTTTTGAGTATAAAACATTTCATTCCTCCTCTGATTTCACATGCACACGATATTTTAATTAAAAAATAGCCTTACAAATAATCTAAACAAAAAAAAAATCGTTATTCTTTTATTTTTACTTCAAGAGTCTGAATCATTTAATAAACTTGCCAAATATGGCAACCTAGATACGTTTAATCTTCACTCTTTCCACTGCGGGGTTACAATTGCGAAATGGAGAGAGCAAAAATTTGCCTTTTGCGACACGTTTTTTATCGATATCTCTTAAAATAATTCGAATTTCGAAAAAATCGCTTTGAAGTATGTCGGGACTCGTCCTGGAGGATTTCCGCACAAAATTTGGTAGGTCTACGATCACCCGTCTGCGAGCTACGCGACACACAGACAAACTAACTAAAACGGACAGTTTACACTCTGTTTTATTTATATAGATACTAGCGGCTACCCGCGACTTCGTCCGCGTCGGCTTTAGAATTAGGTCCCGAGAGAAACGAAGCATGTGTGAATAACAAATATGTTTGCGACTGCATTTAAATATTATTTGCTTTTTACTTATTTTAAATGAAGTTAATCAGGAATAGTGCAGCTTTCTATTAGCGAAAAAGTTTTAGAATCGGTTCTATAGTTACAGAGATACCCATAGAGCGTAATGTATTAGAATTATTTTGAGTGTTCCTGTAAAGGGACTATTTACGCTACATGCATTAATTTTAGCCTATAATACTCAAGAATAGTATAGCTTACTATCAGTGAAAAAGTTTTGGAATCGGTTCAGTATTTACAGAGATACACATAGAGCGTAATGTAATTCTTATGAGTATCCCTGTAAAAGAACTATTTGTGATATATGCATAAAAGGTAGCCTATAACACTCAGTGTCCACGAGGGTCTGCTCTCAAACCTGGAAGGCGGGAGGTGCCAGGTTCAAACACCGGTCGCGCCTGTCGACCTAGCCGCTCGCAGTTTACCGTGTTTTTTCAAAAACCTCGCGAAAATACGGGCTAGGATCCCTTAGAAAATTCCACACAGAGGAATTCTCCATATACGCCTAGGACCCTATAGGCCTAGGAATTTCAATCAGTGAAGAAAGTTTTAAAATCGGTTTAGTTGCTACAAAATTTCCATAGAGCGCAATGCATTAGCATTATTTTGAGTGTCTTTGTAAAAGAATTATTTATGCTATATGCTTGAAAGGTTGCCTGTATGTTAATCCAGGGCATAAGATATCTTCATTACAAATTTTTCCAACCATTTTTGTGTGATTCAGTCAAAAACATCCAAACACATAAACGTACACATTTATATTAGTTGTAGGATTTGGAAATTTACGAACTTTAAGAAACACATCTGGACTTTTCTTGGTACTTACCTATTATCCCGGCGGTCATTCCCGCCAAACTGTTTTTTCGTCAAATGATTTGCCAAACTGTTGCCAATCGTATTCAAAACCATTAATAATTTCATGTGCCCGGCATTTATCTCGGCAAAAAATCGCTCGTCTTGGCGGACCGCCGGGATAATACGTAAGTACACTTTTTTTAATTTATGCTTTTTAATTTGGCGTAAAATCAACATAATTTCCATACTTATTTATGTTTTTCATATGCATGTGATTTTGCAAATAGAATTTCTGCTTTATTTCAAAAGCATAAATCATTTTGTGCGGGCGATAAAACGGTTTTTATTTAATAGTTAGAAAAGTAATTAAAATTCCCGAGCCTCAGGTACACTTTATCGAAGTCATGGGTCCAGGCATGCTCAAATTTTCAAAGCTCTGCTTTCTGCAGATTTGTCTGGAGAACATTTATTTTTATTATTAGAGATAGATATATTTGGCATAAAACTGGCATAATTTCCGTATTATTTAATGTTTTTTCAGATGCACGTGCTTCTTTATTGAAGTAATAGCATTCTTGTTAGCTCAAAACATGAATCATATGATACGGGCGAAACTCGCCAAGCATGGCAACGTAAAAACGGTTTTTAATTAATAATTAAAAAAGTAATTAAAAATCTAAAATTCAAAGTAGCCTATAACCATTTCCAGGGCCCCATCTATATCTAAACCGAAATGCATCCTAATCGATTCAGCGGTTTAGGCGTGAAAGCGTCATAAACAAACAAACAAACAAACAAACTCACTTTCGCATTTATAATACTAGTTTTTCCCTAGCTTATTCATCTTCATACACGACATTCGTCTAAAACTAATGAAATTATCGTAAGACTCAATAAAAACACTTCTGTATTTCCAATCCCAATGTCTCGAGAGCATCCATATAGATGGCAGCACTGTAGTTTTTCTCCCTAAAAGATTTTACTGCCTTAGAAAAGCCAAATTTGCGCTCATATAAAAAAAAAAAAAAAAAAAAAAAAAAAAAAAGATATTTTTAAATAAAGACTCTGCCTTACCGATGGCTATTTCATAACTAGATAACTTATAAAATTTAAAAGGTGGATTCACAACCTTGTTCTTTTATTTAACACAAATTCTGTAAAAAAGTATTAAATAAAATTAAACCACATACGGAGCAAAGATTTCTTTTGGTGCTTCTTCCATAATTTATTTATTTATTTACTAGCAACTACCTGCGACTTCGTCCGCGCCGGCTTTAGAATTACGTCCCGAGAGAAACGAAGCATGTGTGAATAACAAATATGTTTGCGACTAAAGAAACTGCATTTAAATATTATTTGCCTTTTTACTTATTTTAAATGAAAGTATAATGCTTGGTAGTATACTTCATTTAAAATAAGAGAGTATGCAGAATTACTAAATTTAGATTTTTTCAGGCATTTGGCGAATAGAGAAAGTTACGACAGTATTTGCGAACTGTTTTGAGTGTTCTTGTAAAAGAAATGTTTATGCTATATGCAGGAATTTTAGCCTATGTAAATCAGGAATAGTGCAGCTTTCTATTAGCGAAAAAGTTTTAGAATCGGTTCCATGGGCGTCGCCAGAAAAATTTCCAGGGTGGGTCAAAATGTAAAAATACAAATCAGTCCCGGGGCGGGGGAAAGAAGTGATAAAAACGATCTGAAACAAAATTATTGGGAGATATACATTTCGTAGTGGGGATATAAATTCGTCGTGAAAATTTTGATCTCCAATTAAAAAAAAAAAAAAAAAAAAAATGGCAGAACTGCTTTTGTCCTCCCCGACAAAATGCGGCCTAGTTTCTAAAGTCCTTTCCCATAAGAAAACGGAATGTGAAGTAGCAGCGGCTTAGGAGGTTGACAACCTCTCTCGGCTGGACTGCTGTGAAATTGTGTATGCAATTGGGAGGTCGTGCACGTAAAATCTGTTCGTGCCTCCAACGTCCTTCATGTTCAAACAAAACCACTGAGCCGATCCAGGTGCTAGGTCTCTTATCTGGTTTTTGTTCAACTCAACCTAAATCGGTCCCCAAACCGTAGATTGGAGACCACAAGCTAAACTGGTCTTCCACCCACTGGGACTCATTAAATTGGAAGCCACTCTCTTTCGATCATCGCCGTTCTATATGGAGAATATGGCTCCTTTCTGCGGTTGCCATATGGCATTAGTAACAACAACAACAACGGTTGACTGTATATTAACCTAATAAGCCATGCTGATTACCCAGATGAAGGACCTGACTTAAGATTTGGTGGCTATTGTCAATTAAATCAAATTAAATTCAGTCAAATATATACAATGTACCCCCTTTTTCTGTTTTTATTAAGGCAAAGCACATTAGGACTCTCTGCCATAGGTGGGAATACCTTGAGCAGTGGACATACTAATCGGTTCTAATATGTGTATTCACGTGGAGAAAACCGTTCAAAACTCTTCACCATTAGATCGACAGCCATGCGGTAGGCCGGAACTCGGGGGCTCTACCACGATGTTATCGGAGAATAACAGTGACGGCTAGTTCTATCTCCCGGATAGTCCAATTCTTCTGATAAATAGCCGCGACCCTCCATTTGGTGCTAGCACGATGAGTGTCGAATAAAAGAAGTGAGTATTTTTTTACCTGCTAGGTCAATCTCGACACTGGGACCGATCAACCCATCAAAACGCACGGATTTCTCTCCTTTTTCTTAAAAAAATGCATTATCTTCAGAATTTCCGAGGGATAGGGAGAAATCGATCAAGGAAGGAGTGTGCTTTTTAGCAGGGAAGGTGAGTCAGCCTTGCTAGGGAAAGGGCTTCTTTTGTGGGAGTGCTTAACACTCCATAATACACACAATAAAACACCCATCCATCTTCTACTCTTCTTTATCGGAATGCAAGTTTTCGCCTTCATCTGACGTGTCGGAAAAAAAACAGCATTATTTCCGATAGTGAATACGACATCGGAACGTTTCCGACACCTTCGAAATAAGACACATCGTATATTTCTCGGATTGTGACGTCATGAGTCGGGAAGGCTTAATTTAGCCGGTACGGAAAGCTTTCCGATACTATCGTGGTAGAGTCCCTGGACTTTTCTACTTAAGCCATCTACCAGTGTCCAGTGTCTCATTCAATCGACCATTGGTAGCTCTTTATTTTACTTAAGAAATTTTTACAAAACAAAGCAACAAAATTATATAATTACTAGCTGCGTGCCCGTTCTCCACACGGTACGGAACGAAACTTTTTCTTACATGTATAGTTCGAATTGATTCCAGAGATTTGGAATCTAAAAATAAGCAAAATGATTTGACTCTTCTCGTAAAGTTACTCATTACTTATTCGTTAAGTTAGTATAAGTACTGACCTGTGACCCTTGTTAATATTATGACGCAAAAAACTATGTCGGTGTCATTCACGATCAGAAAAGAAAAGCGTGACGATTTTCAGTGAAAATTCCTAATTTTCAAAATGTCTCATTTCTGCATCATACTCTTTTTTAGATTTAAGTTATGCCATTAATACCTTAGATACTACATGAAGTGGAGAACCGTTTTATTTTATAATTAAATAGTTGTGTACCAGCTCTTTGCAAGGCAAGAGAAGAACATTTTCCTAAAATGTGATCATAACTACTTGTGACAAAACAGAATCTCCAAGAAAAAAGAAAGTTCTGTTACAGTCTTTTCTGTTGAAACTACCGCGTGATATATTAACGCGACGTAGAATTACTTAATGTTTTGTTAGCTGTGATGTAATACGGCTGTTAAAAAATGAATAGACGACATTGTTTCACAAAATATTTATTAATGCGGTATATTGTGGTTTGATCAATATTGCCTTATCATATCTACTTACTATTAATGATACTATATTTTACTGATACCAATACAATATACCGTCGTTTTGCAGCTGTTAATGCTTAATTTAAAGAAACGGTTTAGATATTTGCCACGAATGTAGGCTTTTACTCTTTGGTAATTCTTTGCAATTTACGCATTAGCATAAACGATAATCATTTCAGTTTACGGTTGCCACTAAATCAGCTCTCGATAAATTTTTACGCATAGTTCTTGTCAGATTGGTGTATTTAGCACCAGGGCCCTGTTATCGCATGGGGAAATCGGGACTTTGCCCAGGGGCCTCCGGCTCGAAATGGCCCCCAATTTCAAATGTTGTTCTTTTTTTACAAAAAAAAATTATGAAAAATAAAACAAAATTTCATACATTTGTTTTATTTTTCAACGTATTTGTTTTATTTGAATACGGGGCCCCCTGTTGGTCATAATCAGGCCCTCTTTAACACCGCAATATATTTCCTGCTATTCGAAAACGTGTCCCGTTTAAAATCTCAATCGGAAATAATGCTGGATAATTAATTCACT
This sequence comes from Cheiracanthium punctorium, assembly GCA_038373885.1. NCBI lineage: Eukaryota > Metazoa > Arthropoda > Arachnida > Araneae > Cheiracanthiidae > Cheiracanthium > Cheiracanthium punctorium. The sequence goes on along the minus strand of JAWZYV010003359.1, from coordinate 511,883 downwards.
GGTGAAAAAACAGCATCCAATTATTTATCTGGCAACTTAAAGTAAAATATAGAATTATTTCATGCGTGGCGTATGTTTTGCTTGTGAGTCCGTTATTCTGATTTGAGTTTCGAAAGAGGTTTTAAACTTATGACATCAAAATCACGCACTTTTCACATGCGAAACCTCAGTTATTTTAAAGTTTTCTTTTTCAACTGGCAGTTTTAATCATTGTTACTGTCTCGAAGACAACCAAAACGCAAGATATACCGAAAATTTTAAGCTGCTGCGATTGAAATGAAAATCCTTCTTTACTTAAAAATTCGTAAAAAATCTCCTAATTTATATTTTCCTCTGGTTTTTCTTTTAAAAGAGGGCGAAATGTATGCTCCGTCATTTGACAAAATATAAAAGAGTTATGACGGATAGAATTTAAGATGCAGCAGTTTTCCGATCACTCAGCGGAGCAAAAATTTCGGGGCGAACCAGTAGCGTAGCCAGAAAATTTTTTTAGGGGGGGGGGGTTAGGTACTGATGTAACGGATAATCTACATTATGGATCGCATTCTTCATGTCAATAATAGAACTCTGCTAAATTTTAGGGGGGGGGGTTCTGACACCCAACCCCCGCCTCTTGCTACGCCACTGGGGTGAACGTTATCAGTATTTTGGGAAACAGAAAGCGGGGTGTTGTTTTCGTGGAAAAGGAGTACTGAAAGAGCATTTTTGCGTTGATACTGAGTCTTTCGATGTCAAAAGGTCGAAACCGACAATTTTTTCTTTCACTCCATCTTTGATCGTTATTTTCTCTCCTTTGAATTAAGTGTGTGCTATATTACTTTAAAACATAATCGGTATTGGGTACATTATACGAAAAAAAAGTAATTTTAGTCTGTTCTTCCGTTATGCATGGGTCCTAGTATGGCCGAGTGGATATAGACACTGAGCATGGTAGATCTCTGAAGTGTGAAGGTCCCGGGTTCGGGCCAATCGCGCTGCCATAGGTCTAACGGTTGCGTTTTAAGCGTTTTTCTCCATAAGTTGAATAAGCATAAGAACCGCTTAAAAAGTCCCCCGCCCAAAACTGTTCCTTAGTCCAATAGCCCTCGAGCACCTTTGCTTTAATAAACAGTACAATATAGTACTTGCATTGTGTATGCTCGTGCAGCGTACCTCTCTCCGAATTTGCACTCTAGAGGAATTCCCCGAATTTCGATTAAAAATAAAATAAACCTTCATTTATAGAGAAGTACATGTGCAATGGGGATCAAAAGTAGTGTTCATAATACCGGGGTGTTCACATCAGAGAGCGTTTATTGTGTACTAGTTAAATAAACTATTTGAAATGTGAAATGATAAAATGATTCAGGCGAAGAATAGAACTGTTATGTTAAAGTGAAAAATGTAAGTTAATTTTAAAGCAAATAACATTGCATATGACAATTGTACAAAAAAGGTTATTACTTCCTTGTACGTAGTATAAGGAAGTAATGTGATCCCGAAAAATTTTGGGGGCCAAATTTCGACAAAAAAACCGATTTTGACTACCTCTAAATTGAATTTAAAAATTTTTTTCAATGCATCTCATCGTAGGCTAGCATGCACGATCCTATTAACGCGTCTGCAACTCATTTTGACCAGCGGCCAGTTTATTGTGGTCAGTTTTTCCATGCCGTCTGTACGTACGTACGTACGTATGTATGTAACTCGCATATCTCAAAAACTATGGGTCGTAGAATGTTGAGATTTGATATTTAGGATTGTTCTATGATCTAGTTGTGCACCTCCCCTTTTGGTCGCAATCGAATGAATAGTTTATGTACAGGACCGCCCAAAAGATTCGAAATACATTACGCTCTATGGGCCGAAAATCATTAAACTCGCATATCTCAAAAACTATTAGGCGTAGAATGTCGAAACTTCATATTTTGGATAGTTGTAACATCTAGTTGTGCACCTCCCCTTTTGGTTCCATTCGATTGGATAGTTTATCTACAGGACCGCCCAAAACATTCGAAATACATTACGCTCAATGGGCCGAAATTCATTAAACTCGCATATCTCAAAAACTATTAGGCGTAGAATGTTGAAACTTTATATTTAGGATTGTTGTAACATCTAGTTGTGCACCTCCCCTTTCGGTTCCATTCGACTGGATAGTTTATCTACAGAACCGCCTAAAAGATTCGAAATACATTACGCTCTATGGGCCGAAATTCATCAAAGCGTTTTTTAGAGGTATTGGGCTATTTCAAACGACTCAGAAGTGATATATGCTGTAAAGAGTTAGAAAATGAATTTCTCCATTAAAAAAAGTGTCTTTATCATTTACAGTTCTGCTACAGGAACACTCAAAAGATTTCCAATACATTACGGTCAATGGCAATTTTAGGAGATTCATCCATTTCAAGCACAATACCGTCCTACCACATAAGTTAGGTAATGGTCCGACCACGGTCACGTGCCTCTCTCAAGTACTATGCCAAAAGTCGCCAAGCTTGGCGACTTTTTTGTGTACGTGTGTGCATATTTAACTCTCAAATCTCAAAAACTATTATGAAATTTCATATATAAGATTGTTGTAACATCTAGTTGTGCATCTCGATTTTTGGTTAAAATCTACTGGAGAGTTTATTTACAGGACCACCGAAAAGAATTTCAGTACTTTAATGTCTATGGACATCTTCAATATAATGCAATTGTAGACAGTCATTGTTTGGTACATGCCCAAAATCTCGCCGTCTGTCTCGACCTGGCGAGTTTGCGAAATTCGCCAATTTGGCGATAGTCAGTCATTGGTCCATGCCAAAGTATCGCCATTTGTCATCGTTCTTGGCGAGTTTTGGCGAAATATCGCCAAATTTGGCGATAATCTGTCATTGTTGGTCCATGCTTAATATCTCGCCAAATGTCGTCGACATTGACGAGTTTCGCCGAAATATCGCCAAATTTGGCGCCAAAAATTATTTCGTATTTTGTATAACTCTAAAACTTAACCCGTAGAATTTTGAACTTTTGTATTTAGAACTATATTATAATATCTAACGGTTTTCAAAATCTTTTTTGACAGCAATCGACTGGGAATTTATTTACACTGTGAGCCAAATGACTTTAAATACATTAAGGTGTATGGATGCATTCAATTCATTGAAAGTCTGTGGTCAATGACTACTTTGGCTATCCCCAAAATCTCGCAAACTATTTCAAGTTTGTCGGCTTTTGGTGAAATATCGCGAAATAAAGTGTCACAAAGAAATCTTTCAAATTGAACTCAGCTTGGCGATATCGAAATGTTTGGCTAGAAATCGCTATATCTTACTATTATTGATATTTTATATCTTTCAAACAAATAAGTTTAAAGGAAGTGCGTAAAAAACATTTTTGATTTAATAGACGTGCAAGGAAGTCATGTGTTGACACATCAGATTTTTTTTTAAATATATCGGTCAAATGATGTAAGGAGTTTTACATAATTTAAAGGCTGTGGTTTGAAAGTTTGATTGCGTGATGCACATTGAAAATATGCAGTTGTTAGGTAGATACGTTTGATGATTGCTTGCTCGCCACCCTCTTTTTCTACCATCTCAGAACATACGTCATAACCTTCACTGTAAAATAATAATAATAATAAATTAAAAGAATAATTTCGTGAAAACGCTGAAAATGTACTGGCTACTGGGACGCCATTACTATCCGTACATTTACGGAATTTTATTCCTGTAAATTCCATTAGAAATTTTGTATCAGTGAGACGCTGGCCCTTGATATATAGAAATTATCCTGTATTCAAGTATAAACGAGGAATTTTCGTAAAATTTTGCGGAAAGTTTCCAGCAATTGTACGGTTGAGTGTTGTGTGTGCTATTAGTTTTTCCCTGTTCTGTCCGATATGGGAACATTTTTCTGTAGCGGAATGGGCAAGTGCTTTTCCATAAAATTCTTGTAGGATTGAGAAGCCTAGAAATTCTTTAATTATCAGCAGTGCTGATTTGCCAAAATATACACAAAAGAATAATTGTTCTTTCGCAGCAATATCGGCAGTCTCATCTGCTAGAATGGAGAATGTTGTATGCAGTAGAATTGTTAATTATAATTTGTTAATACATTGACCAATTCCTTTGAAATAAAGCATAAATGTTTTTTGCAGAATCGCGTGCATTTTAAAAACATGAAATGGCATGAAAATTTCAGTTTCAGAAATAGCAGTTTTACGGGAAAAAAAAAAAAGAGCATAAGAAAGAATTAAGTCAAACGTGTTTCTTGAAGTTCATAAATTTCCAAATCCTACTAATATTATAAATGTGTATGTTTGTGTGTTTGGATGTTTGTAAATCAATCATGCAAAAACGGCTGAATGGATTTGGATAAAATTTTAAATGCAGATAGCTTATACCCTGGATTAACATATAGGCAACCTTTCATGCATATAGCATAAATAGTTCTTTTACAGAGACATTCAAAATAATTTTAATACTACATTACGCTCTATGGGCATCTTTGTAACTACTGAACCGATTCTAAAACTTTTTTCACTGATAAAGAGCTACACTATTCCTGAGTATTATAGGCTACATTTCATGCATATTTAGTAAATAGTTCTTTTACAGGGACTCTCATAAGAATTACATTACGCTCTTCGGGTATCTCTGTAACTATTGAACCGATTCTAAAACTTTTTTCACTGATGAAGAGCTACACTATTTCTGAATATTATAGGCTACCTTTCATGGATATAGCATAAATCGTTCTTTTACAGCAGCTCTGAACCTGTGGGGCGCGACCCCCAAGTGGGACGCATAGCGTTTGCAAGGGGGGGGCTCGAGAAAAACCAAAGAGCAAGTAGTGATCATGTTTTTTAAAAAATATCTTATTTATTCTCATTTTTAGTCAAAAATATATCCATTTTCGCTTAAAATGTTCATTCAAACTTTATTGATAACATTATATTGTAGAAAATTAGACTAAATGTTCATTGTTAAAGATTAAAAACCGAATGTATGCTGAAAAATGTGAGGGTGTGCGCTACCGTAAGTTAGCCTTTGTTGTGGAGGGCGACGTTAAAAGCTGCCGCTGTTTTACAGAGACACTCAGAGGCGGATCTACGGGGGGGGCTATAGGGGCTATAGCCCCCCCCCATTGAAACTGAATTTAGACTAGATAGAATAGAGTTCTGATGCTTAGTTAAAAACTGCGTGTCTAAAATCGGTTATTTTGAAATTTTAATTTACATTTTTGATTTATTACTCTGATTTTTAGACTTGACCTCAATCAATGGTTTTTAACCCTTTCGTTCCCAGGCTACAGGTATTTTCAAAACTTGAGTCCCAAGGAATCGCCCGAAATTTCGTCTTCTAATTGAAACATTTCGGTTTCTTTTAAGGATGATCAGTAACCTAGTTTTACCCTATATACGTGAGTAGCGCAGAACAGCTAATTGTTTGAAAGGGTTATGGTGAGCAAAGAACAGTGTTTGAGCGATGATGTCCATTCACCCCCTGCAAAGTCATAAAAAGGGGGAGCTAAATACATAAAATACATATATATAATTCACTCTTAAACATAAACAGTCTTTGCGCGCGCCTTGTGCGGTGCGCGTCTCGGATTCTGTACTGATGTGTACCTGATGTGGGATACCTTATGATAGATGTACAAACAGACCACAAATTAAACATAGACCGGACACCGCTATGATTTCTCTGTGACTTAAGTGATCAGAAGCAGTGGGAGGGGCTGAGAGGTACCAAATGGTCCCAAAGACTGTTTGCAAGTTCATGAACAAAAGATCGGTACTCTTTCGCTTTGTAGAAAGGGGAAAGCGCAGCGACCCCCCCCTAAGGAAGAGGAGTGAATTCGCCAATCGTCATCTTTGGGACCTCCTTGGCAGCTGACAGCTCCTCCTACAGCTCCTGATGATTTTAGTCACAGCGAAAGCATAGGGATTGTCTGGTCTAAGTGTATTTTGAGGTCTGTGGATGTACATAGTGAGGGGATGGGGGAGTTTAACATAGACATCAAGTGACTAGGAATCCCAAGTGGCTATCTTCTGTATCATTGTGAAAGGTTCTTTTGTTCCGCCATTTGGATTTTCAGGGATATTTTGAAAGAATACTATTACTATAACTAATTTTCCTTACCTGGTTTTCGGACATTTACTGTTTATACAAAAGTACACCCGTTTTGAATGTTTAGGAATGGTGGAAGAATTTTTTGGAAGTAACTGTAGTCCTTTCAAATCAGGCTTCAAAATCTTAGCCCATTGAAATTGCTTTCGCCGCTTGGTCGTTCTTTTCGGGTGAAGCGCTAGTGCGATTCATTTGTTCTCTATTTAGCTCCGTTCGTGTGTAGAATTAATTTAAATGCAAATATTATGGCCCCAAGAAAGCGGTCATTGAATCGTAATGTAGGTGATTATTTTATGAAAATTCCAAAAACTGATAATTTGTCTAGTGAGAGTGAAACCGCAAATCATCTGGAAGTAATCATAAATGCACAGCCCCAGAACAAGCTATTTCAAGGAGAACAACACTCACAAAATACAGGGTGAATCTAAACTCTTGGGCAAAACTTTAAGGGGTGATAGGGCACACAATGAGGAATCGTATTCACATAGCAATCTGGGGTGAAACGCAGTTTTAACTTACCCGGTAATAATCACTTTTGGAAAAGCATTGAAGTGTCCGTCTAATTTATTAACCAAGTTTCATAAGCAATAGGCTCGTCTCCGAAAATTTCATCCATGAAATAAAATAAACTTTTTAAACTATCCACTTTAGTCTTCTGTCTTCGGAGAAAAATACATTAGTTTCTGACGAACAATGGTCGGCAAGTGACTGTTGTTTCAGCACTTTTTCCGAAGTGATTATTAACAGCTATACGAAGACGACGTTGCCGACCCCACATTTCTATGTGATTCTGATTCCTTATTATGTGCCCTATCACCCTTTAAAGTTTTGCCCAAGAGTTTAGATTCGCCCTGTATACATGCATCACTAACAGGCAGTTTGTAAAGAGGTCCATTATTAGAAAGAATACAATGATATCGCTATGGAAAAAAGAGGTATGATTTAAATTAATTTTTTCAGACATTGTTTTTCCTATGAAGTGTTAAGTCCTAGAAGGTTCGAATATTTTATTTTATCGGAAATTCGCACACCTTTCTCGAAATTCGATTACGTAATACCAGGTGCGTAGCCAGGAAAAATTTTCGGGGGGGGGATATGCTCCTGGAAAATTTTTCGGGGGGGGGGGGATATGAACTTATATGTGTATAAATAGACTGAATTTCATCACTAATCCAAAAATTTCGGGGGGGGATATATCCCGATATCCCCCCCCTTGGCTACGCCCCTGCGTAATACTATATGTAGACAGAAAAATGAAATATACAGGCGACATGTAAAAAATCGTGCCAAATGTCGTCAAGCTTCGATAACCAGGGCCTCTGAGAGAAATTTTATAAGGCGGGACGAAAGTCTTCCCGGCCCCTTTAGTAAAGCACAAGTTTCGAAAAAACAGGAGGGACGGAAGGGATTTTTTTTTTTTGTAAAACTGCTCTTTTTAATGATTTTCATACAAAATGCTAAAAGGAAAGAGAGTGGGAGGGAAGTTTGTCTGATACGTAATGATACTTTTAATTCATGTTCGAAGATTGAAAAAAATACTAATATTTAAATGGTAGAATTAACATTTCTGCCATCTAAATCATTCTAGAATTATCCCAGATAGCACAGTTGTCCATTTTATATCCATTTCTGATCCATCTCGCCCATATTACGTCCATGTCTATAGATAGACATCCAGAAGACGTATATTTATGGACATAATCTGGAAAATCCAGAAACTGTCCATGAATAGACCAAAATTAGACATGGAATTTCCAGAGTAAGTCTTTTCTATAGACGTATCCCACATAATCCACAGTACCTTAGTGAAATGGAAAGAAGCATAGATGGAGATATCCAAGACTTCACACAAGAAATTTCACGACCTAAGTAGGTCCATATATAGACATTGATGTCCAAGACTTGCCCATACTAAGTCCATAAATAGGCAAGCACGTCCATGTTACGTCTATATAGATGTCTGTAAGAAATCATATGGACGTCCTATAGTGCCATATTGACGTAAAAGGGACGAGGATCCGACGAATCGTGGATGTTTAATGGACATGTCAACTTGTCTATATGACGTCTTCTGGGAGGGTTCTGGACAAGTTTGTGCTATCTGGGATGTATTCGAAATTTAGTCTATTTAAAAAAAAAGATTTTTAATTAAAGATCTTTAGCCTCATCAGACCCGACAAAAATCTCACATGTTAAATTAAAGAGCAATCTCATAATTATTTAGAAAAAACCTATTACATTTAAAAATGACAAGTAGAAAGCGCATTTTGAAATAATTTTTCGAATAAAAGCTTCATTCCCAATCACAGTTTCAGTAGTAAAAAGTTGCAATCATCCATAAAGGAAGATTGACAAGAAACTTTGAAAGGTAAAGGACGCCCTACGAGTTCTTTTCAGCTATTTGAATATCGCAAATAAGCAAAAAATATTAACAAATTCGACTTCGGAAATTTCACTAACATTCAAATATTCTTTTCTGTAACGGCAAACAAAAATAAATTGTGTGCGTCAGTGTGTAGGGTTTGCACATTCCCATTAACATCCTTTATTCAAAATTAAAGCATCGACGCATATGCACATCCATTCAGAACTACAAAAAAATCTCAAAGAATCGTTTTAAGAGTGGAAAGAAAAAGGTCCACATATGTGTACCTCGGGACCGAAGAGAATAAATGAAATTCTTAACACATTCTGAAAAATTTACGGACGCACTTTAGCGGCCGTAACGTTATCCACAGGCCCTACGAGAGGGGGGGGCGGGGCCCCCCCTCTCGTAGGGCCTGTGAATAACTGTACCCAAATTATTGAATACCCAGCAAGTTAGCCCCCCCCCTTTACCCAATCCTAGATCCGCCACTGGAGACTCTCAAAATCTAGACACCCTTCTTCGGTGTCGGGTGTCCCCAATTTCTTGGGTGTCCCCAATTCACCTTGGGAATCCCCGACTCTTGGGTGTCCCCAAATCGGAGACACCCAAAACCTAGATCCGCCACTGGAGACACTCAAAATGATTCTAATACATCTCTTACGTTAACGCTCTATGGCATCTTTTTAACTACTGAACCGATTCTAAATTTTTTTTACACTAACAGAAAGCTGCACTACTCCTAAGTATTATAGGATACCTTTCCTGCATATAGCATAAACAGTTCTTTTACAAGGACACTAAAAAAAATTCTAATACATTACTCTATATGGATATCTCTGTAACTACAGAAACGAGTTTAAAGATTTTTTACGGTCATTTTGGTCTATAGTGCTAGTGTCAAACTATTCTTTTTTGTTATTCACGCATGCTTCATTTCTCTCTGGACCTAATTCTAAAGCCGACGCGATCGAAGTCGTGGGTAGAATCTAGTTTGTTGATAATCCATAGAAAGAAAATAAAAACTTAGTTCTTTAAATACGCTTGACAAGCAAATTATGAAATGTGAAAATAAAACTATAGAACTAGGTCAAATAAACTAATAAGAAACTTGAAATGATAAAAGTACAATTCAGGCGAAGAATGTATCTTAAATAGTAATGTTAGAACAAATAAGATTACAAGATAAAATAGGAAAATGTCCTGATTTTCTGCCACGCATGTGTTGAAATCTGCGACGGATTGATGCAATTTTGTTTGTGTGTGTGGGAGGGGTGTGGGGAGGTTACTTCGAAGATTCACATACGCAAACACATCCATTTTATGGAAGTGAAATAGGGATTTTTAAATTGATTTATTTTTAATGAGAGGGCGGTCGCCTTTTACGTCCCTCCCCTTTAATTCGTCCTAGCAATTAGGAAAGTAATCTTTTTTTCTTTCCACAGAAATTTTACAGCGAGTTGTTGCAGTATGTTAAAATACATAAATTACTTTACTTCCGGAAAAGGGTAGGTGACATTTTTTGTATATGATGCCTAATTTTTTTTTAAGTCACATTTTCCAGGGGGGGTCAAGTGACCCGTTTGACCCCCCTTTCCGACGCACATGATCGGTTCTATAGTTACAGAGATACCCATAGAGCGTAATGTATTAGAATTATTTTGAGTGTTCCTGTAAAGGAACTATTTGCGCTACATGCATTAATTTTAGCCTATAATACTCAAGAATAGTATAGCTTACTATCAGTGAAAAAGTTTTGGAATCGGTTCAGTAGTTACAGAGATACACATAGAGCGTAATGTAATTCTTATGAGTATCGCTGTAAAAGAACTATTTGTGATATATGCATAAAAGGTAGCCTATAACACTCAGGGTCCCCCCAGTGTCCACGAGGGTCTGCTCTCAAACCTGGAAGGCGGGAGGTGACAGGTTCAAACAGCGGTCGCGCCTGTCGACCTAACCGCTCGCAGTTTTCCGTGTTTTTTTTCAAAAACCTCGCGAAAATACGGGCTAGGATCCCTTAGAAAATTTCACACAGAGGAATTCTCCATATACGCCTAGGACCCTATAGGCCTAGGACCATATAGGCCTAGGACTTTCAATCAGTGAAGAAAGTTTTAAAATCGGTTTAGTTGCTCCAAATTTCTATAGAGCGCAATGCATTAGCATTATTTTGAGTGTCTTTGTAAAAGAATTATTTATGCTATATGCTTGAAAGATCGCCTGTATGTTAATCCAGGGCATAAGCTATCTTCATTACAAATTTTTCTAACCATTTTTGTGCGATTCAGTCAAAAACATCCAAACACATAAACGTACACATTTATATTATTGGTAGGGTTTGGAAATTTACGAACTTTAACCCATTTGTGCCTGGATATTTTTGCGACTTTCTTCGATTTTTACTGATAACAGAAATAATAGATAAATTTCTGATGTCAACTTCTTGAACAAGGGATGATTTCTTTTAAAATCATTATGCATAAAAATTGAAATATCAACATACTACTTGGTCATGTTAAATATTTTGTAGAGTTGAGGCTCAATACTCACGAATAAAGGCTAGGAAAAATAAATAACGTTTTCGACTGCTAGCAAAAATGCCGTCCCAAAAAAGGAACGCTAGGCATAAATGGGTTAAGGAAAACATCTGGACTTTTCTTGGTACTTACCTATTATCCCGGCGGTCATTCCCGCCAAACTGTTTTTTCGTCAAATGATTTGCCAAACTGTTGCCAATCGTATTCAAAACCATTAATAATTTCATGTGCCCGGCATTTATCTCGGCAAAAAATCGCTCGTCTTGGCGGACAGCCGGGATAATACGTATGTACACTTATCTTTATTTATGCTTTTTAATTTGGCGTAAAATCAACATAATTTCTATACTTATTTATGTTTTTCAAATGAATGTGATTTTGCAAATAGAATTTCTGCTTTATTTCAAAAGCATAAATCATTTTGTGCGGGCGATAAAACGGTTTTTAATTAATAGTTAGAAAAGTATTTAAAATTTCCGAGCCTCAGGTACACTTTACCGAAGTCATGGGTCCAGGTATGCGCAAATTTTCAAAACTCTGCTTTCTGTAGATTTGCCTGGAGAACATTCATTTTTATTATTAGAGATAGATAGATTTGGCATAAAACTGGCATAATTTCCGTATTATTTAATGTTTTCCAGATGCACGTGCTTCTTTATTGAAGTAATAGCATTCTTGTTAGCTCAAAACATGAATCATATGATACGGGCGAAACTCGCCAAGCATGGTAACGTAAAAACGGTTTTTAATTAATAATTAAAAAAGTAATTAAAAATCTAAAAATCTAAGTAGCCTATAATCAACTCCAGGGTCCCATCTATATCTAAACCGAAATGCATCCTAATCGATTCAGCGGTTTAGGCGTGAAAGCGTCATAAACAAACAAACAAACAAACTCACTTTCGCATTTATAATATTAGTTAGGAAGTTAGGATTAGTTAGGATAAGGAATTTGACCGCTGGAAATTGGCGAAATTTTAAAGCCCCAATAACAAAGCGTGTGTGATCAAGTTTAGTCTTGACTGTTAGGCTTGTGTATATGAGGGATTTCAAACGAAGAAGTTCATACGTGAGGATTTGGTACTTACGTATTATACCGTCGACCATTTTTGCCAACATTCTTTTTTCCCAGTCTGTGCGTTTTAACAACAATAACACATTTCCAATTACAAGTGTTAGTAAACCTATTGGTTGATACCTACTTTAACTCCCCCACTCTCGCCATGGTAGCGATAACTGTACATATGCAGTTACCATGACGATTTTTTGTATTTATAGAGCAACCGAATTTAGAATTATGATGGCAGTGTGGAACAACATGCAAGTACAGCATTACTTTTTCAATTATTTATTTTGGTAGGTGGGGTTTCCAATTAATGTAGTTTCAATAATTAAGTGTCCTCAAATTCCTTAACTAGTGCATTTATCGCTAATTAATTTACGTTGGTTTTCATCTAGTTCCTCAGTACGCATGCGTCTTGACTCATAGCCTCGCCAGCGTATGGCGATATTTTAGGTTGGCGAGAGTGGGGGCGTTAAGTAGGAATCAACCAACCTATTTCATAATTATTAGATAGCCGTTTACGTCTTTAATACATCCTCTTTTTCAATCTCACCCGTTGTTAAGAGTTTTAATAGTCAAAATCATTTACCCTCCATTTGACGCGGTCGACGTTACAATACGTAAGTACAGAGGATAGCTAAAAAGACGCGTGATCACCTTCATGGTGCGTGTTCCCTAATCTGCATTCCAGTCCGATTTTATCGGTTTGTATTACTAGCCAATCACCAATAAAAAACATTTGCTTTCTTGACAAAAGACGGGCTTAGCAGCATTCATTGTATGACACACTATGAAGAAATATACGTATAAGAACTCACCTATTACTGAAAATCTCTCATAGTTAAAATAAAATTCTTACTAATTGGAAAAATCTATAAAGTAGTTTTTAAGTTTGCTAGTTTAGAAATGTCATATTGTATACATTAGTTTTAACCTCGTGACCAAAGGTAGAAATCCTTACTGGATAAAAGGTTTCTGTTCGTTGGAATACTGCTCCCAATTGAAATGGTAGAAATTGCGAAATTGAGACACACTTTTTGCGAATGCACTTCTGATGAGATTTTAAAATGTAGGATATCAAAATTACAGCGATTTCTCTTGTAATTTGATATAATACCACACTAGATTTAATCCTTCAGACTGCTACGTCAAGAGTATGACGGAGTCATAGATGGGTTTCTTTCCCGACCAACGAACGTTTCATCATTTTGGGATCATTTACATGCAGTGGCGGATTTCCCAATATCCCGTATTTAAGTGTAAAAAATATCCAGAAACGTTCCTTGAAAATAAGGATAAGTTAGATTTGCAAATACTATACAGAAAGTATACATTTCCCTTTGAAAACTTTATTGTTTCGTTCAACCCGTCACTTAACCGAATAGTGGTCTGGCGACCTTAAAAAAAACAGGCAGTTCTCTTAAAAATGACTAGAATTTAAAAAAAAAAAAAAAAAATCCAGTAGTGTTCCTTGAAAATAATAGGCAGCTGAGGTACCCTAAATTCGAAGGAAAGTTGCACGAAAATACCAAGAACTTTACTGAACAATATGCAATTCAGTGGATCTTTCCTTAGCTGTTCAATAAAGTTCCTGGTATTTTCATGCAACATTCCTTGGAATTTTAGGGCCCTCAACTGTCCATTATTTCCAAGAAAAATTCCTAGATTTTTTTGCATTGTTTTAATTTGCTCACTATATTTTATCTCAAAAAATACAGGTGCAGAGGGTCCCTATGCCTTTTTCCTATCCGGAATCAATCAGTTGTGTTGGGTTGAGGGATTACGGCCAATTATCTACAAGCAGGATCTATGCCGATGGGTGTGGGTGCTCCCCTTGGGGGTCTTTCTAAGGGATTCTAACCCCTATTTACGCTAAGTTTTGGAGGAAACCACGGAAAATTCCTAATGGTTAGGTTGGCGGACGCGACCTGGTTTTGAACCAGGCACCTTCCGTCTCCCAGTTCAGAGTGCTATGCGCTCAGCCACTGGTTAGGCCGCACTAAATCAGATTGCGGCTGATTAGCTGGTATTGCAGTAGGACATTCAAATACACCTGCTTTATAGATTGCCACCCACCCCAAATCAAAAAGTGTACAGTCTGATAAGAATATTTCTCATTTTAAAAGAGAAAAGTCTGAACCGCTTTATTCTACAGCTTGAGATTGAAAAATTTGTCAAAAATTAAATATTGAAATTTTCAAATATACCTAGAATATATAATTGTTGTTGGTTGTCACGATGTAAAAGAAATTGGAAATAATAATTTATCATCTTTCGAAAAATCACTAAAATTAAAAATTTAAGCTAGGGATGACCGATTTTATCTTTTTTTTTTTTAAATCGAAACTTTCAGAGTATGCAATGATAAAAAATTGCCGACCAATAATTAAAAAGATATGAGCTGATACATGTGCGATAACACTTTTTGGGGGGGATTGGGGGAAGATATTTGATAGTTAAAAAAAAGTATTGAAAAATTAAAGAAAGCAATACTTAGCGTCACCGAAATTTCACATGCGTGCAAAGTTTCAGCTCGATCGGATGATAGTGAGTTAAAATTCATAGACAAATTTTGAACTGGAATGTCATACACAGTTAATTAAAAACTTAAAAAAACAAATGATGATTAATTTAATTTTTTGTTTTCAACTAAAAAATATTTATGATAACTATATTATAAATACGGCATGTATTTTATAGTCGCAGATGAAAATGCTAAACATTAATAATAAACCTAGGACCGAAGCTTAGAGCATACCCATTTACCCATTATAAAGTGGAATTTATTTTTAAGTCAATAATATTTTTTGTACTTTAACTACTTAAAGTATTTTTTTTAATTTCTCTTGTAGTTTTTTTCATTCTATTTAAAATATAGAATAATGTGTGTATGTGTGTGTATATATATTATTCATACCTAATTACTCATTATTAATAGTCCTAAACTTAGACAAGTATTGACAGTTTTTGAATAAACACAAAAATTAGACTAAACAGAAAGTTTACTTTTACTATTAAACTGCTTAGTTTTGCAGTTCCAAACGGGAAATTTATAAATATATTTAAATATTTATAAATATATGTTCTTATTGTAAATATATGTTCTTGTCCTTAACATTCTTTGTTAAAAATTTAACATTCCGGCTTTTCATCCAAAAAAGGGGAAATTTCATCGGCAAGTGGTACAAAATGTCCGCTTGGGGGGCCATAAAGCCGGTCATCGTTTCCCGATAACTACGATGAAATAACGAAAAGACACCGATGAGAAACCGATAAACTGTTTAAAATATATTTGTTACTAAAAAATAAACAACTGGCAGCAAAATTTTCAATAAATGTCCATTCTGTTTATTATGTTTTCGTTTTTTGGATGCTAACTTTCCGTTTTTCTGGGGGGGGGGGGAAATGTTTCCTCCACCGGGCCGGAACCCTGATCGTTCGGACTCAGAGCCTAGCGCGCTACCACGAGCCATCCAGACTTATCATGCATCAGCCAAAGACTAATGTAGGGGTTATTTTAGTCACAGATTGGGGCTTTGGGTGAAATTTTGACAAAGTGTGTTCAGCTATTATTAATAATAGTCAAATTATTCGACTGGTAAGAAATTAATTTCACTTTTTACCAATGTATGTAAGTAGCAACAACATTCAAAATTAATAATTAAAAAACAATATTGCAAATTGTATGGGAATTTTAGTGTGATTTTAACTTTCATATTTCTTGGATAACTTTTAAAAATTAACCGATTTCTCTTCTTGCTGTTTACATTAAGGAGGTTTCAAAAGAGTTGCTCATTTTAATTAAGTTTCCGTTATTCTTATAATGCAGCTGACGCTCAAATAGATTTTTAGCACTTGAGAGTGCTATTTCTTTCAACAGGGCCGTGCGGTAGATTTTCTCAGTATGATGCAAGTTTTCAAAATGCCGCCTCTTCAGTATAAAGGGCGGGGGGGGGGGGGTGGGGTTAAGCGGTTCAACTCCTCAACGCCTAAAAAAATTAACATGAAATCCATTAATTTTTCAATTTTAACGAAAGAATTGCATTTAATCTCATCCCCCGTTAAAGGAAATCTGTGTACGCCACAGCACCCCTTAAATGTTTCTTCCTTAAAATTAATTCTGATTATGATTTAAAAGCAAAAGTACACAAAATGTACAAACGCTATATTTATTTTACTAACATTATAACAACAAACTTTTACAATTTTACTCTTCTAACTTTAGCAAATTCGTGGATTAGGGATGTGTAGTCTAGAGTAGCAGCCAATGTTGATTCAATAGAAATTATTGACAGGTTTCTTAATTTTGTTTGGCTTATTGAACTTCTTATAGATAATTTTTGATTAATTTTAATTTAGAAAAACTTCTTTCCCCACTAGCTACCGACATTGGGAGTATTAGCAAAGTTCTCAGTGCTATGACAATATCTGGATACAAAGAAATTAAATTATTTTTGCACAAATATTTTAAAACATCTAAAGGTTTCATTAAATATGGCAGCATTTTAGATACATCACGTAATTCTTCTAGTAGAGCACTCGCATTAATGTCAGACTCGTTTTTGATTGAAAGTATTGACTGGAGATTGATACAGTTCTTTTCTAACTTTTTATCATCAATATCTCTGAGTTTTAAAATATCATATAAAAACTGAAAATTTTTGTTATGGGTTTCCAGAAGCGGGAATCGTTCATTTAGAGAATTATATGCAATGTCCAGATTCTAGTTTGAAAAGTTTACTTTAAATTTACTCTCCTCTGTTAAAGGTTCGTCGACAGCTTTTTCATCAAATTGACGTTTTTTTCTTCAGTTTCTGTTGGGAATTCTATACTGATTTCAAGATTTTCTGCAATTTCGCTTGTAGCAGTTTTCGCCTGATCATATCCTGTTTTCCTGTAATTTTTTACCTTTTCTACAGTTTCGGATAACATCCTTACACAATCTGATAAATGGACCGTTACAGATTGCAATAGCTTTGAAACTGAGTTTATTTCAACTAAAATTTCATGTCTAAGAATTAAACCACACATAAACTTGTATTTTAATATTTTTGCTAACCCTATAGCTCTAACTTTCGTTTCTGTATCCCTGTTGACATCGTCTATTATTTCAATTAATGCATCATAGATTTCGCAAAGTTGAAATCGTAATGGTTTTAACGCACCAGTTCTGCTTGATCATCTTGTAGCACTCCGGTTTAGAGTTATTTGGGAAACATTGTTTTTAAGCACTTCCCAATGTTTCGTAGAACTACAGAAAAAGTGTTAAGTTCTTGTACTACAGAGAAAAAAGTCGTTGTTTCTGTAGAAGACGCTGCATCAGTCACAACAAGGTTTAACGGTGTAGTTCGAAAAAAAATCATGTGGTTTTGATACACAAGTACAAATAAACTAATTAAGTCATGCACTTCAAAATTTTTATAATGTCTCTTTACAAGCTGTACTATAAATCGTAATAAACGATAAATCTGTATAAAATCGAAAATTTAGCAGGATGTGTGACTCTTAGAAAATTTTATCCGTACAACTCCATGTTAAAGAATTTTTTGCGAAAGTTCTATAAAAGGCACCGTTGTTTCGTTTATTACGATGGATAGTAGACCTCAGAAAGAATAATCCTGAACTTTTTTGAGTCTCTGGCGCAATTATTTTATTTTATTTTGTGTACCTAGACCGCGAGGGAGATTTTGTTTCTTCGAACTACACCCTTAAAGAATAGCATGCACAGGGCACATAAAACGCTTTTGGATATATTTCAGTTATTCTGTTTTGAACACCTTTTCTTATTCCTTTCATATTAGAACCATCATCGTATCCTTGTCCTCTAAGCCACTTTAACTCGAAACCTAATTTCTCCAAATGTGCCAGAATAAGCTGTGCAAAACCCTCTCCGGTGGAATCACTATCTTCTAAAAAGGCAATGAATAATTCTTCAATTTCATATTTATTTGTTTGGAGTCAAAAGCAGCGACTCTTATTATTAATGATAGTTGTTCAATATGGCTTACGTCTGGAGTACAATAGCGGTTATCGAAAAATATTTAGCTGTTTTCGTAATTCCGACAACCTTGTTAAACAAGGTTGAATTTATCAGCTCATCTTGAATATTATTACTTATATATAGGCAGTAGCGGATTCAGGGGAGGGGCTAAGGGGCTTCAGCCCCCCCAAAAGAGTTTACTAAAGGGTAACATTCTGCTTCATTATGCACTTTGTATATGTAAAGTGATTTTTTTAATCACTTAGCCCCTCCCAAAAGTTTTTACATTGGTTTAGACTAAAATTTTGCTTTATTGTATATTTTGTTTGGGTAAAATAAGTTTTTTTCAAAATTTAGCCCCTCCCAAAAGAGAATTTCTGGATCCGCCACTGTATATAGGTCACAGACCATTTATTACATTCGTTTTGAACTCTTAGGACCTCTTTAATGCTGATGAGTGCGGTCTCTTCTTTAAGCAATGCAAGATAGAAATCTAGGAATGAAGGGTGATAATTGCAAACGAGGAAAACTTTCAAAACAGCATTTTACTGTTTTTCTATGTGTTAGTATGACTGGGGAAAAATTGAAGCCTATGGTGATCGGCAAATCCGCAATGGTGGCGCTAGACTTTCCCCGATGGGGGGTCACCACTCCCCGACGAGGGGGCACGCATATACATGTACATATGTTAAGTGGCGTATCCAAGAGGGGGCTTTGACCTCCCTCTTGGATGACATTTTTGTCACCAAGTATGATATGGAAATTTGCAACTATTTGCACCACTTGAAAATATTTTACTTTAGAAAGTGATTTGTTCACAATAAATCATTTTCTAAACTAAAATATCTAGGATCCAGATAAGTTTAGAGGAGATGGAGGACAATATAATGTTTTGTATTGTGAAATATTTCCAGGAATCGGATCGACATACATAATCGGACACCCAGACCCCGGATATTTTCAAAACCCACTGCACAATCTTTCCTAGTAGATTATTATTTAAACTGACCCTATTTAACGTATCTCAAAATCTTTTACATTACACAAATATTTCCCCAAGGCCTCAGCAAGCAAAAAATTTCGGTGGGTGGAGGGGATCTGTAGTGCTAAAATTAAATCAACTGATCTCTAGAATCAACGCAAATAAACTGATAATGTATTTACTGATATTTTGGAGGGGGGGGCGTCAAGCCCACATGATCCTCTCCTCTGTTAACGGCCTTGCACGTTTCTGTAAAATCTCGAAAGCTACTTTTAAGAGTTCTTCAGGTTAACGCTTAAAATATTTCATAGGAATGAAATTCTTTGAAAAAAAGTTCAGCGAAGAAAGTTCTACGCATTTTTTTTTTTTTTTCCGCAGAAAAAATATCAGAAACAAAAGTTTTTTGTGCAAGAATATTGCTGTAAATTCACTGAAATTTTTTTAATAAATTAAGCATGACTAAATTTGCACGCTTTTACACAAATTGCAGTTATTTTTATAAAATTAAGAGATATATGTAAATTTAATTACAGTTTAACTTCGATATCTCGAACATCGAAATTCTTGATATCTCAATAAATGTGCGCGTTTTCCCTTACAATTTGAATCCCGCCCCACGAGTGGCATCTGGGAGACGGAAAGCGCCTGGTTCGAAACTAGGTCCGTCCGCCGACCTAACCGTTCGGAGTTTTCCGAAACTTTGCATAAATACGGGTTAGGACATTAATATTTTATTAATGTTAATATTAATATTTTAAATCACAATAAAGTGAGAAAAATGCAATTGAAATGTTTATAGGTAGAACCACTTTACAACAAACATTTTCTTTTGAGAAAAACGATTTTGAAGGCGAGCAGTAAAGTGGCATACCGAAACTTTATCGCTTGTTTCTACGGCTTTAAAATGATTCTACTTCCAAATAATTCATGTGGTGATAGTACTTATTGAAAGCTAAAAGATGGCACCGTATCTCAATTTCGAAAAGAACTGTTGTGAAGTGTACCCCTGGAAGCTTCAGTTAATAATAATAATAAATTATAAAAATCTCCGAAAGAGTACGTCAAAGCACTATAGTGCTTGACGTATCATGACTTATCATGAGTGCTTGACTTTATCTCCGAAAGAGATAAAGTCAAGCACTCATGAAGAAAATTAACCACTTTCTTTTAAAATCTAAAATAAAAAATATCGTCAGAAAAATATAATCGGTCAGCTTATGATTTGCCAAGACACACAAAAAAATTATTTTTAGCGAAACTAACCTTGATAAAAATTCACTTTTTTGTAATACTCCAAGATAGTTTTGAACGAGGTTTCCACAAACGTGATGAATAATTTTATAAAGCAAGCTCATTTACTAATAATTCATAGTGAAAGTGTCACTTTTAAAATTTCAACATTAACAAAAAAGAGTTTAATTAATAAGGCGATAATAAACATAATATTAATCTGTTTAAAAGTTAAAGAGTTGAATTCTGATCCATATAATTCTGTAACTCAAAAATCAGTTTAGAACACATACTATTAGTTTATTTTAAATGTTTATATTAATGCTGGTGCCATCCATGGATTCAATAGCGATTTGTATAAAGATTCAGAATAAGGGAAGTTGCGGTGGCTTACGATACGCCACTGTATATAACATACAAATCTACACGCAAACATAAAACTTTTATTGTATTTATTTTATTTACTTACTACCTAACCCGGCAAACGTTGTTTTGCCATATAAATTATTCCTAGGATTATTTTAGTATCAAGAAATGACTAACTTATTGTACGTTTGTGAGGATGTGGTATATGAGTGGAAGAGGCATAGAGCGCTGTGAACGATGCTGGAATATAAAAATAGCACAATACCAAACATATATTTTTAATTCATTGTAATTTATTCTTTAAATTTATATATATCGCTAATTATAATAATTTTACTAAAAAATAATATCAATCCCTTAACGCAATAGAGTATACAATATTTTTTGTTATCCCATCTTTAGATAACACAAACAAAGTGGATGCCCACTGTATGGTTTGCCCACTAGAGAGCATGCCATGTATAACTGTCCGTGTGAAAAAACATGGCGTACTCAAATTTAATCCACAAACAGACATAGTTTGGCATTGAGACTTATTGATAGTCATTCCATAAAAAAATTTGCCCCCCCCCCAAGAAAAAAGGATGAAAATCTGAAACACTTTCAGATTTTAAATACGCACTATAGTGCTATATATTAAAATCGTATCATAATTTATGTGTCGTCCCTATTTTTCGTCCTTATTCCATTAAGTTGGAAAGTGTTATCATTATTCATGACTGTGCTTATTTTCCTTCCTTATTTTATAAAACCCATCTTTGGAATCGAAATCTATCTTAAAATCGCCTACTAAAACTATTTTACAATCTTCGCCAAGTATATCACAACTATATACCTCACCGTTTTAGATATTGTTTCCTACTTTAACGCCTCGACTCTCGCCAAGGAGGCGATGATTAAACATATGCAGTAGGGTGGTCCAAAATATAGAAGTTTTGAATTTGCATGTTCTCACCCTCCAAGTTTGTTCCAATATATCTAAAAGTAATTATGGTAAAATTTAATCACTAACAAACAATATTTAGAGGTAGCTCAAGGAAGCTAAAGTTTCATACTTTGAGTTCCTTTTTTGTTTTTGCTTTTATTATTTAGAAAAGCATCTATCTCAATATATAAAAATTATTTAAAATTTGTTTATATATATTATACAAAAAATTATATCATTTGTAAATGAATAGTTTGTTTAAAAGTGTTTTTAGCACTTACAGTAGGTAATATCTGTTATATTCAAATTTTCCGTTTAACTCACATCGATGGCGGCACCAGACTTTGAGAACAGTTTTTGTTTTTTTAATTATTCTTGCTTCAAGTTGGTGGTGGTTGTAAATTATTTTTTGGTTTTTAAATTATAATATTTAGTGTTTTTAAAGTTAGTTTTATTAAGTTTTACAACTGTATTTTTAGATTTAACTTACCCTTTAATCTGTAACCATATAACCTTAACTGTAACCATCTGATTTAGATTTATTTAGTTTTGTTCTTCGTTTGGCTGTTCTATGTTGGAAACATGGAAACAAGATCTAAAAATCTGGAGTGACTCCACTCGACTTTCCGAACACTTACGATTAAGATCATTACCAAGCATTTAATAAATTTTAATCGATGAATAATTCAAACATATATGCCAAACTGAAGCTCAATCGAATGTGCCGTTTAAACACTGTCGCACTTTCAAGAATTTCCTCCCATAGGCCATAATGTAAAAGAAATCTTTGTCGTAGCCCTGTAGAAAAACTATAAGTCCTATACACACCAAAATCAATGCCGGTCTTGCGACTGTGGTTTATAACATATATATCCAATTTGATCTCAATCAAATGCCCCGTTTAGGAGCTATCGTGTTCACTCACATACACACACATACATACATACATACATCTTGTAAAAAATAGCATTAATGAATTCAGAAGACCTCAAAACGTGTAAAAACACCAGAATCTCGAAGTCGAATTTTTTCATGATTACAACACTTTCCTTACATGGTACCTGTTCGAAAAGTAAAAATGAAGTTTACCTTCTCGGAAATACTCTGAATAAACTTAGCGATAATAAATTGCCTTCAATAGGTATGTCATTGAAATTTTTTATTCATCACTATATTGAGTTGAAAGCTACAGTGCAAGAAGCATCTAAGGCAACAATAGCCGAGATCGCAAAGTTTTGGGTGAAAGCCAGAATTCCCATGCAGGATCTACAGCACTGTAAAAAAAAATAGAGAAACTGTTTGAAGAATAAAGATTGTTAGAAAAGAACAACTACACACACACACATACTCACACTACAAACAACAACAACACAACTACAAACTAATGTTCCTTTTGATTGTACACTGGGATGGAAAACTGTTACCATAACTAACTTTGACCACCAAAGAGAAAACAGACAGACTGCCAATTTTAGTTTCTGGAAATTAGGTTTCGCAGATAATCTCAGTTGCTAAACTTCCATCAGGAATATGTGAAGGACAAGCCCCATGCAGTTTACGAAGCTCTGAAAGAATGTGATATTGCTGACAAAGTATCTGGAATGAGCTTTGATACAACTTCCGCAAATAGTGGAAAGGATAAAGGTGCTTGTGTTCTTTGAGAAAAAGTTGGGAAAGAAACTTTTTTTCTTTTGCCTGCCGTCATCATATTACATGCTGTCATCATCTTATCATTGGAAAAGTTTTTCATATCACATTAGGGACTTCTTCATGCCCAGAAGTACCTTTATTCAAACGTGTCCAAGATTTGTGTAAATTCCTAAATGGAGACAAATTTGAAGCAGGTGTGAAAGATGATAATATTTTATCCTTTGTACAAGATGTAAAAGATGATATTTTAGAATTCGCTGGTAGACAAGAATTATCACTTATAACAAGAGAAGATTATCAAGAATTTCTAGAAAACTTGTTATTTTCCTTAAAGGGATACCTGCCGTAGGAATTCGTTTCAGGCATCCAGGAGCAATGCACCATGCTCGTTGGATGTCTAAGGTGATATATTCTTTGAAGATATATATCTTTAAATCATGTGGTCTACGCGATGTCTATGATTTTAAAGTCAGAGTGTATTTTAAAGCGTGGATGACTACTTCAGTTACTGAAACCTCGCAATACAATGAATTTCAAATGGTGAATAGTTTGTTAGACTATTCCAAGGTTCATCAAGGAATTTCAAAAGCTGCATCAGAAAAGTTTGCAAAACATCTGTGGTATTCGTCTGAAGATCTTTCTGCACTGTCTCTTGATGACAGCCAGTTACCTCTTTCGACAAAAAAAAGGTAGTTGAAGCCCTAAAAAATCAAAAAGGCACGAAGAATACTGAGAAAGGGATAACAGTTTCCCTTGAAACTTTCCATGAAAGGAAGTTTGAGGAATTTGTAACCCAACGGTCTTTCGAGCTCTTCAAAGTAATGAATATACCACATGGATTCCTCCAAGTAGACCCTGAACACTGGAACTCTGATTTAGATTACTGCACTACCTTAAAATGTGTTCAGGCTATAAATGTTGTAAATGATCATGCCAAGAGAGGTATTGCTTTTGTAAAAGAATATACTGGACTTCTTACACGAAGTGAACCTCAATTTCAGGTTTTAATGAAAGTTGTCGAGAATCATCGAAAAGCCTATCCTGATAGCAGAAAAAAGGACTTGACAAATTGAAATGTACTCAAATTAAAATTAGTATTTTACTTCATATATGTGTAGATATATGCATTTGCGTTAATTAAAATTTAATTGATTACTTTAATATTAAAATTCTGTCAGTTTGGTATCATCAGTATTGACGCAATTTTACATGCAACTGTGCAACTTCAATAGCCTTGAGCTACCTTTAAATTTCTTTTTTTTTTTTCAAACTTTTCCAACATTGTTTTCTATTGCAAAGGAAAAAATTTAGAGGATGAGACTGGAAAAACAAATAAAAAGATAAAATCGGCCTTTTTCGGACCACCCTAATATGCAGTTACCATGACGATTTTTTGCATTTATGTAGAAATCGTAATTTAGAATTAAAATGGCGATTTGGAACAACATGTAAGTACAGCATGCCGTTACATTTTTATTTATTTTGGATTACCAATTAATGTAGTTTTAATAATTAAATGTCTTCAAATTCCTTAACTGGCGCGTTTATCGCTAGTTTGTTTACTTTAGTTATCACCTAGTTCTTTTGGGTGCGTTGAAACGGTACTTACGTATTATCCCGGCGGTCACTTCCGCCAAACTACTTTTTCGTAGATTTTAAATATGTTGCCAATCGTATTCCAAACCATCAACAATTTCATGTGCCCGGCATTTATCTTGGTGAAAAATTGCTTGTCTTGGCGGACCGCCGGGATAATACGTAAGTACCGTTGAAACTTGTGCATAACGGTGAACGAGTCGTTAAAAAAAAACGCCTTTTCTCAATAGATGGCGCTGAATTTCACAGCCTTTTTACTTCCTTGTACGTAGTATAAGGAAGTAATGTGATCCCGAAAAATTTTGGGGGCCAAATTTCGACAAAAAAACCAATTTTGACTTCCTCTAAATTTAATTTTAAGAATTTTTTCGATGCATCTCATCGTAGACTAGCATGCACGATCCTATTAACGCGTCTGCAACTCATTTTGACCAGCGGCGAGTTTATTGTGGTCAGTTTTTCCATGCCGTCTGTACGTACGTACGTATGTATGTAACTCGCATATCTCAAAAACTATTGGTCGTAGAATGTTGAGATTTGATATTTAGGATTGTTCTATGATCTAGTTGTGCACCTCCCCTTTTGGTCGCAATCGAATGAATAGTTTATGTACAGGACCGCCCAAAAGATTCGAAATACGTTACGCTCTATGGGCCGAAATTCATTAAACTCGCATATCTCAAAAACTATTAGGCGTAGAATGTTGAAACTTTATATTTAGGATTGTTGTAACATCTAGTTGTGCACCTCCCCTTTCGGTTCCATTCGACTGGATAGTTTATCTACAGAACCACCTAAAAGATTCGAAATACATTACGCTCTATGGGGGGAAATTCATCAAAGCGTTTTTTAGAGGTATTGGGCTATTTCAAACGACTCAGAAGTGATAAATGCTGTAAAGAGTTAGAAAATGAATTTCTCCATTAAAAAAAGTGTCTTTATCATTCACAGTTCTGCTACAGGAACACTCAAAAGATTTCCAATACATTACGGTCAATGACAATTTTAGGAGATTCATCCATTTCAAGCACAATACCGTCCTACCACATAAGTTAGATAATGGTCCGACCACGGTCACGTGCCTCCCTCAAGAACTATGCCAAAAGTCGCCAAGCTTGGCAAATTTTTGTGTACGTGTGTGCATATTTAACTCTCAAATCTCAAAAACTATTATGAAATTTCATATCAGTGGCGTTTTCTCAGGGTGTGCAAGTCGTGTGTTAACGCCCAATCAAAAACAGAAAAAAAAATCCTGCAATTTACTTGACTATATTGTGAGAATCCTAATGTTTCCCCAGTTTTCCCTCACACCCCCTCCCCTCCCAGCTCCCAAATGACCAGACTACCAGCCTTCCTGTGTGGCAGCAAAACATGCTTGTCGAGATAAGCAAGGCGTTGGAGACGACTCAGCTATATTCCCACCACTACTAATTGGAGCATGCGCTTTACGTCTTCTACCTCTTGCTTAAGCTAACCAAGGCGTTGAAACGAAATCCAACGCTTTCAGCTAGATAGCCAGCCCGTCCCCTTTGGGCTTCAGGTTTCACCCCCACGCATTTCCTTTCCTTTTCTCAGTTTTCTCCCTGCAAAAAAAACATTCTTTTTTGAGAATTCGTACTGACCAGTTCTGTATCTCCTCTCCTGCGTTGATTTTCAGCTTTTAAAGATGGCTTCTAATAGTGTTATCCAAACACTATTAAAAAGTTCTTTTTCGTCACTTAGTTATGTTGAGAAAAAGAAAATAATTGAGAATGGTCGACCATGCCCTAATCTCACAATTTCGACGAATGTGAAAGGCATAAGTGGTGTTGGATTTCAGAGACATTTTCGAATGAATTTATATGAATTATCAGACTGGCTTTATGGATGCAGTGAAGAAAATAAGTTTTTCTCTTGGACATGCTTACTATTCTCAAACAAGAAAAACGTTTGGAATAATCAAGTCTATGATGATCTAAACCATCTTAATACCGCTGTGAAGAAGCATATCGAATCTGAAATGCATCTTTCCAGTTTCATGAAATTTAATACTTTTGTATCAACTCTAGCGAGAATAGATGTTCTTTTAGATTCCCAACGAAGAAAGGAAATTGAGTTTCATAATGAGAAAGTAAAAAAAAATCGAGAAATATTGAAGAGGCTTATTGATGCCGTCTGCTATTTAGCAAAGCAGGAGCTACCCTTCCGATCACCTGATGAGCATGCAGAATCTTTAAATAAGGGAAACTATATGGAATTTCTTATAGCAAGTGCTGTATTTGATTCCACGTTAAAAGAACACTTACAGAATTCCACAGTTTTCCGCGGCACTTCAGCAACCATTCAAAACGATTTAATTAATTCAGTTGCCGACGTTCTAAGGGATCAAATTTATGAAGAAATCCAGAACACGGATTTTGTTGCTATTATGCTTGATGAAACATCTGACATAAGCAACAAATCTCAGCTGTCAACTGGTTTGCGGTATTTTTCCGAAAACGAGAAAAAAAATTGTTGAAAGGTTTCTTGGATTTCGCGACATGAGCGCTAATAAAACTGCAACAGCTCTTTTCAACCATGTCTGTGAAATCATCAATATATATGTGTGAAAATAAATTAATTGCACAAACATATGATGGATCTTCGGTGATGAGCGGCCATCTCAATGGACTCCAAACCAAAGTCCTGGAAAAATACCCAAAAGCTTTGTTTACGCACTGCTATGCTCATGTAATGAACTTAGTTTTGCAGCAATCATTAGAATCCAATAGAGAACTGAAAACATTTTTTTCCTGATTAAAATCACTAACCGCATTTTTTTCACACTCTCCAAAGAGGCTACACGAACTTTTCCACTTTCATGTCAAGAAAACTGCCGTCATTAGCCAGTACTAGATGGAATTTTACCTCGAGGCTTGTCCACACGGTATGTGAAAATAGAGAAGCTTTAATTGCGTTTTTTGATCACGTTAGTGAAAGGGGAGATTTTGATAATTTAGCTGCAATGACAGCTAGAGGTTTCTGCAGTTTCCTTAAAAATCTACAAAATATATTTTTAATAAAGGTTTTATCCAACCTACTTGCTTTCTCAGATGTCTTATTCGACATACTGCAGTGCAAAAATGTCGATATTTTGTACTGCAGTAATAAAATTACGGAATTTCAAAATCAACTCCAAAAGGAAAGAGATCATTTTGAAACAGTGTGGTCTTCTGTTAATGAAGACGAAGAGTTAATTCAAATAAAAAAAAGAAGATTAAATAGTGAAACACAAAAGGATTATTGTCGGAGACTTTACTTCGAAATTATCGACAACATTAAAAACCAAATGTTAATTAGATTTGCAAGTTTTGAAAAATTGCAGTATTTTGAACTTCTAAATCCATCGAAACTGGTGTACTTCAGCAAAAGAGAAAATTTCCCTCATGATATATTGAAAAAGCTGCAACAAGTCTATGGGGATATTTTTAATTTTTCTAAACTGCAGAATGAGCTGCACGTTTGGTACGCTTCCAATGAAGGACGGAATAAAACACCTATTTAAATGATTAATCATTTGATAGAAATGAATTTAGTGAGTGGATTCACAGAAATCTATAAATTAGCCACATTGATTTCCACAATACCAGCTACAATATCGTCTGTAGGAAGATCATTCTCATCGTTGAAGAGGATCCACACATTCTGCCGCGCTACTCAGACTGAACACCGAATGACTAATCTAAGTCTTGTTTCTATTGAAAAAGAACTGCTTTCTCAATTACGACGTGAAAATAAATCCAAATTTTATGAAGCAGTTATTCAGAAGTTTCTCCAGAAAGAAAGGCGGCTTGAAGTAGAATTCAAATGAATACAAGTAAATATTCATTTGATTTATATGTATTGTCTTATAATAATTTTAATGAAATTATCATTTCTAACATAATAATAACCTCCCTTCTTTCATTTTTATAATTTTATTCTTAAAATGGCAAATGAGAACTTTTTTGCATTTAGATGTGCGAATTAGCCTGCTGAACAGCTGAGACATAAAACTGCCCACACCGATCTATAGTTTTCACAACAAAACACCTAGATATATTGGTAAATAAATTACATGCATCTTAAATTAACTTTCAACTTTAAAATTTTGAAACGAGCATATCGAACTGATTTTCTGTTAAATATAGATGAATATTATACAAATTTATTTTTCTTATTATGAAAATTCTGTAAAGGGAATCTCCGTAGTATGTTCCTAAAAATGGGAATGGGCAGGTTAACCCTGAGTTCCAATTTCCCCGCAGCTGTTTGAGCACATTTCTGCCCTTTTTAAAACCGGCCACAGGGCTAATACAGTTTCCAACGCCCTAAGTTTAAAGTCACGAGACGCCACTGGTTGTCAGATTTGCTACCCGAATGTTTGCTACCCCATTTTGCATCATTTTAAAAGAAATATCGGAATAATAATTTAATTTATTGTAGAAGCATTTAATTTCTTGAAAAAGTTTTAAGTTCTATTTCAATTCAAGATTATTTTATCACTAATGAAACTATAAATACAAAGACATTGTTGCCAACAACGAATTTTATTATTTATTTATTTATTTTGTTGTTGATTTGACTTGCACTGACATAGAATTTCACAGCAAAAATTATAAAAATGCCAATTTTTTAATCCGAAGGAATGACGGAACCATTAATTTTATTTCAGCATAAGATAATGCATATATATAAGCTTCTTTCTGAACAAAATGTTATTTGATTATAGCTTTTTCTTTTAGTGAGTTTTCACTTTTAAGTGAACTCACTAAAATTTCTCAAAAATCAATTTGTAACATTTTTGAAAATACTAAAAAAAGATTTATTTAGACTTTTATTTCTAAAATCCTTATACTTTATTCAACAAGGGTAGAAAATTTCTAAAAGATAAAATAATTAGTGGACAAATGAGAAGGTTTTTAGAAGTGCTGTCTTAAAATCTTGCTTTAAAAAAAAAAAAAAAAATCAAACATTTAAACTCTTCAAAAGTTTGAGGAGCCATAAAGCCAAAACCAAATAATTCAGTGTGTTTGATTAATTGTTATTTTTGATATAATTTTTAAGATATTTCATGAAAAAAAAAATTTCTGGTTTCATCTGAAATGGTTGAATTAATGATTTAGCTGAATTTTATTGACATTAAACTACTAAAAATTTTGCTTATGTGTGTGAGTTTAAACAGAAACCAAGTTGCACTAGAAGTGCTTTATTAGTAATGGTAGTAATGCTAATTCAAATACATATTTATTATGCCTTCCGGGAGATATAAAATGGGTTTTTCCTTCCTTGGTAGAAAAGTCGTACCGTCAAGCGGACAGCAAATTATCCGAAAGTATAGAACTATTTTGATGTCATTTAATCTATAGGCATATATACAATCATTAGAATCATGAGCACCGTTAACCTATATGAACAAGGGGGACACCCACCCCCAATATTTTTTCTTACTAATGTTAATTGTTAATAAAAAAATCTGATGTGTCCAACACATGACTTCCTTGCACGTCCATTAGATCAAAAATATTTTCGACGCACTTCCTCTAAATGTATTTCTTTGAAAGAGATAAAATATCAATAATAGTAAGGTTTAGCGATTTCCAGCCAAATATTTCGATATCGCCAAGCTGAGTTCAATTTGAAAGATTTCCTTCTGACACTTTATTTGGCGATATTTCACCAAAAGCCGAATAACTTGAGATAGTCTGCGAGATTTTGGGGATAGCCAAAGTAGTCATTGACCACAGACTTTCATTAATTGAATGCATCCATACACCTCAATGTATTAGAAGTCATTTGGCTCACCCTGTAAATAAATTCTCAGTCGATTGCTGTCAAAAAAGATATTGAAAACAGTTAGATATTACAATAGTTCTAAATACAAAAGTTAAAAAATCTACGGGTTAGTTTTAGAGTTATACAAAATACGAAATAATTTTTGGCGCCAAATTTGGCGATATTTCGGCGAAACTCGTCAATGTCGACGACATTTGGCGAGATTTTAAGCATGAACCAAACAATGACAGATTATCGCCAAATTTGGCGATATTTCGCCAAAACTCGCCAAGAACGATGACAAATGGCGATACTTTGGGCATGGACCAAATGACTGACTATCGCCAAATTTGGCGATATTTCGCCAAAACTCGCCAAGGTCGAGGACAGACGGCGAGATTTTGGGCATGTTCCAAACAATGACTATCTACAGTAGTATTATATTGAAGATGTCCATAGACATTAAAGTACTGAAATTCTTTCCGGTGGTCCTGTAAATAAACTCTCCAGTAGATTGGAACCAAAAATCGAGATGCACAACTAGCTGTTACAACATTCTTATATATGAAATTTCATAACAGTTTTTGAGATTTGAGAGTTAAATATGCACACACGTACACCAAAAGTCGCCAAGCTTGGCGACTTTTGGCATAGTTCTTGAGGGAGGCACGTGACCGTGGTCGGACCATTACCTAACTTATGTGGTAGGACGGTATTGTGCTTGAAATGGATGAATGCCCCTAAAATTGCCATTGACCGTAATGTATTGGAAATCTTTTGAGTGTTCCTGTAGCAGAACTATAAATGATAAAGACACTTTCTTTAATGGAGAAATTCATTTTCTAACTCTTTACAGCATATATCACTTCTGAGTCGTTTGAAATAGCCCAATACCTCTAAAAAAACGCTTTGATGAATTTCGGCCCTTAGAGCGTAATGTATTTCGAATCTTTTGGGCGGTCCTGTAGATAAACTATTCAGTCGAATGGAACCGAAAGAGGAGGTGCACAACTAGATGTTACAACAATCCTAAATATAAAGTTTCAACATTGTACGCCTAACAGTTTTTGAGTTAGGCGAGTTTAATGAATTTCGGCCCATCGAGCGTAATGTATTTCGAATGTTTTGGGCAGTCCTGTAGATAAACTATCCAGTCGAATGGAACCAAAAGGGGAGGTGCACTACTAGATGTTACAACTATCCAAAATATTAAGTTTCGACATTCTACGCCTAATAGCTTTTGAGTTAGGCGAGTTTAATGAATTTCGGCCCATAGAGCGTAATGTATTTCGAATCTTTTGGGCGGTCCTGTACATAAACTATCCATTCGATTGCCACCAAAAGGGGAGGTGCACAACTAGATCATAGAACAATCCTAAATATCAAATCCCAACATTCTACGACCAATAGTTTTTGAGATATGCGAGTTACATACATACGTACGTACGTACGTACGTACAGACGGCATGGAAAAACTGGCCACAGTAGACTCGCCGCTGGTCAAAATGAGTTGCAGACGCGTTAATATGATCGTGCATGCTAGCCTACGATGAGATGCATCGAAAAAAAATTTTTAATTAAATTTAGAGGTAGTCAAAATCGGTTTTTTTGTCGAAATTTGGCCCCCAAAATTTTTCGGGATCACATTACTTCCTTATACTACGTACAAGGAAGTAAAAAGGGCACCCTTTAGCAATCTCTTTTTTTTTTTGGAGGGGGGGGGGGTATTAAGCCCCCTACTCCCTCCCCTGAATCCGCTACTGCTTATGATTATAGTCATAGTCGGCTTTATAATCATTCAATTTTGCTTGAAGCAAATTTATTTCTTTCTTTTTTTTTTTTTTTTTTTTTTTTTTTTGTGCAGGGAGCACACATTTGGATTTCACTAAAAATAAAATAAAATAGATTATCTCTTGCGAAAATAAGAAACAGAAACCTTACCGAGGTCTATTTCCTCAATTTCATTGTTTTTAAAGTATAATACAGAATATAGAAACTTTTTTTCACCATCGGAAAATAACTTTTATATTACAGTTTTACAAAACTCAAGAAATTGAATGAGCACATAAAAAAAAAAATTACCCATATTGCAAATTTACAAAGTTCTTAAAAAATTAATATGTAGTTGTTTCCTTATAAATAAAACTTTGTCTAGAAAAAAAATTGAACCATAAATAAATGTAAGTCGAAATAGTTTCCTTTTCATTAATGAAATTCAAAATATCATAAGTTAAACTTGTTTCCTGCAAAAATGCATATATTGAATTTCATTAATGAAATAGACACTTATCTTAATACTGTTCAGTATACATCATTAGGCCATCATGTAAAATAATTATACGATTCAGGAATTTATATCCAAGTTTATACAAAGTTACTAATATTTTTTTTTGTAATAAAACGCAGATTCATAATTTTTTTTTTGTTTAATTTTTAAATGAAAAATAACGAAATCACTATTTTTATAGAAAGATTAAATGATGCGCTTATTCGCTGTTGATTATATTATGCTCTATTCATAGAACTCTCATTTATTTAAAATATGTTTAACCTCTAAAATAGTGTATTCAATGTATAAAACACGCTCCGCTTTTCTACAGAGTAATTATATAATCAGTTGAATCGTACAGGTTTTCCCCAACTAGATTGCCTCTGGACAGTAGCTGGACAAACCCACAAAACCTGACTTTAGCCCCCTTTTCTTCCTCCATCCCTCCCCTTTCCATCTGGGAGCTTTCCACTTTTCTAAAGACTAGTAGAACCACAGGTATTCACTATAGAAACATCTGTTGGAGGATAGTCATCTGTCAAAGTGTCACAGCACATGTGGGTACATACCTAGCCCGCTTATCAGCATGTTGGGCTTGGGGCAAATGAAAATTTCTTATGCTCTAGCACAAAATAAGAATTTTTGTACGAAAAATTGCGTAGCACTTACACTCATTTCTGTACACATATTTTAAATTGCAAAAATACATCGCATTTTTGAATACTAAATATTTAGTTTAATGTTGATAATTTCCAATAATATACGTTGAGAATCTGACAACTCTTAAAGTTGTCATTTTCTAGGTCTAAAAATTATAATAAATGAAAAAGAAAAACTTTTTCATGTAAAACCCGCTTAAGGAGTTTTCCAAGGGGATGAAGGGCGAAAACTTCTTAACGGGAGACTAATTTTCTGGAAAACAAATAAATTAATTTCAGTGTACACACTGAAGAAATATCCTTTGGTCTTATTAAAATATTATGAAAATAATATAAAGTTTGTACTTACTTATGTAAATTGTTTTGCACACTCAAAAAATCTGGAGTAACTCCACTCGACTTTCCGAACACTTACGATTAAGATCATGACCAAGCATTTAAATAAATTTCAATCGATGAATAATTCAAACATATATACCAAATTGAAGCTCGATCGAATGTACCGTTTAAACGCTAGCGCACTTTCAAGAATTTCTCCCCATAGGCCATAATGTAAAAGAAATCTTTGTCGTAGCCCTGTAGAAAAACTATAAGTCCTATAAACATCAAAATCAATACCGGTCTTACAAAGGTGGTTTATAACATGTATACCCAATTGGAGCTCAATCGAATGTACCGTTTAAACGCTAGCGCACTTTCCAGAATTTTCCTCCATAGGCCATAATGTAAAAGAAATCTTTGTCGTAGCCCTGTAGAAAAACTGTAAGTCCTATACACACCAAAATCAATACCGGTCTTGCGACGGTGGTTTATAACATATATGTCCAATTTGAGCTCAATCGAATGATCCATTTAGGAGCTATCGTGTTCACTCACATACACACAGACACACATACATACATCTCGTAAAAACAGCATAAATGAATTCAGAAGACTTCAAATCGTGTAAATGCATCAAAATCTCGAAGTCAAATTTTTTCATGATTACAATACTTTCCTTACACGGTACAGGTTCGGAAAGAAAATATATTCGCTTTAAGCATCATTGGAATCGATTTTACAGGAAAAAAAAAAAAAAACATTTAGTTTTTTGTTTTTTATTGGCAGTCTTGAATTGGTCTTTCGTTTAAAAAAAAAAAATTTTTTTTCACATCTTCAACGCTTTTAATAAAACTAGTCCTATTGCAGCATCCGGAAACCAAAGAAATTCCACAACCTCTTATTCAGTTTCATTCATTTACGTCACGAAGTTCATCCACTATTAGCATTTCACTGGCCAATACAATCGTTTTCAGTCCCAAACATTGATTTTTACAAACAGTTATAAGAAATTGGGGGGGGGGGAACCCGAAAGACATATATGCTTTTAATAATTGGAGGGTTTTCAAATTCAATCTCTGTTTTCTGCTACGATATTGCAGTGCAAACACGGTGTATCTGAACGTTAAATCTGTAATTCCGAAAGACTTTTGGTAGTTGTTAGCAATTTTTTTTTCGTCTAGGGGATAAGTATGGAATATTAGGAGATCTCTTGACATATTAATTACAATGCATATGAATAACTTCATATACATAATAAATCAGTGGCATAGCCAAGGGGGGGTCACCACAACCCCCTTTCTCACACACCCACACGCATATACATGTATATGAGTTACACTAGTCGTAACCCCCCCCCCCCTCATGAAAAATTACTGGCAACGCCACTGTTTTAGATATTAATGCATATAAATAACTTTAGATATTAAAAAAAGATTTCGAATCAACTTTTATAACTTTACGATTTATCATTAGCTCAAGTGCCCATATTGATCGGTCAATTTCAATATACTTTGCAGACCTTCGAAAAATATAAATTTTCCTATCTTATATAGTAAGAGAGAGGAAGCTAAGTAATCCCTTCTCAATACCAGAGAAGGGGACGGTAACTTCCCTTTTGACCCAAGGGCAACCTCGGAGAAATGAATACTGATCTGGGCATCACAAAGATGGGGGAAAGACAAGGAGAGAGAGCAGGTCAACTTTCTGAGCAGCCTGTAGCGGGGTCGCCGCGAAGTAGCGAGGAATAGAAGTAGCGCTATAGAAGAATGCAATGGCATAGAATTGCCATAGATATAATACACCATAGATACGTGGAACCTGTACTAGAGAGTGTGCGAAGCATCAGGGACGGGGAATCGGGACCCGTTTCTAGCTATTGGGTGAAATCACTGGCCCTCTCGTTTCCCTTCTAAGAGAGGAGGAGTTTTGAAAGTGATGGATGATCCGGACGGAACGAGACATAACGAGCGAGATGGGGGAGATGGTCTATGGTTTTAATTGATCTGTTTCCTTAGGATAAATTCGTATGGGAAAAAAAAAAGATTGGATTTTCGTTGTAGCTCTTATTTGTTTAACAAATACACTTTTTTATTCCTCCTTAAGACTCAATTTTTGTTCTTTTTTTTTTTTTTTTTTTTTTAATCTCATGATTTTTAAAAATATTGCTCATTTTATTTATAAGTTTGGCGAAAATTTCTTTGAATAACACACTAGATGCCATAAGGGGAGAACATTACAAATTCAAGAGTGAGTATAGAGAGGTTTCAGCAGGTCTTGGAAGGGAAAAAAAAAATCTATGTACACGTATACAAATAAACCTCCCGAAGTTGGACATTTGCAGTTCCCACAAAAATTGTTCAATTTTTGGAGGTGTTCAAATTATGGAGGTATATGTATATGTTATGATAGTAAACTATATACTTAGGAAAGTGTCTAGCGTACGAAGGTGTTCAAGTTAAGAGGCTTACTATGTATAGTTCTTATACGTAGTTTAGGGGGACATGTGCCCCACCCCCATTTTTTTTTTTTATTTACGCTTACGAATGTATACTGAAATTATAAATTTTCAGCTCTGAACAAACATAAATGATGTTTTAAAAAAACCATGATTTTGCTGTTAAAAAAATTAAGCAGTGAATAATAAAAATATTTCACTGAGGTTTTATATTGTTGTTAAAAACGCTATAAACGCTCATATAAGTTTATTTTTATATTTAAAATATAATGAGTTTGGTATAGACTTATTTGTTTATAATATTTTAATAAACAACGGTATAATGCACTGGCGGCAGTAGTCGCAAGTTTTCATTTCGGCCTCACGGTTTGAGTTGGGAAAAAGGCCTTCGCAGAAAGACAGAAAAATAATTTACGATGCCCGTTCTCTGCTGTGAAAAATATTAAACGATCCTGTTTTCTTCGACGGCTGCTTTTAAAGTCTTTTGTTTAGAAATATACCTGCAGATTAAGGAACGGCTAAGATTTGACATGAATAAATGACAGATCTCAGATCTGACATAAGCTGACGCAAATGGTGGTGATAATATTTTGCGCTCTTTTTGTGCACGTGTTAAGTGTTGCTAATGCGTCTTGCTTTATCAAAGGCGTCGTTCTATTATTTGCTACACTTCATGCATTTTATGCCGTCTCTGGTATCTTGCAACATTTGTTACAACTTGCGTCAACGGATTGTGGATTATTTTTACTTTGTAACGCGGTTCGTAAAAACAGCGAAGAAATGCATGCCAATTAAGCTTGTCGTTGATAAACGACCTTTTGCACGGGAGGTAAAGAGCAGGGAAAGTTTGGCAGGTTGGCTTCCGGTTTCAAGTTAACACCCACTGTAAAAATCCCTCCCCTTTTCTGCATCATCTTTGGCACACCAGCCAGGTAGGCTTTTCGCTTCTAGGTGTAGAATTCTTTGAGAATTGCAACATAGATATAATACACCATAGATACGTGGAACCTGTACTAGAGAGTGTGCGAAGCATCAGGGACGGGGAATCGGGACCCGTTTCTAGCTATTGGGTGAAATCACTGGCCCTCTCGTTTCCCTTCTAAGAGAGGAGGAGTTTTGAAAGTGATGGATGATCCGGACGGAACGAGACATAACGAGCGAGATGGGGGAGATGGTCTATGGTTTTAATTGATCTGTTTCCTTAGGATAAATTCGTATGGGAAAAAAAAAAAGATTGGATTTTCGTTGTAGCTCTTATTTGTTTAACAAATACACTTTTTTATTCCTCCGTAAGACTCAATTTTTGTTCTTTTTTTTTTTTTTTTTTTAATCTCATGATTTTTAAAAATATTGCTCATTTTATTTATAAGTTTGGCGAAAATTTCTTTGAATAACACACTAGATGCCATAAGGGGAGAACATTACAAATTCAAGAGTGAGTATAGAGAGGTTTCAGCAGGTCTTGGAAGGGAAAAAAAAAATCTATGTACACGTATACAAATAAACCTCCCGAAGTTGGACATTTGCAGTTCCCACAAAAATTGTTCAATTTTTGGAGGTGTTCAAATTATGGAGGTATATGTATATGTTATGATAGTAAACTATATACTTAGGAAAGTGTCTAGCGTACGAAGGTGTTCAAGTTAAGAGGCTTACTATGTATAGTTCTTATACGTAGTTTAGGGGGACATGTGCCCCACCCCCATTTTTTTTTTTTTTATTTACGCTTACGAATGTATACTGAAATTATAAATTTTCAGCTCTGAACAAACATAAATGATGTTTTAAAAAAACCATGATTTTGCTGTTAAAAAAATTAAGCAGTGAATAATAAAAATATTTCACTGAGGTTTTATATTGTTGTTAAAAACGCTATAAACGCTCATATAAGTTTATTTTTATATTTAAAATATAATGAGTTTGGTATAGACTTATTTGTTTATAATATTTTAATAAACAACGGTATAATGCACTGGCGGCAGTAGTCGCAAGTTTTCATTTCGGCCTCACGGTTTGAGTTGGGAAAAAGGCCTTCGCAGAAAGACAGAAAAATAATTTACGATGCCCGTTCTCTGCTGTGAAAAATATTAAACGATCCTGTTTTCTTCGACGGCTGCTTTTAAAGTCTTTTGTTTAGAAATATACCTGCAGATTAAGGAACGGCTAAGATTTGACATGAATAAATGACAGATCTCAGATCTGACATAAGCTGACGCAAATGGTGGTGATAATATTTTGCGCTCTTTTTGTGCACGTGTTAAGTGTTGCTAATGCGTCTTGCTTTATCAAAGGCGTCGTTCTATTATTTGCTACACTTCATGCATTTTATGCCGTCTCTGGTATCTTGCAACATTTGTTACAACTTGCGTCAACGGATTGTGGATTATTTTTACTTTGTAACGCGGTTCGTAAAAACAGCGAAGAAATGCATGCCAATTAAGCTTGTCGTTGATAAACGACCTTTTGCACGGGAGGTAAAGAGCAGGGAAAGTTTGACAGGTTGGCTTCCGGTTTCAAGTTAACACCCACTGTAAAAATCCCTCCCCTTTTCTGCATCATCTTTGGCACACCAGCCAGGTAGGCTTTTCGCTTCTAGGTGTAGAATTCTTTGAGAATTGCAACATAGATATAATACACCATAGATACGTGGAACCTGTACTAGAGAGTGTGCGAAGCATCAGGGACGGGGAATCGGGACCCGTTTCTAGCTATTGGGTGAAATCACTGGCCCTCTCGTTTCCCTTCTAAGAGAGGAGGAGTTTTGAAAGTGATGGATGATCCGGACGGAACGAGACATAACGAGCGAGATGGGGGAGATGGTCTATGGTTTTAATTGATCTGTTTCCTTAGGATAAATTCGTATGGGAAAAAAAAAAGATTGGATTTTCGTTGTAGCTCTTATTTGTTTAACAAATACACTTTTTTATTCCTCCGTAAGACTCAATTTTTGTTCTTTTTTTTTTTTTTTTTTTTTTTTTTTTAATCTCATGATTTTTAAAAATATTGCTCATTTTATTTATAAGTTTGGCGAAAATTTCTTTGAATAACACACTAGATGCCATAAGGGGAGAACATTACAAATTCAAGAGTGAGTATAGAGATGTTTCAGCAGGTCTTGGAAGGGAAAAAAAAATCTATGTACACGTATACAAATAAACCTCCCGAAGTTGGACATTTGCAGTTCCCACAAAAATTGTTCAATTTTGGAGGTGTTCAAATTATGGAGGTATATGTATATGTTATGATAGTAAACTATATACTTAGGAAAGTGTCTAGCGTACGAAGGTGTTCAAGTTAAGAGGCTTACTATGTATAGTTCTTATACGTAGTTTAGGGGGACATGTGCCCCACCCCCATTTTTTTTTTTTATTTACGCTTACGAATGTATACTGAAATTATAAATTTTCAGCTCTGAACAAACATAAATGATGTTTTAAAAAAACCATGATTTTGCTGTTAAAAAAATTAAGCAGTGAATAATAAAAATATTTCACTGAGGTTTTATATTGTTGTTAAAAACGCTATAAACGCTCATATAAGTTTATTTTTATATTTAAAATATAATGAGTTTGGTATAGACTTATTTGTTTATAATATTTTAATAAACAACGGTATAATGCACTGGCGGCAGTAGTCGCAAGTTTTCATTTCGGCCTCACGGTTTGAGTTGGGAAAAAGGCCTTCGCAGAAAGACAGAAAAATAATTTACGATGCCCGTTCTCTGCTGTGAAAAATATTAAACGATCCTGTTTTCTTCGACGGCTGCTTTTAAAGTCTTTTGTTTAGAAATATACCTGCAGATTAAGGAACGGCTAAGATTTGACATGAATAAATGACAGATCTCAGATCTGACATAAGCTGACGCAAATGGTGGTGATAATATTTTGCGCTCTTTTTGTGCACGTGTTAAGTGTTGCTAATGCGTCTTGCTTTATCAAAGGCGTCGTTCTATTATTTGCTACACTTCATGCATTTTATGCCGTCTCTGGTATCTTGCAACATTTGTTACAACTTGCGTCAACGGATTGTGGATTATTTTTACTTTGTAACGCGGTTCGTAAAAACAGCGAAGAAATGCATGCCAATTAAGCTTGTCGTTGATAAACGACCTTTTGCACGGGAGGTAAAGAGCAGGGAAAGTTTGACAGGTTGGCTTCCGGTTTCAAGTTAACACCCACTGTAAAAATCCCTCCCCTTTTCTGCATCATCTTTGGCACACCAGCCAGGTAGGCTTTTCGCTTCTAGGTGTAGAATTCTTTGAGAATTGCAACATAGATATAATACACCATAGATACGTGGAACCTGTACTAGAGAGTGTGCGAAGCATCAGGGACGGGGAATCGGGACCCGTTTCTAGCTATTGGGTGAAATCACTGGCCCTCTCGTTTCCCTTCTAAGAGAGGAGGAG
This sequence comes from Cheiracanthium punctorium, assembly GCA_038373885.1. NCBI lineage: Eukaryota > Metazoa > Arthropoda > Arachnida > Araneae > Cheiracanthiidae > Cheiracanthium > Cheiracanthium punctorium. The sequence continues at coordinate 471,201 of JAWZYV010003359.1, read as the reverse complement.
TTTTGAAAGTGATGGATGATCCGGACGGAACGAGACATAACGAGCGAGATGGGGGAGATGGTCTATGGTTTTAATTGATCTGTTTCCTTAGGATAAATTCGTATGGGAAAAAAAAAAGATTGGATTTTCGTTGTAGCTCTTATTTGTTTAACAAATACACTTTTTTATTCCTCCGTAAGACTCAATTTTTGTTCTTTTTTTTTTTTTTTTTTTTTTTTTAATCTCATGATTTTTAAAAATATTGCTCATTTTATTTATAAGTTTGGCGAAAATTTCTTTGAATAACACACTAGATGCCATAAGGGGAGAACATTACAAATTCAAGAGTGAGTATAGAGAGGTTTCAGCAGGTCTTGGAAGGGAAAAAAAAAATCTATGTACACGTATACAAATAAACCTCCCGAAGTTGGACATTTGCAGTTCCCACAAAAATTGTTCAATTTTTGGAGGTGTTCAAATTATGGAGGTATATGTATATGTTATGATAGTAAACTATATACTTAGGAAAGTGTCTAGCGTACGAAGGTGTTCAAGTTAAGAGGCTTACTATGTATAGTTCTTATACGTAGTTTAGGGGGACATGTGCCCCACCCCCATTTTTTTTTTTTTTTTTTATTTACGCTTACGAATGTATACTGAAATTATAAATTTTCAGCTCTGAACAAACATAAATGATGTTTTAAAAAAACCATGATTTTGCTGTTAAAAAAAGTAAGCAGTGAATAATAAAAATATTTCACTGAGGTTTTATATTGTTGTTAAAAACGCTATAAACGCTCATATAAGTTTATTTTTATATTTAAAATATAATGAGTTTGGTATAGACTTATTTGTTTATAATATTTTAATAAACAACGGTATAATGCACTGGCGGCAGTAGTCGCAAGTTTTCATTTCGGCCTCACGGTTTGAGTTGGGAAAAAGGCCTTCGCAGAAAGACAGAAAAATAATTTACGATGCCCGTTCTCTGCTGTGAAAAATATTAAACGATCCTGTTTTCTTCGACGGCTGCTTTTAAAGTCTTTTGTTTAGAAATATACCTGCAGATTAAGGAACGGCTAAGATTTGACATGAATAAATGACAGATCTCAGATCTGACATAAGCTGACGCAAATGGTGGTGATAATATTTTGCGCTCTTTTTGTGCACGTGTTAAGTGTTGCTAATGCGTCTTGCTTTATCAAAGGCGTCGTTCTATTATTTGCTACACTTCATGCATTTTATGCCGTCTCTGGTATCTTGCAACATTTGTTACAACTTGCGTCAACGGATTGTGGATTATTTTTACTTTGTAACGCCGTTCGTAAAAACAGCGAAGAAATGCATGCCAATTAAGCTTGTCGTTGATAAACGACCTTTTGCACGGGAGGTAAAGAGCAGGGAAAGTTTGACAGGTTGGCTTCCGGTTTCAAGTTAACACCCACTGTAAAAATCCCTCCCCTTTTCTGCATCATCTTTGGCACACCAGCCAGGTAGGCTTTTCGCTTCTAGGTGTAGAATTCTTTGAATTGCAATGGGGGGGGGGGGTCTTGCGTTTCTGCGTTTCATGACGTCACCAGGGATGGGATTTCAGTGCGATAGTATTGAGTTCTATGGAAGAAACCGAACTAATAAGGCCAATAAATACTATTAATTTATTTATTATTCTTGTATTCGAGCTTCCGTTTTGAAGCACTTTGTTCTGTAATAATTGTGGATCAGCAGTATTTTTTGTCAGGGATGAATGAAATAAATTGGTAAGATTCAGCATTATAAGCAGGCCCGTAGAGAGCAAATTCGGGGCCGGGGGAAGTGAAGATCTGACCCCCCCACCCACAATGATCAAATTATTCTTATTGTAAAAATTGAAAGCAAATTACTAATTCTAGTTTAAAAAGAAGTTTTTATTGAATAGTTTAGTGTTGATCAGTGGCGGATTTCCGAATAGGCGTATGAGGCGCGCGCCTCGGGCCTTATAAATTTAAGGGGCCTCAAAATTCGGTTCTCAAAAATAAAAAAATATATACAGTAGACACCGGTTATAACGTACTCTCACGAGGCCTAACTAAGTAGTACGTTATAGCCGAAGTACGTTATAAGTAGTACCGCCGGTAAGATTCAATATTACACAAAAAAAAAAGAAAGTGAGCTCATAATTTCACTGTAATATGTGTTTTAAACAGGTCTGATTTTTAAAAATTTAAATTAAACAGAGAAAATTATTTAATACTTACAATTTTTATTGAGAAAAATAATCTGTAATTTTCTTTTGTTTTAAATGGGCAGATGCTACTTTAAAAATACCGTTTTAGATATCCATAATAGACTTTTGTAGAGTCTCTGCATCATCACTGCGGCATTCGAAAAATCGTCATAATGTTTTTGCAGCATTGAATGCGTCGGGTATGCTTGGTATAGGCTCCTCTGTTTCTTCTTCACTATCATCAGAATCATTACAGATAGGGCTTATCAGGAGGCATTTACATTGATGAATGACATATAAAAAAACTGACAACGAGTGTTTTTGAAGGTATCGAAATTTCCGAGAGCAAGGAAATAAAATTCTTAAGAAAAGCAAAATTTTATTTTTGGCTTTGGTATGAAAAGTATGAAATAGCCGAAGTACGTACTTTTGTTAAGTACGTTTTAACCGAAGTTAAATAACATTATAAATATAGGACTTCAATCGCGACCTAGATTCCAGGTACATTATAACCGATAGTACGTTATATCCCAGTCCGTTTTAACCGGTGCGCGCTGTATATATATATAAACTTCTGTTCAAATGACAGGAACTTCGTTCATAGTTCCAGGATTGCTACTAGAAAGCGCGGTTGAACAGTTTTTTTTTTTTTTTTTTTTTTTTGGGGGGGGGGTGCCCTTTGTCTCTTTCCCTCTTCACAGCATTGGATCATAATCTAAAATAATACTTTAGTAGCCCCACCATGGCCGAGTGGATAAGGGACTCAGAATGGTAGACGGCCGAAGTGTGAAGGTCCCGTGTTTGGGCCCCGTCGCGCAGCTGTCGATCTAACGGTCTGGAGTTTTGGTCGGTTTTCTCCAGATGTAACTTATGAATACGCGTTAGAACTCCCTAGCAAGTCCTCCGACCAAGACACCCCCATCCTAGACAGATGCCCCTCGAGGCAGATTTTTCTTAATACACACAATACAATATAATATTTTAATAACTAATACTTTCAGGTTATAAGTAATTAGTACTTTAATTCCTTATTTCAGGCAGCTGAGGCGCCCTAAATTCCAAGGAAAGTTTCATGAAAGTACTATGAACTGCTTACAGTTTTGCAGTTTCAAGCGGGAAATTTATTAACATATTTAACTATTTATAAATATTCTGCAAGAACGTTACATTTTTGATTCTTCATTTTATCCAAGTAAAAAATTCTTCTTAGCTTTGTGATGTCAAAGTCGTGTTTCTGAACAAGTTTCCCCAAAGCTTATTAAATAACTATACAGCTTATAATTTAGATATTAATAAAAATAATAGTAAATGTGCCTTTTATTGTTTAAAAAAATAAAGAAAAAGATGCATCAAACACAGTATTTACATTATGCTCTTAATGTCAAATTTATAAATTGTTCATGTTCACCACTAAACATTGAGAGATGGCTGAAGTGTGGAGGTTCAGGATTCTGACTTCTCACGCAGCCGTCTTTCTAACGGTCTGCAGTTTTGAGCGATTTTCTCCAGATCTTACGTGAATGCGCGTTAGAGCCCCTTAAAAAGTCTTTTGCCACACGCACCCCCCCCCGGCAAATATCCCAAGCGTAGATTTGCCTTAAACACACTCTACACTACACTATAAAATTGTTCACTCTGGCACTAGCTCCCTTTTCCATAATTCTTTTAAAACATTACTTTATAAAATAAAATCATTTTAAAAAGTATTTATACGAATAATGTACAGATGAAGCCACAAATTTCAAGGCTATTTAATAAACCACACATGCGTAAAGAGGGGACCCCGAAGTGGCGTGGAATTTATATTATATATAAATAAAAAAGTAAAATATAAATATGCCGTTTTGCAAATTAAATTTCGACGTTTCTAAACGTGCAGCTTTTCTTCCAAAATAAAAATTTATCTTATAATTTTTACAGATTTAACTTTCGAAACACACTTTACTTAAAAAGTGCAGAAAAAATGTAATGAAAAGCACAAACAGTGGAAATAAGGGATGTCAGTTAGCAACGAGTTTTATTAAATAAATACTAAATTTAATTGATGATTTTACTAATAAAAAGTTTAAAAAAAAGATTGTGTAACCTTGTATGTGTCCGGAATCTCTTCTAACTTTTTTTAAACAAACTTTTGCCGCCTCTGGATACGCCCCTAGCTACTAGTTACGCCACTGGTTAGTAAGTAGTCTTTAATCATCTATTATGTAAAACAAACTTTAAAAGTAATTTTCGTATTATTTTTATTATGATTTTAACACAGTAATATTTTTAGAATAATTAAATTAAGAATAAATGAAGCCGGAAAATATTACTTTAGTTTTTCACTTTCTTTTAAAAAGAATATTACTTCCTCTTTTCCTGTAATTATTTTAAATTTGGTGCACTTTTTGAAGGGCGTTACAATAATATCAACTGCAAATCTGATTTGTCCTTGTCTGTGAGATTTTCTTTCTGGTCAGTAAAACAATCCAGCCAATGAGAATCCTTCAGATACAAGTGGGTGGAGATTTCTAATATCCTAAGTATTTTCAAAAAGCGGTGGTGCTGCCATCTACACACTGGCAATAATGGCAAAATATTTTCATGAAAAAAATAAATAAAAATTATTGACTAAAAAAATTTTTTTTTATTTAAAATATTCCTCTACCTGTACACTTTTTTTTTGACTTCATAAAACAAGTAAAAAATATTTTGTTTTTTTAATTATAAGCAAATATTTAAAAGCTGTCCAGTTGGCTGCTTTTATCGCTAATAAGGATCGCCATGGCTTCTAAAACAATATTTAGACCACATTAATCGAAAAAAAAATAGTAGTAATAGATTTCTGCCGTCTTCATGTATATGATACTGAAATTTCTAACTATTATGGGGGTGAACCGCCCTTATGACTTAGGGGTATGAGACATAGTTAAAAACCTATTCTCAGACCTAACGAATATACATAGAAAATTTCATTAAAATTGGTCGAGTGGTTTTGGAGGATTTAGGTGACTAACACTGTGACAGGAGAATTTTATATATTAGAGAATTTTACAGGATAAAAGTGAAATTTTCGGAAAGACGATATAGACGCTGTACACCATAATTTGTATTTACTTTGCAGTACAATAACCAAATTAAAATTCACAAAAGTTAGTTATTTTTTCCACAACGATATAAAAATTAAATTGTCAGTCAAGATTAATCGTTTCCTTTAACTTATATTCCATTTTTAGATCTATCCACAGCCATCTTCATACTAGACTGGAGAGGACTTTGGTCTATCAGAGGGGCTGGTTATTATTATTATTTAATTTAAAAAAAATTTTTCTTTTTTTACCCCAAGCAAAATGTAATAAATTCTAATTCCCTTGCAGCTGTTAATCTTGTGTGCATAGCTATGTGGCATTGGTGTGCTTGGTGTGCATAGCTATGAACTCTTAGCTAAAGAGGGCCGGTTAATCCAGTTAGATTTCTCTATATAGTGCGAATTCTCACTCGTTGTATAAGTATGTTACCAAATATAAAAACTATGTGTTTGACTAATTCTTAAATTACAAAAAAATAAAAACAAATCTTATTGCTAAATTTTTATAAAATTAAAGATTAAATCGTGCATATTGTTTTCGATTGAATCTATTTATAAATAAAAAGTATATTTAGAATTTATTCAAATTTTCCATTTAAAAAACAGAAAAGTATTATTTTTTTTTTAATTCGGAAGAAGTTAAAAGTTAAATTATCTAATTAACCACTTAGTTATAAAAATATCTTTTTACTTTCTCAACAGTTATAAGAGTTCAAGTAAGGATTACTGTGATAAAATAATTTTAAACACATAGAATACTTATTTTATAAATTGCATAACACATTAACTTATAAATAAATAAAATACGAGCAGTTTAAAATATTTCTAATTAAAATGAAAATTTTTAGTTAAAGCATTTAAATATTCATAGGTTTATACATATTTTGAATGCCAGAGATGATGAACTGTAAAATAATTTTATAAATATTTTGTCATGTCAAATTATTACACAAGTAAATGTACATTTTAAAAAGTTTCCGTAGTAAACAAAATCTTAAATTTCTTATCGTCCGAGTCCTAAATCTCTTTAAAAAATATCAATTAAGACTTATAAATTTTGTAGCTCTATGAATAAAAATAATACAATGGGAAATTTTATTTTACATTTATGACACAAAAGCTTTTGACTCGTGAATTAAAATACTATTAATTTACATACAATTACATTAAATCTGAGTTTAATTTAAATTTGCATTAATGCAATTTGAAAGTTTAGGAGAAAATTTAGATTAATTCATAGAGTACTCAGACAGTTAATATAATTTAAAATACAATAATGTTGTACAACATTTCATAGAATCATAATGTGAGGTCAAAAAGTCCGACTTCTACTCCAGCTTCAACTCAAAAAGTTATGACTCTGGGTCCGCAGCCATGATTAAAAGTGCACTCCAAACCATTACGAGCATCTATGTCTAAGGACATTTAATGATATATATGTATCATTAAAATGCTGTTAATAAATAAACTTTAAAGTAGTATTTTAAAATTTCTGAGACAGAACAAGTGACTCAGTTTTTGAAATATGTGCTTTATTTTAAAATTATTTTTATTTTTAAATAACGTAGAATGAAGTCATTCAAAATTTGTGCTCAAAATAGTTTCAATCCTTTTTTATAAGGGGGGGGGGTGAGGGGCAAGGGTGGTTTAGGGCGAGGGCACAGGGGCGCGAATTCCCCGAGAGGAAAATATTTACTAGTAAAAATACGCTTCAAATAAAATTGCACGTTCATGCAATTCTGAATTGGTATTCAAGCTTTGCACCCTTCTTGAAAAATATTTCTGGATCCGTCCTTGGGCATAGTATATTTGTACAAATACATAACAAAAAGCAAGTGCCTAGAATATATAATTCAATGCTTTATAGAAATAAACTGACCATATTTTTATAATGACCATATCGATTCGACTGCATATTTTATCTACAGGGCGGTTCAAAAGATTCTAAATACATTACACTCTATGGGCCGAAATTCATTACAGCGTATTTTAGTGGTATTAAGCTATTTCAAACGACTCAGATGTGATATATGCTGTTAAGAGTTAGAAAATGAATTTCTCCATTAAAAAAAGTGTCTTTATCATTTATAGTTCTGCTACAGGAACACTCAAAAGATTTCCAATACATTACGGTCAATGGCAATTTTAGTGGCATTCATCCATTTCAAGCAATATACCACATAAGTTAGGCAATGGTCCGACCACGGTCACGTGCCTCCCTCAAGAACTACGCCAAAAATCGCCAAGCTTGGCGACTTTCGGTGTACGCGTGTGCGTATTTAACTCTCAAATCTCAAAAACTATTATGAAATTTCATATATAAGATTGTTGTAACATCTAGTTGTGCATCTCGATTTTTGGTTTCAATCTACTGGAGAGTTGATTTACAGGACCACCGAAAAGAATTTCAGTACTTTAATGTCTATGGACATCTATATAAATAAAATTAGACTTTTGTCTGTACATTTCTTGGAATTCAAAAATTTTGCAATTTCTATCCGTTTCAAGCACCCGGGAATCCGATGCGACCCTCAAAAAAAAGTTTGTCTGTCTGTCATTCTGTCCGTGACGCTTTTTTTGTTTAAGCATCACGTAAAAACGACTGAAGCGAATGATATGAAATTTGGTGTCATGATAGGTGGTCACTCAACTTAAAACATAGGCGTCGAATTTTTTTAAAATCTTGATTAGATTTTCAGATTTTGCGAAAATCGTTTCAAACTGCGTAAATTTGTGTTCAAGCATCACGCAAAAACGACTGAAGCGAATGATATGAAATTGGGAGTCATGATAGGTGGTCACTCTGCTTAAAACATAGGCGTCCAATTTTTAAAAAATCTTGATTGGATTTTGAGATTTTGCGAAAATCATTTCAAACTGCGTAAATTTGTGTTCAAGCATCACGCAAAAACGACTGAAGCGAACGATATGAAATTGAGTGACATGATAGGGGGTCACTCAACTTAAAACATAGGCGTCGAACTTTAAAAAAATCTTGATTGGATTTTGAGATTTTGCGAAAATCGTTTCAAACTGCGTAAATTTGTGTTCAAGCATCACGCAAAAACGACTGAAGCGAATGATATGAAATTGGGTGTCATGATAGGTGGTCACTCAACTTAAAACATAAGCATCCAATTTTTAAAAAATTCTGATTGGATTTTGAGATTTTGCGAAAATCCTTTCAAACTGCGTAAATTTGTGCTCAAGCATCACGTAAAAACGACTGAAGCGAATGATATGAAATTGAGTGACATGATAGGTGGTCACTCAACTTAAAACATAGGCGTCGAATTAAAAAAAAAAAATCTTGATTAGATTTTGAAATTTTGCGAAAATCATTTCAAACTGCGTAAATTTGTGTTCGCACATCACGTAATAACTGCAAAGGTGAAAAAATGATATATGGTGAAATGATAGGTGGTCACTCACCTTAAACTATAAGCATCTAATTAAAAAAAATCCATCAGATTTCGAGATTTTGTGAAAATCGTTTAAAACTGAGTGAATCTTTATTCCCGTATTACGTAATAACGACTAAAGCGAATGACATGAAATTTGGTCGCACGATAGATGGTTGCTCAACATAAACTATAGGAGTCCAATTTTTTAAACATTTTTATTAGATTTTGAGATTTTGTGAAAATTCTCTCAAAATACGTTTATATTTCTTCAAACATCACGTAATAACGACTAATACGAATGATACGAAATTGAGTGATATGATAGGTAGTTGCTAATCTTAATTTATAGGCGTTGAGAGAGAGAGAGAATTTTAAAAATATTTTGCTTACATTTTGAGATTTTTCGAAAATCGTTTTAAAATGCTGAAAATTTGTTCCAGCATCACGAAATAAAGACTGCAGGGAATGAAACGAATTTGACTGACAGGATAGGTTGTCACTCAACTTAAATTCTAGGCTTCAAATTTTTCAAAAATGTTGATTAAATTTTGAGATTTTGCGAAAATTATTTCAATATGCGTAAATATTCGTTCGCGCATCACATAATTACGACTAAAGCGAATGAAATGATATTACTTAGTTACTCTCTAACCTGTAATATTTTAGCAATACATGAAAATTATAACTTCGCTTTCTTTACTTTGGCAACATACTACATCCATTCTGTGTACGCCTGTACACAGCGCGTACCATTCTGTATGCTGACGAAAGTTCTTGCTTTTTGGAAATTTTCATTCACTAACCCGTCGAGGACGGGTACTTCAGCTAGTCTTCAATATAATACAACTGTAGACAGTCATTGTTTGGTCCATGCCCAAAATCTCGCCGTCTGTCCTTGGCGAGTTTTGCCGAAATATCGCCAAATTTGGCGATAGTCAGTCATTTGGTCCATGCCCAAAGTATTGCCATTTGTCATCGTTCTTGGCGAAATATTGACAAATTTGGCGATAATCTGTCATTGTTTGGTCCATGCTTAATATTTCTCCATATGTCGTCGACATTGGCGAGTTTCGCCAAAATATCGCCAAATTTGGCGCCAAAAATTATTTCGTATTTTGTATAACTCTAAAACTTTAAACCGTAGAATTTTGAACTTTTGTATTTAGAACTATTGTAATATCTAACTGTTTTCAGTATATTTTTTGACAGTAATCGACTGGAAATTTATTTACAGGGTGAGACAAATGACATGAAACACATTGAGGTGTATGGATGCATTCAATTTATTGAAAGTCTGTGGTCAATGACTACTTTGGCTATACCTAAAATCTCGCAAACTATCTCAAGCTTAGTTAAAACTTTTTATTTGGGAATACCTTATTCCCCCGTACACGATATATATTTCGGTTACACACATAACCATCTTCAGTCGTTTCTGGAGCTCTCACTAATGGCGGCTTCTTTTTATATCTTCGTCGTTCTTCTTCTTGAAAGTTCGATGCATGACGTCGTCCCATGATTGGTCGATTGTATGAAGCGTATCGTTGATGCTGCCCTCTGTCGTCAATATTTCTAAGCTCTCACGAATGTAGGCATATATACTATTTTTAAAGTTGGCTATTTTTTTAATATTTTTAAAATCAATGGTAATGGGCTCTTTCAAAGCTAGACGGGCTAGGGCGGTACTTTGTTTCTGGAGGTTAATGTCTTTAAAATGTTCGTTTTTTCGTTCTTTAATTTTCCTTTTTGTAACGCCGATGTAGCAATTTTCTTTATTAGTATCGTTTGACATAAAATTAATTTTATAGATCCCTGCGGTTTCGATGGGGTTGATTGGGTCTTTTTCCGATCTAATGCGCTGAAAGATTGTTTTATTAGGTTTAATTGGAATACGTAAGTTCTTTTTACTGGCGATATTAGAAAGTTTATTGGCTATCCCTCGGCTAAAGGGGATAGCGGTAGTAAAACGTGGTTTATCTTTTTGACGGTTGTCTATAACATTTAATTTTCGTTGCCTAGCTTTGAAAACTTTGTCGAAAATTTCTCGAGGGTAGTGGGCGTCTTGACATTGTTTCTTTATGAAAGCAATTTCTTTTTGAAGGAGGTCGTCTAGAACATTGATAGGCGTCCTTAGACATTGAATTTCTATATAGAAACAATTCATTTAAGACGTCGATTACTCGAGTACTAGCTCTTAGAAACATTGTTTCTTAATGAAACAATGTCTTTTTAAGACGTCCATCTCGAGTAGTTCTTCTAGAAATTGCTTTCATATATGAAAGCAATTCTTTTAAGGACGTCGTATCTATCGTGTGACGACCTCCTTCAAAAAGAAATTGCTTTCATAAAGAAACAATGTCAAGACGCCCACTACCCTCGAGAAATTTTCGACAAAGTTTTCAAAGCTAGGCAACGAAAATTAAATGTTATAGACAACCGTCAAAAAGATAAACCACGTTTTACTACCGCTATCCCCTTTAGCCGAGGGATAGCCAATAAACTTTCTAATATCGCCAGTAAAAAGAACTTACGTATTCCAATTAAACCTAATAAAACAATCTTTCAGCGCATTAGATCGGAAAAAGACCCAATCAACCCCATCGAAACCGCAGGGATCTATAAAATTAATTTTATGTCAAACGATACTAATAAAGAAAATTGCTACATCGGCGTTACAAAAAGGAAAATTAAAGAACGAAAAAACGAACATTTTAAAGACATTAACCTCCAGAAACAAAGTACCGCCCTAGCCCGTCTAGCTTTGAAAGAGCCCATTACCATTGATTTTAAAAATATTAAAAAAATAGCCAACTTTAAAAATAGTATATATGCCTACATTCGTGAGAGCTTAGAAATATTGACGACAGAGGGCAGCATCAACGATACGCTTCATACAATCGACCAATCATGGGACGACGTCATGCATCGAACTTTCAAGAAGAAGAACGACGAAGATATAAAAAGAAGCCGCCATTAGTGAGAGCTCCAGAAACGACTGAAGATGGTTATGTGTGTAACCGAAATATATATCGTGTACGGGGGAATAAGGTATTCCCAAATAAAAAGTTTTAACTAATTAATCCGCCGTATTAAATAATGTATCTTAAGCTTGTCGGCTTTTGGTGAAATATCGCCAAATAAAGTGTCAGAAGGAAATCTTTCAAACTGAACTCAGCTTGGCGATATCGAAATATTTGGCTAGAAATCGCTAAACCTTACTATTACTGATATTTTATCTCTTTCAGACAAATAAGTTTAGAGGAAGTGCGTCGAAAATATTTTTGATTTAATAGATGTGCAAGGAAGTCATGTGTTGTACACATCAGATTTTTTTTTTACATAATCATTATCAAAAATATCACGACATAAAGCACACTGTACTTTATATCTTGTGCTTTTGGTACCACCAATGTTCTTTTTAGGAAACATAAAGCCAAAACTGAAATTAAACTTTTATAAACTTCACAATGATATGCTATGCTGCCGTAACAAGAAGAAAAATGCCCATTATTCTAAACTCTGTCTAACTCACTGGCACAGTGCACAATAACAAGTGTTGGAAAAGTGATGTACTATGGGTTTGAGAAGAAAAAATAAAAATACACAGGATATTTAGAAGAACCATTTCTTTCTCATCATTCTGTCATTGAGAACCAATAAAAATACAAAAACCGTATTTCTGGAAAAAAGAACATCCCCCAGGGACATGCCAACGTCTTGGAAAGTGGGGGGGGGGACGATTTTTTCCGACATCGGGAGGGGGGGGCAGTCATTTCACCAGCCCCTCATCCCCCCCCCCCCCACCACCACCAACAACAACAACAACAACAAATATTTTTAAAATAAAAGGTACCAACCTTGGTACCAGAAAAATTTTTGTTTGTACTTTTATCAAGGGCGGATCAAAGGGGGGGGAGGGCGACCGCCCCCCCCCACACCGAGACAAAATAAATTAATGTAAAAGATCTTATTTTACTTCCATAAAATGGACGTATATGTCAATCTTCTAACTAACCGCCCCCCGAGAAACTTGCATTAATCCGCCACTGACTTCTATAGCTCAATTAGAATAATCATTTCCTTCAGGGACGGAGCAGCTATTTTGTCCCCCCTCCCCCCGGAAATTTTTATAAATAATCGGCTTCAATCTTTTTTAACCTCGTCTGTACACCCTCTCAAAAAAGTATTCGAGTGTAAGCCAAATTTCCTGTATCAGTTTCTTGTAAACTAATTAATTTACAGATTTTTTTTTTTCTTTTGTATCTCTACTTAAAATAACAGTTTTGTTCGTGCGGAAGGGGATGGGTAGTGGCAGCTATTTCGCGCCCCCCCCCTTTCATTTGAGCTAGTAAAATTTTCATTTATGCCTCATTAGTTTAAAAAACCGTTTTCCTGAGGGGAAGGGCTGGAAAAATTGCTTCCCCTCATCCTGAAGAAGGGTTGTATTGTAAGCAAACTATTGAGGGGGCGAATACATATTGAGGGGACTAAAATACAGAGGGGGCGAATTATATAGTTCGCCCCTTCTATTCATTTACCAAGGGGGCGATAAACCCCCCTGCCCCCCCTGTTGGCACGTGCCTGACATCCCCCATTTGCTTGTGTAAGCAAAGCCATACTTCCCTTCCCTCGAAATTTTTTATCTACCCGACTGGTCTAATTAACGGTCACTGTTTCCCCCATCCCGACCACCCACACACATATTCTACTTTTCTATGGTGTCGGCGACAAAATGCACAATCGTTTAAGCAATTTTAAGCAATTAAAAGAGCCTCAAATAGAAAGTGGTCGCACATGTGGTCTCATAAATTGTCTGGCAAAGAACAGAATAGTTGAAGAATAGTCTGGCACTTTTGTTACCTTAAGATTGATGTCTTGCTGCAAATCCAGTAAAATGTGTCCTGAGAGTGGGATCACAGATTTCAAGTATACACTATTCGAATTTGAAGTCTCCCCCGCCGTTCGTCAACACATCACAGTATTGGAAGATGTAGGAAGTGGCTGTTTTTCGACATGAAAAGGATCGCAGAGATAAGAGATGAATGAAAACGGGAATAGTTTTAGCCATTATTCAGAATTTCTGAGGAATATACCCCCCCCCCCCCCACACTGAGCTATCTCCCAGAAATGTAAACATTTCTGCTTCAATCTCCAATACTCATTTGCCTTTCATGTGTATTTAAAAAGTACAAAATTAATTTTTTTTAATTGCAAAATCAAAATTAAAACTCAGCTAAAATATAGATTTCTTCTTATGAAAATTCCCTGACGAATTAATCAAATAGCCCCAATGGGGGGTCACAAGTTCCCCGACGGGGGGCACGTGCCCCCCCGGACCCCCCATTGGAGCCACCCCTGCAAATGTGCAAAACTTCATGCATTTAAAAACGTAAAACCTGAAGACCTTCCTGTTTTTGTGAAAGCGAATAAATCCACTTGGATGACCAGTGCTTTGTTCGAAGAGTGGGTTCGATAAATTGACGCAGAAATGAGGAAAAAGAAACAGTCTATTCTACTTATCGTGGATAACTGCCCGAGCCACCCAAAAATGAATAATCTCACAAATGTGAAGCTAAAATTTTTGCCTCCAAACACTACTTCGAAAACCCAACCTTTAGATTAAGGCATTATTCAGTCTCCCTGATTCAGTCCTTCAAAGTGCACTACAGAGCTCAACTTCTGGAATGGGTGATCATGAAAGCCCAAACCTGTGGTCCTTCTGCGTTGGCATTGCCCACAGCTGCGTCAGTAAATGTTTTGAATGCTGTTCATTGGATTAATTCTGCTTGGAATAAAGTTACGCAAACCACGATTAACTTCAAGAAAGCTGGATTTGTTACAGATAGAATATCGGTGCAAGAGCATGAGCTTTCTCTATCTCCCTTGCCAGTTTTTGACGGAGTTGATTTTGAAATTATGTTACAATGGACGATGAGTTAGTAGCATGTGCTGAACCAGACCCAGTTGCAATCTTCAATGAGATACTCTCTGCAACTAAGCACAACGAAGACTCCAAGGTACAAGAAACGGACGGTGAAGAGGATGATGATCCAAGTGACGACAAAACTGAAAAGTACCCAACTCTGAGCGAAAACGACATAAAGCGCATGATGGAGCAACTTGAAGATTTCGCTGCAGAAGAAAGCATGCTTAAATGTATGCATTACCCAGGCATGCTTAATGGACTTATAAACTGTGAAAGTGCTTTTTACAGTTACTTAATGAACAAAAAGAGGACTCAAACACAAATTGACTCATTCTTTCAAAATCTGTAAAAAATATGCTGTACCATCAGTAAAAATAAAAATGAGTAAGAGCTGATTTTTTTCTAAATTCCCCCCCCCCCACCCCCCAAAAAAAAATATTAAAAATGTTTTTCTAAATTTTTTCCAATATTGTTCTAAATATTCCATAAGTTGACCACCTCCGTATGTTGACCACTTAGGGCATGTTCAGAGTGCCACTTTTGAGTAACTCGAGTTACTCGGTAAAAACCCAAGCTATTCACGATGCCCGATTTGAGCTTTTCGAGAAGATAAACAAAGCGTTCAGGCTGCCAAGCTCAGTAGCTGGAGTTTTTCCCAACTCCCCAAGGATTTTCCTTGGGGAGTTGGGGAGATAGATCACGTGATCTTTGTTTATTGTTATTGTTCGCTCCCATTGGCTCCACTGGTTAGTAAATACGTCCCGCCACGTTTTTCCCTATTAAATGTCCAAAACCACTCACGATGTTAATCTCCCAGAGTAAAACTCGAGCAGTTCGTGTTTTACTCGAGATTTACTCGTAAGTGGCAGTCTGAACGCACCCTTAGTTACAGTCCCTTAGGTGGTCAACTTATGGAGGTTCTACTGTATTTAATTTTCACATAGACTAACATCAGGGTTGGTGGTTTCTTGTTAAATATCGGAAACATCACTTAGCTGGTTTAAGTTTTGAGGCTTAGTTTTGTTAGAAAATAAATGAAACAGACATTTATAACTTGAATAATATATATTTAAAGAATAAAATGAAATAAAAATACAGCGTGGTGTTTTCACACCGGCTCGTTACGCTTCAGCACATCGGAATGACAACAACTCTGCTGTTGCCACACAAGCTTCTGAAAAATTGTTGTTGCCACAAATATTAAACAGAAATAGTTACATTTTACTTTTTATCCAGGGTGTGTGGTAGGCAAATAAATAACAAGTTTTGGGGCCAGTTTTCTTGACAGTTTGCCAAAAACTTGATAATATCTGACATGATCAGTGATCGGGATAACGGCTCTAGATGCGTATTTCACGCTTTAGAAATTCAGAATAAGCCTTAAAAATTTCGGAATGCGTATTTTTAAGCATTGCTTTTCCATATAAAATTAGGTATATTTTGATAAATAATTATTGCCAATTTTAAATTTAAAAAATCCAATTATTGCACTAGTTTTTGTTGAACTGACATTTATGTACCTAGACGTATAATCAGTTATTTATGTGTCAAATGCGATTTAATTATGTATTTGAATATTTAGCATAATTGTTCGTTGCTTTAATGACTCCTTTGGAAAAGAAAATACTCTCTCCAAAAAGGTTAAGGAGTATTTTTACTCTTCTGAAAAAATCCTAGATCGATCACTGGACATATTTTTTTTAAAAGGCCTGTAATGTTTGCTTTCCTGCTACACATTATACCATCGAAATAAGATGAATCATGTAGAATTTACCACAGGTTTTGCCAGAACTTTTCAGAAAGCTTCTCAAAAGATATAAATATGGGATTCTATCATCCCACTCAGTCAGACTTGAATTGTCGCTTGTACCAAATGAGTACAAGTGAGCTTGTACCAAGCTATTGAGAGTCATACCACTTTGCATAATTTTGCTGCCAGAAGCACCATCGTTTCCCCTATTATGCAACAATACAGAATTCATAAGCATTTATTTAAAAAGTTGCTTATGAATTCTGTATTGTTGTATGTTGAGGAGCAGTCAAGAGCTCTGCGAGAAGTACTTTGAGATTTTAGCAAATGGAACAATATTACTGTATGTAAATTGCAGTATTTAAGGAATCTGATTGATGGCCAGTTATATATAGAATTACTGCCAGTGAATTCCTGTAAATTGTGTACTGAAGATTACTTGATGAGTTTTGTTAGAAACAATTAAGTTTGCGTTTCTCCTTAGCATCTTGACTGGTTCTACACACCCCAGATTTTCAGGCATACTCTCTAATACAAGCCCAACAATTCAGCAGAGTTTTTGAAGCAATATAAATACATAATGTACTACTGTGCCATTCCAAAAATTGGCTGCATTATATTTCTGAAATTTGGAAGTTTTGCCAACTTTTTGATTTTGAAAACACGAGTTTTACTGTGGTGAACTACAACGGAACAACACAGACAATATGAATCAAACTTATTTGTTCTTGCCAGATATTTTCCAAAATCTCTGGGCTAACACTCTTGCTCTATGCTTAGTGATTATCATGGCTTTGGTAGCATGGCAAAAAGAACAGAAATTGCATTGATATTCTTAGAAAAATAGTTGCCATTTTCCACAAAATAATTGCTTTTTAGCTGTTTTCACATGTAAATAATCACCACAGTCACTTATTATCAATTATAGTAGCAAATAATCGCCTTTTAGTTGCAAGTGGGCACCCTGCCATGAAAAACAATCACTTGAAGAAATTGCTGAGGCAATCTCCTTCACACCAAAAGCTTTAGTAAAGCATGACTGAAGTTCAAAGAGAAGCATACATATAAAATGCTTTGAAAAGGTATTTGTAAAATTCAAGTAACTCAAAAAATCTGATTAAAAGAAAGATGATTTACCTGACAGGGTGTCCACCATTGTCAGGAGACAAAAATATTAACATTTTGAGTCTGCTAATTAAGCTTTACTTTTTTCAGAAACGTAAAAATGTTGCCAACAAAACATACTTTTTCTTAATTTTAGCAGCCAAAATGTAGCGATTTTCCCAAATTTTATTTCAAAATTATATTATTGGCATTGAAACATAAAAAAGAACACAATCACACTCCTCATACATCATACAATGATTACGTATAAGTAACACTTCTAATGACTTAGAAAATTTGTGAAAAAGAAGAAAAGAGAAAAATATTAAATAATCAGATTTATTTTTTTTTGAATCTTGAATCTATTGTTTTTTCCTAGTTCTTTTATGTACATAATACTTTAAATGAATACAAAAATATATCATGATGACCAAACCACTGTTTGGTGCCGTAAAATAGCAGTGACATGCAAATACACAGCTCTGGGAAGACTAAGAATTGCTTATAGCAAATAAAGCTTGGGGGGGGGCACGGTGGAATAGAAATATTAAAGAAAACTTGTATTTTTCACAAATTAAATTACTTCAGAAAACTATTTATTTTAGAAAAAGTAAAGGAAAAGTTTCCAATTATTTGAAAATAGTGATTGGATATTTTATTGGTTAGGAAATGGGATTTTTTTAACCAACAAAACATTTGAAGTAGCCTCATCTTGAATTCAAAGAAAAAGTCTCCTATTTAGTTGCTGGCAGACAGCCTGCCTAGACCATTTCTTCTATTATTTATCCATAACATAAAATATCCCTATCAGAAATACTATATCTGATGTACATCTTTTCAATCATATCATAGGGAAAATGTATATCATTGACTAAAAGTACAATTAATGTATAATTATATTCACTTCTTTCTTACTAACACATCCAAAATATTGAAATACTCAGTCCCTTCTTTTAATCACTCAGCGTAAAGAAGGTTTTTTTTTTTTTTTTTTTTAAACAGCCAGGCAATATGATAATGGGGGGGGGGGGGGGGGAGACAGCTAATTTAAAAAAAGACCAACCTACAATGAATTTAATGGACTGTTTATTTTGAATGTTTCCAAAAAACAATAAAAAAAATTAAAATAACTTTCTGCAATTTCACTCCAAGTGACAATTTTGTTACATTTTTAACAGACAGCTACAACAACAAAAAAAGATTTTAAGTAACAAAATTTTGCAAGTATTACATGCAAGATCCATTTAAGAAACAAATGTTCGGTAACACTAAATTTATCACTTTGTACCAACTTCAATTTTCTGATGGGCTTTTGCTTTTCTGTTTGTATAGTCTGCTGGATTCCAATCTGTTAATATAAATAGTTTTAAAAGGTAAATTTCTGTATTATTAAGTAATGATTATAAAAGATATTTAATTTCAACTATAAATTAACATCTACAAAAAACAAAATAAATAAAATAATATGCTTATTTTTTAAGAAAAATAAATATTTATAATACAGTAGGACACCCCCCCCTATAATGCAGATCCATATAACACACATCCCTAGAACACAACAAAAAATTTGCGATCGGGTTGCCTATAACACGTTAAAAGAGACTTGTATACCGTCTGACTTTTTCTAATTGTGGTATACATTAAATGTATCTGAAAGAACTTTTGTATGATTTATTTTATTCTATTTCAACTTAAGAAATAAAATGTTTTATTAAAATAAATATGCAATTTTAAACGTGATTTAATTTAGAGGAAATGCATATCAGTTATTTCTGGTGCATATGTAGTATCAAGTAAGCAATATTTAAGTGGAAAGAAATTGCTGAAATAAGGTCTGCAGCAGTTGAACAGTGTGGTTTGTACTCCAGGTGGAACATAGATCAAGACCAGTACAGCACGGTTCCCTATAACACAGAACGTATCTACTGTGTTATAGGGGGTCTACTGTACATACTATAAATAAATGCTTTTTATCTTTCAAAAAATAATAAATAAATAAAAACAATTTTTAAAATGAAAATGTGAAGTCATAAACTAGACAATTTTTTAAACATATACAGTGAAACCTGTACATAACAATAAACCTGCCTACAATGACATTTGCTTTAGTCCTGACAGAATTCCTATTTTCTTAATATATTTTAAACATGTAGTGTTCTGCAACTATGGTCGTGAAAGCTTTTAAGAAAAGTTTTGCATTGTAAAAAATATCAAGATGGTAAAAAACATTGCATTGTGAATTTACCAAACCAAGTGAGCATAATAAACCCGATAACTTGCTGTGTCTGCATGGGTGTAACAAAATAACAATGAGTCAAAATTTGATCAAAAACATTGGCATTTATTTAACAAGACACACTTCATGAAATTTGGAACACAATCAAAAGAAATTAACAAAACTGAATGAAGGCACAACTATAGAAACTGGTTAGAAAAAAGGGTGCCCTTGATGTTTCAGTTAGATCAATTAGTTAAAACATAACATTTAAGATACTGATGTGCCTCCCTACTATACTATAGTAAAGAAGAAGAAAAAAGTGAGTCATAAACAGAGACTTAAAGCCTGGATTGTATGACTTTAGAAACCAACAAATAGGAAAAGGATTTTTTCCCCAAGCTTTACAATGACAATGAAGCCAAATAAACATATTCCAAAGAATTCAATTCATCCCTGAAGCCATAAGTGATCACACCAAAGATATTTAGCATATTACAGCATTCCCCCCTCCCCCCTCCCAAAAAAAAGAGAGAAAAAAAAACACTGAAATTTCTATTAAATGAGCAAAAATCCCAAGTGGAGCACTTTAAACTCTTAAACTATGGCTATTTACACAGAAGATTCACAGAATAGACAAATTACTGACTTCCAAAGATTCACTAATCAAAATTTTGTCAAATAATTGCTGAAATCCCCTATCATTACAACAACAACAAAAAAGTATATATATTAGAAAAAGTTCCAGGATAATTTGGTGGGTAAGAAAAGGCAACTCTCTCACCCATCTTGGCAGCCAGGATTAAGGAACACCAGGGGCTGACCCGGAACACATTGATATGTCTCTGGAGAGACAAACTGAGCAGGACTACGATCTCTAACAGTGGAACCGCCGAGTTGGAGATGCTGGTAGGGTTGATGGTGTGGAAACAAAGGGTCTCTTCAGTAAATTTAGCTGATCAGCATCTCTGGTAGACTCATGGAGCACTGGATCGCTAGGATCGGATGTTGGATTTCATGCTTGATCACAGCATCTACTCGGGGCCATCGATAGGACTATCGCTGTGCCATTATATGTGCGCCTCCTGGAAGCTGTAGATCATGACGAAGCAATAATGTTTTTGATTAAAAAAAAAAAGAAAAAAGGTATGATTAATTAGCCAACAAGAGGGTTGTCCACTACATAATGAGGTGCAAAAAAGGCAAGCCTTTGCTACAGAAGGCGACACACAAAGAAATGTGCACTAACAGAAAAAGAAATGTGTACAACCACTCTCCTCTAAAGCCCAGCTCTGAATGATCCCGATGCCAGATATCCCCCCCCCCCCCCTCCAAGGAAGAGATGCCATCCTAAAAAAATAATCAACGCACCCGTAGCCAAGACTGAGCGAGATCATCATTCAAGGAACCAATTAGCATGCTTATAGTGAGGCAGAAGCAGTGACCTCATCGGGCGGGCCCGAGGGAGAAGAAAAGAAGATGGCAATGCAAAAATCTTAATGAAAAATGGAAACTTGGTTCCCATATTGAATGGAAAATTTAATAAAACAACAACAAAGTACACAAAAAACTAAATGAAAATCTTCAGAAATTTAGTGAAAGATAGATAATAGCCTGATACATCATTAGTAAAAGTTAGGAGCACGTAAATTTGCCTGACATAGGTGAAAAAAATTAAAAACTTGACTTAAACAAAGGAAGAGAGTATTACAACACAAAACAATTTTAAGCTATTGAGAAAAATTCAAGGGTTGAAAAAAAGATGGAATTAAAGCAAGGCAAAAGTAATTTAAATTAACACCTTCGAAGATCGTTAAACATAGAATATAATTATATTGAACCAAAAAAGTAATTATTTAGCAAAACATAATTAAAAAGGTAATTAGTTGCAATCTAAGCACATTACTATTGGCATTAAAAAAATTACATACTATTATATGTCATGAATTAAAACATCTTAAATTAATACCAGATCAATAAAGCATTGGAATAAAAACAAATTAGTTAATGATTAAAAATACCACATATTAAATTTATATTAGAAACAATACCACAAAACTGTCAATAGCAATAATTTTAACTTTTGTAAAAAAATTTGTAATGCATTATTAATCAATTTTTTTATTTTTAAGGGTACTTTTCATAGTCCAGAATGTGAGATAATAAATATATTGGAACTTTTGATTAAAAAAGTAAAGCCCTTTTTCTCCGGAGATCACATTTGTAGTGCAGTAGACTTCTTGGAAAAAAGCTTTTTCCCTCTTCTAACACATGATACATGTTTATCTATTGATGTACTTGCCGGAGGGAAAGATCACAGCAGACACTACTGACTTGCTCTCGTAATGGTGACTTTTGTGCTGTGCAATAGTTTTCTCAAGGGGGAAACAATTCTGAATAACTCTGCTGGTAGTGTCCTTAGGGCTGAAAAAAAAATCTCAAAAAATAGAGAAATTGGGCTATTGATTAAATGTACATAAAAGGGGGTGTAAATGAGGGGGCTTGTTTTTGCCTCTTAGTGAGCACTGTCAAATTGTAGTTATCACTGATAGCACTTCCAACTGACCACTTGTTCCTTAAAGCGGTCTTTCTGATGTGTTAAAGTGTTCAATCTATGATGGCACAGCGAAAAGCCTTGGCATTTGAAGAAAAGCTAAAAATAATTTCGGATATTGACCAGGGGATAAAGCAAACTGATGCTGCTAAAAAATATGGGATACCTCAGTTGATGATAACTATTTATTTATTTATTATTTTTTTTTTAAAGAAAAAACACCGAAGATACTGTAGAAAAAGGTAAAGTCGACAGCAAATGCAAACAATTTAAACTGAGGTAAATAATGATGTTGCCTAAGCTACTCTCAGATGGTTTCATGAGATAAGAGTGCAAAAATTGCCTATTAGTGGACTATTAATTGCAGAAAAAGCAAGAAAAGAAATAATGCAAACAGATGGCTTTTCTCTTTCTGTGAACATCACAGGATTGTTTTTAAAACCTTAGTGGTGAAGAGAAATGAGCTCCGGTTGATGATTCCATATCCTAGAAACAGTGTGAAAAACAGGAGGTAGAGAAACATACTCTCTCCTAATGATGTGTATAATGCAGATGAAACAGGTTTGTTTTATCAACTCATCTCTGAGAAAAGAATGGACTTTAAGGGGGAAAGAGATCAAAATTAAGAGGCAGTTCTGCTATTCTCAAACAGTACCAGTACTGAAAAACTCAAGCCACTTCATAGGGAAGTATTTAAATACTAGATGCTTCAAAAATGTAAAAAGTTTGCTAGTTGAATACAAAGCAAATAATAAATCTTGATGACACAAGAGATATTCAATGACTGGCTGCTTGATAACAGTAAGGAAATGAAAAAGACAAATAAGGAAATTGCACTCATTATAGACAACTGTACTCCACATAAAAAAACAAATTGGGATTGCTTTAGACAGCTTACTGAGAATGCTGTTGCCAGTAATTTTTAGGGATGATTTGGAACAGTAGTGGCGCAATTTCAAAAAGACGAGCATACATGCTTCTCACCAATCTATCCCTAGAGGTAATTTCCAGTATCTGAAATCTTTCTTCCAACAAAGGTATCTTGAGCTGAGTGCCCTCATCCTCAGGAGAAATGCTTTGCACAGGAAATTCTCTTGGGCTTGTGACATGGGAGACAGAGCTCAATAGACTCAATCCTGTCATTAAACAGTCCTACATTAACCTAAAGAGGAAAACTTGGAAGGATCTTTGCAGTAACATAGATGCCAGAACTCCAAACTCTAAATTATGGAGCCTTGCACAGTCACTCAGTTATAGTCAGCCACAAGATGCCTAGAGATATGTTGAAGATTATATTGATTTAAAGAAGAGCATTTGAATAGTACTAGCAATCATTAATTAATTTTTTTTTCAACAATAGACAGGTTCAAATTTAAACTCATATATTATTGGGTTTTTTTTAGCACTCGGGTGATATTTCTTTCAAGCACGGGATTTTGTCTACACGGTGCACGGCTTAGTTAACATGTTTAAGCCGTGGTCACTTTTCCGTTTTCTTGGTTATGCAGGTATTCAGTTCATGTATCATAATATCCAATCTCCAAATGCTCACTGTGATGATATGATAGCTGATCCAGGTTTTCTGCGGAGTGATTTGATATTGCTAATGGAGACATGGACTATACCTTCAGACGATTTTCAAATACCAGGATTCACTTTGGTCGAACAGATAGACAGTGGTTTCCAAAACAGAAAGCCATCCGGAGTTATGATTTTTATAAAGGAAAACTTAATGAAACACTTTACCCATGCTTACACGAGCCAGATCAATGGTATTCAAATGGTCATTGCATATATTCAAGATAAAGTCAGATTTGCAGTTACATACGCTAATCCTCAAATTTCTTATGAAGATAAATTAGATGCTATATTCGAAAAGTTGCTGAAGGAGGGTGATTGTAAGACTGCTTTAGTAGGAGATTTTACCACAGAATTAAATTCCAAGCAAGGATCCAATTTCATAACTGAAATGGATACTTTAGATTTTCCAATACGCACTAAACATTTCACCACTAGGGGACAAAACAACAATTGATGGAATTTTCAGCAACAAAATTATGTGAGCAGGAGTCTATATGAGCACTTACAGTTATCATTTTCCTCTATATGGCAAAATTGATTGAATAGATTTAAAAAAAAAAAAAAAAAAAACCTGAAATTCTTCCAGCCGAGTGCTTAGATAAAATCTGGAAGAATTTCAGATCATCCCCCCCCCCCCCCTAATTGAGATGCTTTTCAGATTGTCATCGCTTTTTTTTTTTTTTAAATTTTTTTTTTTTTTTTTTTGGGGGAGAGAGAGAGAACAATAAGCATGTACTAATTAGAAGCCAGAATTTACTGAACCCCCTCCCCTTTTTTTAATATATATAATAATCAAGCCAGCAACCAAAACCCAACCTCTCCAACCAAGAATTCCCAGTAAGGACACATGTATTAGACTAGTAGGTCTAATTACAACTAGGAAATAGAATCAAATGTAGAAATTTTTTAGGGTAATTGTATCTTAATGCAGTATAATGCAGTGAAGATATATTCACGGACTTATAATTACTAGTACAAAGAGACAGTACTCTATATAGATGATTAGCTATGATATTTCTAAATACAGATATATGCATGCATGATGTAAAATCTGTGAAACTAATTACATTAAAAGTAAATTCACCTGTTCTATTGTATATATTAAAAGGGAGTAGCTTGTCACTATCAATTAGTATTTGTAGATCAAGAAAATTTATACTGTTATTAGGTAGAGGATTTTTAATTAATTCTGAATTATCAGGATAAGTAATAGGAAATATATCTTTGTTGGTATATTTACCTGTAGCTATAACTGTAATATCATCTATGTACCTACATATTATGAGAGGAATTATCATAATAGTCCGGGAGCCAGCTGGCATTTTTGATGACCAATAACAAAAAATCTGAAATTTTTTTCCTATAGTTCACTTAGTTATACATATAACAGAAGTGAACGTCAGCTGGCGCATTTGCGGTGGGTGTGGCCGCCCAAACATGTAAAATAATTGAAAAATAATAATTATAATATAAAAGTTGATACTTTGTACATGTGTTGATCAACTTGTATATAAACGAAAAAAAATAGTCAGCTCACTTTATAGCAGTGGATTATACGTCAGCTTCCTACGAAAACATGTAAAAAATACCCGTTAAGTAAAATAATAATAAAAAGTCTGAGATTTGGTGAAGTGATAGTTAACTTCACCAAAAACAACCATTTGAACAAAAATTTGTTGTCCTTTTCTTCCCACCCGTAATCAGAAGGGTGCAATGCAGTTGGAATAGTAAGATGTGCATGGGCCCTAATGTTTGCAATGTAGGTTGTCCGTAATAAATGTTGGCGCATTTCGATTTTGCAGGACGGCAGAGCTGACCCGTAAATATTTTTTGATGGGAGATGGAATATGTCGTCGTTTTGTAAGATTTTATACTTTTTTAAAAAACTTGCAAGTCTTCCTTCATAGACGTTGTTAATTTTTTTAAAGCCATAAAGTCGACAAACCTATTCCTCGATTGTTTTGAAAGTAGTCTAAGTCTTCATTGGGTACCTTACTTAGTTTAATAAAACCATCGATGTATTCTGCGGAGTTGTGTAATAACTTGTACGGACGGTTTGATATTTCAGTATTATTGTTTCTTATAATGCTCATATTTACGAGCATAGTGATGGCCACATCAGGATTCTTCGAGCGCCGGGCAACTTAAAAAGTGTTCGTGCATTTTCTCAACGAGACCATCACGCACAACATATTTGTAGCACTGATCATAATTGACATAAATAGTTTTGTTTCCAATTAAAGGAGCTATGTGATCGAGTGTCCAATATTCTCGGAGAAAAGGAACCAGAGGTTTGTGATGCAGATAATCACATATCTTATTTTTAATTATCAATTACTTAATTGTTAATTATTTCTAAATTTAATCTGTGTTCAAAATTTATTCTTTGCACTTTCGATTTGGAATTCTCTTCCCTTTGCCTGTAAAATTTTTATTTCTGCACCTACCGTATTTGAAAGCAATCTTCCGTTTTCATTTATTTTTCCTTTTTATTTCACTTTTGCATTGGTAAAGCCTAGCATTTCTGTTCTCATGATTTGTTTATGACCATAAATGGTATCAAATCTATAAATAACATTGGCTTTCATTTGGGTTACAATTTAGCTGCTAGATTGTTTGTTTTATCCTGTTGGCGAGACTGGGATTCAAAAATAATTATATGGAAATGTTCTTAACGTCTACTGGCGTCAAGTTAATTTTGCATTTTCTTTGGCATGCCCTTGTGGCGTGTTTTGGTTCTGTACTAATCTCTTGGCTTGCGTTTATCGTCATCATTCACACCTTAGCAGTTGTCAAGTGAACCCGCATTTTTTTTTTGTGAGGGGTCTGCTCAGCCACCGTAGGACTTTATCATTTTAACGTTATGTGTTGATATTAAAATAAAATGTGATTGCCACTATAAAGTCTTGTTCTTTCTTCACGGCCAGGGTTTCACCTTCATAAAAAGTATGGGATGTGAACCTGGGGAAAACTTCCCCCATAAGGTTGTTTGAAATGAACGTTTTTTAAATCATTGCTGAAATCAGTATTACGTATCTGATCGGGCTCCTCGATGTGAAACTGTGCGACTTCCATTTTTCTCAAAGAGTGCTCAAGGCCTTACCATGGCACAGTGGTTATGCCACTGAAAATGGTAGATGGCCGAAGTGTGAAGGTCCGGGTTCGGATCCAATCGCGCGGCTGTTGATCTAACGGTCTGGAGTTTTGGTAGGTTTTCTCCAGATGCAACGTGAATACGCTTTAGAACCCCTTAGAAAGTCCTCCTACCAAGGCACCCTCCCTTGGCAGATCGCCCTAGTGTAGCATTGCCATAATCACACACAATCACAAAGAGTGCTCATTGTCTTTTATTGACGGGAAAATATATTGATCAAAGGCTATTATTACAACTTTGGCATCGCTAGAACAAAACATTTTAAGAATTTTCAATTCTATATTTAGAGAGTTCGATGGAACGTCTTTCATCAAATGAATCATAAAAAAAACATCGAAAATTTTAACATCAGTGTGCTCAGGAGAATGTATCTTAATCTTCTGCTCCAGTACTTTTAACAAAGCTGCTTTATTCGTTTTGCAGATAGAACCATCCATGTGACACAATGACAGTGGCACTGGCATCAGAGGATACGCTAATACTTTATCAATATCTAGAGATTTTTTTAGAGATATGCATAAAAATTGCCCAAACAAATCCCGCTGGATACGAAGTTCGACGATTTTTCCCCCCGAGATTGACATTTTCTTTTTTTTTTAATATTGCCAGTAAAGTTTAGAATTTTGTATTTTTATAAGCTTTTCAAACCTTTTCTATCTTCTACACATTATGCGATAAATTGAACTCTTTGTTCGTTACCCATTGTTTCAGCGTTCAATAAAACACTCTCTATACTTTCTTTAGCTGTTTGGCCTGTTGCAATATTGAATAAATAATTTTTATCCAATTCCTTAGTAAATGGATTAATATTTTCTTTTACATTCGAAAGAAAATCTTGAAGCTGCTGCAAATTGCTTGCGATTCTGCTTTTTTGCAGATTGGCCATTATATCTTGACCTTTTTTCAGCTCAGCTTCACTCATTATATGACTAATAATTGTCGATCTTAACATGTGACTTTTGCACCACCGTTGCCTTGCAGAAATAGAATTTTTTGTGTTACTCACACCTGTAAGTTTATTGGCAGCATCAGCATTAATTGTCTGTTCAAGAGTTAGATCAATCAGTTGCTTTGAAAATGCTTTATTTTTCTTTTTATGCCGAATGACCCCAGTTCGAGTTGTTCTCTTAATCCTGGATGTGTTTCATCGATTTTTATCAGATTATTATGGTATTTCACTAGATAACAGGAATAGTTTTGTTGGTTAAAAGCAAAAAATAGATTTGATTTTTTTGGTAAAACATAAGTAAATAGCTCAAAATTTCCCGTTCGTATGCTTGCACTCAGAGCCCGTATGCTTACACATAGCTTGAGGTACAAAATTTTCACTCTTATGATATAGATGCGAATTTAAGCGTCATTTCTTTTATGTTTACATAGATATTTTTTGCATTGTTATGTATTTTAAATATATAAGAATGAAAAAGCAGATTTAGGTATCTTCAACCGATTCATAGACGCACTGTGAGACGCATTACGTGACAATAAACATTGATGGATATCGGAAGCCAAGAAAGCTGAAGCTTTGTAAAGTAATTGCTCTTCATAAAAGTTACCTGAAAAAAATCGTCCGCTGAATTTTCAGCTGTGGAAAAGTGATCAGCTGATGCAGTGAAATATATCAGGTGCCAATGCGTGTAGCAATATGCTGTAACTTTCAATGGCCAGCTGAGCACTTTTCCACCACGGAAAACTCAGCGGATGATTTTTTTCATAAAACTGATAAAGTTAACTATCACTTCACCAAATCTCAGATTTTTTATTATTATTTTACTTAACAGGTATTTTTTACGTGTTTACGTAGGAAGCTGACGTGTAATCCACCGCTATAAAGTCAGCTGACTATTTTTTTCGCTTATATACCACTTGATCAACACATGTACAAAGTATCAACTTTTATATTATAATTATTATTTTTCAATTATTTTACATGTTTGGGCAGCCGCACACACCGCACCGCTACTCTATCAGCTGACGTTTATTTCCTTTACTTACAATATAAAATGAATCAAAATAAAAAATCATATTTTTTTGCGATGATGACCCTAAAATGTCAGCTGGCTCCCGGACTATTATGTTGCTCATATTTAAAAAGATCAGCTAAATAACTAGAAGTAGATCCACCTTGTGGGATACCTAAGACCTGTTTATAAAGTTTATTATTGTGTAGTATATCGTTATTGTATATTAATAAGTTAAGAAGATTTTTGAAATAAGTAAAAGAATATTGTGATAGTAAATTTAATCTATTTATGCTATTATTAAATAAATCTTTAAAGTCATATGTAGATATAGAAGATATAGATTGTATATCTTTTATTTTATTTTTTAGCTCATAACTATTACTAATTGATATGGAATTGCAATTAGCCTTAATATATAAACTATGCAAAGAAATTAGTATTTTAAGTAATGATTTACTAGCTATATTATTGTAAGTTTACATCCAATAGTTACAGATCTAAACTTAATCAGAGTTTTATGAAATTTAGGAATTAGTACTAGGTAAGGATAGTTAAGATTATCATGTTTAAGGTTAAGTAGTTTATGGTAGGCTAGTATCTTTTATTAAATATAGATTCAGTGGTATTTGTAAGTTTAAAGTTAGAATTGTTGTAATTGAATTGGATAAAAGACTATGGTATAACTTTTTACAAATAATTGCATTATATTTAGACAAGTTAAAATTAAGCTACAAACAAAGGTCTAATCAACTTCCTTTTCAGCAACTGCAACTCAAGCTATCGCTTGTGTTAGGATTTTTCTTTCTTTTAACTGCACACACAAATAAATATTTGGAAAACAATATTCATCCATTATCATGGAATAATAATGTAACTTAATATAATATGTACAAATTGTAAACTTTCACAGAAAGGAATATCCCCCTATTTACATGATGCAAAAAAGGAGTGTATTTAGAAATATATAAAATTTACTTCAATAAAATTAGATAACAAAATCGTGCTTGTAAAAAGCATTGACTTTAACATGGTTTAAGTCAATGCTTTTTACAAGCACGCATCGATGTACACAGAAATGACATGCATATTTAGTATATTTACTACTTACATCATTTCTGCATGGCAGTTTTAGGAAGAGCTCCCCCAACTGTATGCAGATGACTAAATCGAGGTATGGAAATGCAAGGAAGAAATCCTGGTGGAATGGAGCCCGAAGTACTATTGAAATTAAAATTAGACTGAAATATCTGTACTTATAATTGAAAACTTGACTAAAAGTAAAAATTATTATTAGGCAAGTTGGAGTGTTTAGGCTGATAATTTTTATCTTTTACCAACTATGCGAAAAATTCCAGAGCTGGGAATCGAATCTAGGACTGCCGCATAACATGTGGGTGCTCTACCACTGAGCTACTCTGTGTTTAGGCTGATAATTTTTATCTTTTACCAACTATGCGGAAAATTCCGGAGCTTTTACCAACTATGCGAAAAATTCCGGAGCTTTTACCAACTATGCGGAAAAATTGCAGAGCTTTACCAACTATGCGAAAAATTCCAGAGCTCTGGAATTTTTCGCATAGTTCGTAAAAGATTAAAATTATCAGCCTAAACACTCCAACTTGCCTAATAACTTGAAAGGTTGATAGAATCACTTTCTAAAATATGTAAGAATTATTAATTGGACATAATGGAACCTTGATAATCCAAATACCTGACACTTCCAAAATTGAATTTGTAAATGGTTCATTTTTGCTTTAGGAATAGGTAACACCACAAATAAATTCTACATACTCTTTCATATCAACAAATTCTTAAGCAAAATGCTGATCTATTTTGCATAATTTCCTGATAGATTATAGATAGCAGCAATAATGTGTGTGAAATTTAGTAAGAAAAAATTCACATGAAACTTTTTCATGAAGTTATGAATATTTATTGTTGACAGGCTGATTATAAATTTGTAATAAAACTTAAAAATCATTGAGAGCATGCTTTACAATAAAACTATCAATGAAAATAATGATGATAAGCACAAAATTCAGGTGAAAATGTGGAAAATTTAACTGATACAATTGTAGAGCAATTGAAGATACAGGAAAAGAGCCTTTATTTATGAACAAAATCGTATGTTTACTGAATATGAGAAAAAGAAATTGCTCATAAACTGAAAATAAAACACTGATCTAAACACTTCAAAAATAAAATTTGATTTTTTAAAATTAAATTTTCTTTTCTCAATACATTATTTATTATAGTTAATTTATGTATACTTAAAAAAAAAAAAAAACTAAAATTTGGAACTTAAAAAAACATAATTAGCATTATCCAAACTATTCCATATTTTTGAAACTGCACTTGAAATTTAAAATATGAATACAAATAAAATAAAATAAAATAGCAAATAATAAATTTTAAAAACTAGATAGAAATAAATAGCCTTTTCACTGAAATTTTATTGCATTTACAGAAACTACTGCAAATAACAAAAATTATTGCCCAGGGAGAAATGGTTGTCTCTCAGGAATGTAGCCAGGAAAATATGTCAGGACATATGAAATAAGTCATAAGTAAATACATGGAATTTCTGCATGACATAATGATTGTGCTAATCAATCCAAAAATTTGGAAAGAATTCCCCTCCCCCATTGCTATGCCCTTAATAGTGTCACTGTGCTTGCATCAATGTAGTCCCTTTCTCATGTTCATGAAAAGTAAAACAATTTATGTGTCAAAATGGGGATGGCATTTCTTTCAGTTATCATTGAGCATTATGGGATCCATACTTTTTGGGTATATTCAGATCAGTAGTGCATGCAGACTTCCTTCAAGGAGGGTTACAGACATAATCTTAGTTAAAAAATGAAATATATATGGATTTTATGTCAAAACTTCTAGACAAGTTTTTTTTTTTTTTTTAACCTCCAACCCCACCCCCTCCCTCCCTTGTGTATTCTACTGATTCAGATGATATGAAACTGAAAGGATTATGAAGAAAAACATAAATGAAATTGAAAGGTTTGCTTGGAAAAAGGAGGTCGTTTCCCCCCTAGTTAAAACACTGGGTGAGACGTGCCCCCTGGTCCCCATAGCTTGCGATGCTCATGTGCTCGAGAGACAAGGAAGACATAATGGGAGGGAAAAAAGTTTTTCACAAACTCGAATAGGTGGATCTACTTCCTATTTGCAGCCAATACTTTAATTTTGCATTCAAATCAATTTTTTTTCACATTACCAGCAAAAATTTTTGTGACAACATTATTAAGAATATTTCTATGGTTATATAAAATTAAAAAGTGAAGAAAGAAAAAAAAATGAAATTTGTGATTAACAAACAAGCAATGCATGTTTAAAATTATACTTTTTCATGAGTTTGTAAAATTATAAAAACTAACAAAATAATTTTAAACTGATAGCTTTATTAAATATTTATTAGTACTTACGTAGTTTTTCTACTTTGATTTACTTTTGTTCCATTGGGCTGCTGCGTCATTAGTTTGCTTGCAACATATTTTTTGGCTTCCTCTGGTCTAAAAGGAAAACAAGATAAATGAGGCATAAATGCATAACATAATCATTATTTTTTTAATTTACCTTACAGTAAGTTTCAAAGTAAAAGTAACTTTAATACCTTTAAAGTAATAAGTAAAAAAACCCAGCTAATTCTCATACTATGTTAGTTTAAAAAGAGGGAAGGGAAAGAAAAAATGCCGTAGATCTCTCCATTGCATCTGTGATTGCAACAAATTTGAAGTCATTTTAGTGTTCAGAAAAAATCACGGTAGATTTACAATAGGAAGGAGAGGGAAGGATATGGGCTTGAAACGATTCATCTTCAGAATCCAGTACTCAAGGGGGAAAAATATAAACACCAGATAAACACAAAAAAGTTCCTAGGAAATAACTGACTGGTTTTCTCTATAGAGTATCAAAGTAAAAAACTGCCGTCTTGGTGGTGTAGTGACTAAAGAACACCATTCTATCATGCCTTGGGTCCGGGTTTGATTCCCAGCTTGGGCTTGGGTATTAACTCACCCGTCCCTTCATATGGGGTAATGTTAGCCTCCCAATGGGTGCCCCCATAATAGAATAGGCAATACCTTTGAGCTGTTTTGTGATGAATGCTTAGTCAGTAAATTCCCACTTTTTATTTAAGAAAAAGTAATAAGTTAACATTTCTTCATGATATCCATGGAATGTTTTTTTAGTGTATGTAAGCATCAGATAGGTAGAAATGCTGCATCTGCTGAAATTTTTAAGTTAAATGCATAAATGCTGCAACATTTTGTCCAGAAATTATGGTAATTAGCAGATTCAAATTAAACAGAATTTAGATTCTGAGGACTATGTATTAAATGAGAAAAATAAGTTTAATTATGTGTTCCTATAAAAGTTTAATCTGTAAAATGTTCTTAATCTGGACATTTCATTAAATGAACTAATTTAGGGTAACTTAGAACTACATAACATCTGAAGGTAATGAAGGTAATCTGAAATTTTCACTAAGTACAGGTAATGAAATTATTTAAGAAAAAAAAATCTTTGTAACACTTGGAGGTAGAATCAGATGTGCCAATTTTGAAATTTTGTGCTTAATTCCCCCC
Source organism: Cheiracanthium punctorium (assembly GCA_038373885.1). Taxonomy (NCBI): domain Eukaryota; kingdom Metazoa; phylum Arthropoda; class Arachnida; order Araneae; family Cheiracanthiidae; genus Cheiracanthium; species Cheiracanthium punctorium. The sequence continues at coordinate 437,699 of JAWZYV010003359.1, read as the reverse complement.
ACTGAAATTTCTAAAAACTCATTCTTTTTAGGATAAAGTTTTTGGAAGCTAATCAATATGAAAAGAATAATATCCCAACTTTCTTATCACAGTCTTTGTAAGATTTAAATTCAATTCTTACCATTATTTTCATCTGTATAGCTTAAAACTAAAATTTATTTTACAATATACAAAATAGTTTTAAACATAAAACAGTACAGTATCACCATGGTTATGGGTCATTCATATCATATGACTCTCCCTCCCTACTATTTCTTTCTGAACTTAAATAACAATGACTAAAACAGCAGAAAAATATATACCTTACACCTTCAAAATTTAAATCTGGTGGTCTGAAAATAGCCTCTTTCAGCTTTCTATGAATAACTTGAAATCTTTTTAGATATTCATTATGGCGAATTCTAAATTCATCAATGAACAATCTATTATTCAATTCAACATTGAATTTTTCAACAGAATCATCTATTTTTTCTTCCTAATACAGATTTAAAAAGAAAAAAAAAATAGACTAAAGTGATATTCAATGAAAAACTTTTGCATTTTTTAAAACAAATGTCAAACATTATTTAAACAGCCATACAAATAAAATTTATGAACCCTAATGTCCTCCAACATAACAATAGAGCTGTATCCATTGCAGAATTTTAAATTTTGCATAAATATATATTTTATCATCTTGTAATACTTTTTTTCTTTCGGTGGCTTTGGATGCATGTCATAACAGACATATTGATGGTGAATGAATGTCTCTTGGTTCCCCATTATCGGTCTAATTTAAGTTTACAGGAATTGCCTTTTTCAAATAGCTGTTGAAATTTTTTCTTAGAGCCATAATTGAAGGAAAAATCTACTTTCACATACAGAGCTTTTTTTTAAAACAATATATTCTAATTATCAAAAAAATTTAAAAAAAAATCCTTTTTTTTTCACATTGTTTTGCATGCCTAGTTACTTATTGAATATCTATTAAACAGAATATACAATCACTCAAATAAATCTTTATAAATAAAAATGGAAATGTCCGTTTGTTCAAAACTTCAAATATCTGAAACTTCTTCATATATTGTTTCAAAATTTTGACACAATGTTAAACATTATGTCAAAATTTCAAATATCCAAAAGTACTTCATCAATTGTTTTGAAATTTTGACACAATGTTCTATTCGAATATGGGCATGGTTTTATATAACTTTTATACAGATGTCACACCTGTGACAGGTAAAAATCTGCTTTAATTGAAAAAAGGTGCCAACCGACTACCTAAAAGAATTCTTATCACCTTCTATTAAGTATTTTGGCATGCATGCATCAAGGTGCAAGTAACCTCTTGGTCTGATCACATGACTGCGAAAGACTGTGCAAGATTTTAAAGGTAAAAGGAAGTTGTTTAAAGCGAAGGCAAAAATCGTGCTACTCATGCATCTGGCAAAAAGCATTAATTTTCATAGATATTTAGATTTATTTTTGGGAATGCATTAATATTGCTGGCAGAAGATTTCAGACAAACATTACCTGTAATTCCTTAATTGACACCAGCGTACGAAAAAAATGCTCACCTAAAATACTCTATATGTGACGGCATGTAAAGAGGTTGAAATTAACTACAAGCATGTGTATCCAGCTGCAAAAAAATCAATTAGCCGAGATATTTTCACATTAATTGCTGGCAACTGTAAACAGAAAGGTGCCATATGTTTGACCTCAGGTTGAATTTTATTGCCTCATAATTTCTGCAATTTTTTTATTTCGAACTAGCTGTGTGCCCATTCTTCGCACGGTTGGAAACAAATATTTTCCTAAAATATAATCGTAACTACCTATTAGAAAACAAAATATCAAAAAGTTCAGGTAGTCCCTTTGTTGAAACTACCGCGATATATTAACACAACATAGGATTATAGTTTATTTACTTGTAAGACGATCAGTGAAAAATGTGATGAATAGAACAACTTTTAATTTTACAAAATATTTATTAACGCAGTACACTGTGCTTTAATCCATATTAACCTAACAAATCTACTATTACTACCTATTACTTATATTAATATTATCTATCTTCGTTTCTCCCACTTTAATGCTCAATTTAAAGAAACAGATTAGATATTTAAACCAATGGTGACTTTCTACTTTTTGGTGATTCTTTGGAATTTATGCAATGCCATTCAAATAGATCTCCATATATTTTTAAGCATAATTCTTGTCAGACTGACATATTTAGCACCGCAAAATATTTCATTTCGCCATGGTAGATAAAACATCCAAGCTGTACCAATTTAAATGTTTGAACCCTCCACGCTTCAGGCTTGTGAAAAACATCAAACTGTGTAATCTCAAGGAACTATTTAGAATCACTCAAATTGCGAATAAGATGTTAAATTGTGATGCAGAGTTTACAAATTTCAGGCAACTTTTAATCTATATGTTGTCACATTCTGACACGGGTAGTTGAGTCTGGTTATTTTGAGCAATAGTTTTCAAACGGAGCAATAAACTCTCACTTGCAACAGAACTTATTAAAGTTAATTTGAGAGATGTTGGGATTATTCCTAGCTAATCGGTATTTAAAGTATTTTCCAGAGCTATTTTGCTGATGTAACTTTTGAGCAAGAGCTTCAAGTAGCCAGAATTAAAAAAAAAAAGAAGTATATCTAATATATATAATATATTGCCGAAAGTCGTCCAAACTTGGAGACATTTTGCACGATTTTTGCAAATACGTACGACAACCGATATTGAATACTATGAATTGCGTTAATTAGTATTTTCCACCTTGTGGCAACATTTTAATTTCCCATGATTTTAAAAAATGCCAAGTTTCCTTTCGTTATTATGGAAAATGCTGAAATGTGACTATTATGGAAAAATCGACTATTATGGAAAATGCGGATGGTTGCTGAAAAATAACAGAGCTCAAAAATCGCTAAGAGTAACACGCACATTAAACAAAATACTTTGAATTTTTATAATAGTAAATTTTTGCATCAAAGCCTTTTAATGTAATTAGATTTCTAACTCATTTTTAAACTCACGACATCAAAATGACATCATGTGTTTAAAAATGAGGTTATCACATTCTCAGTTGCGATATCTAACATGAATTAGTGAAAGAAGAAAAAGAAAAAAAAAAAAACGTTATTTTATTTTCTAAAGTAGTATCTGATAATCTGGATGGAAGTTTACTATTTTGCTCGTGGTGTAATTTTTTTGTCAAAACTTGTTAACCTCATTAGGATTTTTAATGCATTTTTACACTTGTGACATGAAAATGATGTCAGTTTCACTTGAATTATTCAATCAGACATTTGAATAGCTTTCTACCCTGAAAATTGAAAAAAAATCCTAAAAAATTAGGAAACGGGTGGATTTCCAGAATTTTAAAGCAACCTACGGACTATTCTATGTCGTTCTTCATGTATGTGCAAAATTTCAAGACAATCGGTCAAATGGTGTGGGAGGAGTTCCCAGATAAACAAATAAACTTACACATTTATATAATAGATGGCGGGCACAACAAGAAAAATGTACAACAAGCTAGACAATCTAACCCAAATGTACATAACAAGATCAAAAAAGTCCAAATAGAAGGTTGCAATAGTCTATTGCCCCATACGGTCTCTTGCCTCCCAATATTGCTCCCACAATGCTGCTGAGAGTCACATGCCAGAGATTGACAGACTAATTTGCTGCAGAAGCATTGCCTGGGGTGTGCCATGTGGAGGAGAGTCAGTCGTTCTGAGGTCTTTTTTTGATGCCACTTCTGCAATTTAGTGACATCAAAAAAAGAATTGGTTGGAAAAAAAATTCCCAGTATTCAAATCAATTACAAGAATCATGATTAGTTGAGTGAACGAGCAATTCTTGTGGCCAAGGATAAAGACAAATGCAGATGTGAACTCAAGTGACAAATAAGCTGAACTAAGAACATTACTCAACAGCCATCTTGCCTCTGGGACATGATATATCAATTAGTATGTATTTTGGTGTGTAGAATCTGAATCTACCTTTCAAAATGTTTTAGCACGTAAGATTTTTGAGATTTAAGGGTTTTTATCTTTTTATTTTCATTATTTCACTACTTTCTGTTCTTTTATTTTGATGTTTAATTTTAAAATTTTTATTTGGTACAAGAATACTATAAAATCAACTAATCTTCACTTGATGGCACATGTTACACCGGGAGGTGTTATTCATTAGATGGACAGATAATCCAGTGGTGCGAAATGAACATTATGACCAAGTGAATATTGAAACATGCATGGTACAATTACTATAGTATATATCTCAGGCTCAGAATGTATGTACTGTGTAAGAATGTGCGAGTTGTTTTAATAAGTGAGTGTGTTTCTAGTGAGAGATATTTTTATTTTTAAATTGTTGTATTTATTTATATATTTAAAACTTTCATTTAAAAATGACATCTAGTAATTATCGTTGTTGTCTTAAGCATCCCGACAACTTTTGTTATGTCTGTGGAAAATTCATCCCAAAATTAAAAAAAAAATTACTAATTTGGTTTAAAAGGCCTATAATTTATATTTTGATTGTTTTGTTGGTGATCAAGATAAAATGGTTCGCCTCATATTGCTTGCATAACATGTATGTACTACTTTAACCAAATGGTTGGAAGGAAAATACCGAGCTATGCAATTCGCTTTTCCTATGGTGTGGTGTTAGCTTAAAGACCATTTTACAGACTATTACTGTCGCACTAATATTGCAGTGTATTCTTTACCAAAAATAGACATAATATAAAGTATCCAAATGTATCTTCCATGCATTTGCCTATGGCCCTTAATGAAAGATTGCCTGTTCCTGCCTGTAACCTGCAAGGCATAGAATAAGAAACAGCATCAGAAAGAGCTGAATGATTTGGTTCCCAATCTAAATTTTTCAATACAAACTACCAATACAAAAATTTCCTATTTTAAATCAAGAGGTACTTCATTTGCTCAATATCTCAATATGCAGAATTTCATGTATGTATGTAGAGATGTCAGTAGCCTGCTGATGCAGTTAGGTGTACAACATAACCCTCAGGAATAGCGACTATTTATTGACGGTATTAAAACCAGATTGAAAGCAGTAATACTGCATAATGGCAATACTTTTCCATCCATGCCTTTGGTTCATCCAGTAGACATGAAAGAAACTTATGAAACTATGGCCAATATACAGTAAAGAAGTGGCTTATAACAAAATCGTATGTAACTGGAAAGGAAAATGTGGAAAATACTCCACTGGTTGAGCTCCCTAAAATCATTTTGCCTCTGCTTCATAACAGGTTAGGAATGTCAGGTTATTGAAGAACTTTGCTAAAGCTATGGATAAATGAAGTCAGGCCTTCAATCATTTGAAAAAAAGAGTTTCCCTAACTGAGTGAGGTAAAGTTAAAAGAAGGTATATCTATTGGACCATACATTAAAAAAAAAAAAAAAATTTGAGCTATCCGTCCTTTGCTATCAAACTGACAAATATCGAATTAGCGGCTTGGTCCTCATTCAACGCAAGTAGGAAGGGGTTTTCGGAGAACAGAAAAAGATGATAACTTTGTTAGCATTGTGTTAAAGATATGTCAGACAACTATAAGAACATGGAATGTAGAACATCACTTAAAATTAATTTTTCACATTCATACCTCGATTTCTTCTTCGAGATATTTACTAAGACATTCATTCTTACGATTGAACACAATTATCAAGGTCACTGGAACCCTTCAGTGATGAGAGACTACCTCTGGGATCTTGTTAGTAAGAGTTATGAAACGAATAAAACAAAAGAAGGACATTTCTCTCACATGTTCCAAAGAAAGAAAACTAAAGTTCAAAATATGCTTTAAAGTAACTTAGACCTTCCTTTTAGCATCATGCCTATATATATAAAATAATATTTAATTATGAAGTTCCTAATATGTATTTCTTGTGAGTTTTAATTGTCAAATTTTGCCAGTATTGCTTCTGTTTCTGCTGTTTCCATAGCTGCCAACCTTCCAACAACAAAATAAGGAACATAGCACGTGGTCATAAAATCAGAAATAAAGAACACAGTGCGTGGTCATGATATGTATGATTAAATATACAATTAAAAATTTTACATTAACAAAATTAAATTAAGGTAGAGAGATGATGTACATATAAAATCATTAATTTATAAAAATAAAATATACTTAACTTGGCTCAATTACTACAATAGACTTAAGTTTTTAATGAAATGAAAGAATAATAAGATAAATGTCATTCAATTAAATTTATTGACTTATTTACAAGGACAAATGCTTTACTAAAAGCTAAAAATGTACACGATTTTCCTTTTAATTTTTAAAAATCCTTCCACAGAAGCTGAAAAACGGAACATTTTGGCCTAAAAACATATTTACGGAACAAAGCTCAAAAACCGGAACAAATCCGTATAAAACGGAACACTTGGCAGCTATGTGTTTCTCTAGGAAATGTGACGCGATAGACATAAATTGATTTTACCAATGAATTCAGCACCCCGAAATTAAGTAAATCCACCCATTTACAAACCAGAGGCAGAAAAAAAGTTTGAATTTGTTGACTAGTGGAATTAGATTGTTTAATTAAAGTTTAATAAATCTTAAGTACATCTTAGTTTTTAGAGTTTTTCCCCCCCATATATTCTTTTACCTTACATTTTGATTCAATCATATATATCCCATAGAATAATAAAAAAAATTGTGAAATCAGGGGTCTGTCCAGGTCGAAATCGGGTCCGAAAACGGACCCTTCACAAAATTCAACAAGTTAAAAATGGACCCTTCACAAAATTCAATATCGGAAAAACGGAACCTTCACAAAATTCAATATCGGAAAAACGGAACCTTCACAAAATTCAGTAAACGGCCCTTTCACAAAATTCAGTTTGACCAAAACGGCCCTTTCACAAAATAACTATTGCACTTTTCAATTGAGTTTAGGAATTATCATTTAGCGATCGCCGATCGTCACCCTATAATATCTAGGCCTAAATGTAAACAATATTGATGATGATGACGGGAGGTAGGTAGATTGGAGATCCTAAGCCAGGGGGGTAAATTACACTGCCTACAATTGCAGTTTGAAGCAAATGCCTGCACTTGTTTGTTCTTCCTCCTAAGTTCCCTCCACCTGCTATGTAGGAGCTCTCTTTCTGGGAATAAAAATCAGACTAGTAGCGAGAGCTCATTTATTAATTCTTTTCATGTGAGTTGTGTTTATGCCAAAAAATTAAACATCAAGACTTATTCCACTATAATATTAATAAGGCTCATTGCCAGAAGAAAAGGTGATGACAGCTGTCATTTTTGGAAAATTAGAACGTTCTTCATGAATAAAGCCAGTGGCATATGTAAAAAGGGCAGCCAGGTTGGGAAGGGGATTAAAAGAAAGTACTTTGTTTTCCAAACTGGCACATTTATGCAATGCACTAGCACATTTGATGCAATGCACTGGCATGTTTGATGCAATCTCAAAATGATTAACTTAGTCCTAAATCTTATTCCTAAAGACAGACATAAATTCAGACCAATGCATGTTTCGAAATCGCACAAACTTTCTAACTCGCAATAAGTCATTTTGCATTTTGAAATGAATCTGTAATTCTCTAATGTTTAGTAAATACAGTGCACACCGGTTATAACGGACCTGGGATATAACGTACTATCGGTTATAACGTACCTAGAAGCTATTTCCCGATTGAAGTGCTGTATTTATAATGCTATATAACTTCGGTTAAAACGTACTTAACAAAAGTACGTACTTTGGCTATAACGTACATTTTATACCAAAGTCAAAAATAAAATTTTGCTTTTCTTAAGCATTTTTTCCCCCTTTTCTCGAAAATTTCAGTATCTTCAAAAACACTTGTTGTCAGTTTTCAGAATCTTCTAGCGAGATGAATTGTGTACGAATGAAGGGAGCGATATTTTCTTCCTGCTAGGCAGGACTAAGAACAAGACCATGTTTTCCCTTTGTCATTCAATGTAAATGCCTTCTGAAAAGCCCTACTAAAATGTTTTTGATGATAGTGAAGAAGAAACAGGGGAGCCTATACCAAGCATCCCGACGCATTACATGCTGCAAAAACATTATTACGATTTTTTGAATGCCGAAGTTATGGATGCAGAGATTCTACAAGAGTCAATTATAGATATCTAAAACGATATCTTTTAAGTAGCATCCGCTCATTTAAAGCAAAAGAAAATTGCAGATTATTTATCTCAATAAAAATTGTTTGTAATTAAAAAAAATCTGTTTTTTATTTAATTTAAATTTTAAAAAATCAGACCTGTTTAAAACACATTACAGTGAAATTATGAGCCCAGTTTCTTTTTTTGTGTAATATTGGATATTACTGCAGGTATTGCTTATAACGTACTTCAGCTATAACGTACTACTTTTTTAGGTCCCGTGAGGGTGTGAGGGTACGTTATAACTGGTGTCTACTGTATCTGTAATAACTATAAATAATCTGAAGTAGAAAAGCCATGTAATGATTACACTAAAAGCAATCATTAAGAACAACTTGCAAGAGTGCATAACCTCCAATTCAAAACAACTCGAGCTGCCATCATTTATGTGGCTAAGTCTAAGCTTATTGTTTACTAATTCACAACTGCATACTTATCAAATATAACATCCTTAGATGTGAAATCATTTTGAACTCCTTTCTTTCCCCCCAACTGAAAGTGTAATGTGCCAGATGGCCCTTTTACATTGCTGAAAAACAAACATTCCAGGGGCATCTTTCAGATAATGCAAATGAAAGAAAACAGAAAAAATAATTATTTATAAAAGGACATCTAGACATGCTTTATCTGGTTGCATTTAAAAAAAAAAAAAAAAAAAAAAAAAGGCTGATTGGAATTTTGTGAAGGAACAGTTATCCCTCCTGTTTTGTAAAGGGTAGTTTAAACGTCGATTTTGACTTCATTGTATTGTCTCCTGTATAAAGAAAACTGTATGGTAAGGAAGGAGAAAAAGTTTTGGCAAATAAGAATGGAAAAACGGACATAGGGGGGAGAAAAAGGACTGCCAGACGTTAAAGGGTTGCCGGGTGCCGCGCCCTGTATAATCAGTCGAGAATCCACACAGTGGAATGTGAAATGGAATAAATATAGGTCAATCATTGCTCAAGGCTGGAAAAAGGGGGGGGGGGTAGAAATAGTGTAATACTGCATTTTTTCATTCTTGGGAGTGAACAGCAAAGCATAGGAGTGATTTTATTGGGATTTAATGTCTTTTTAAAGAGCGGTCATAGGGGTACACTACAGAGAAATGCTGTCGGCATAGGCAGGGCTGTAGCTCGCAAAAAATGATAGAAGACTGAAAATTTATAACTTAATTAAATTTTTTAAACTTAATTAATGTATGGGCACATCTTACAGACTGGGAATTTTCTGTTTGGAGACCATATAAAAATGTACATTTGTATTTATTTAGATTTAATCTTCCAAAAATTATAATCATTACTGTAAAATTCTGTACCTTTTTTTTTTTTTTACATAAATTTGTGATTTACTGTAAAATATTTGTGAAAATATTTAAGGAATAAAACCCCAGGTCAGTGTTTTTGGGATATTTTGTGTACACTGACAAGTAATTTTTCTTTAATGGTACACGTTGAAATTAATTTTTAAAAATATAATGTTAGCTAATTTCTCCTATCTGTAATTATCTGCAACTTATTTTTGATTTCCCTTCAATAGTTGAAATTTAACTAGATTTAAAAATTGCATTTTTCACGTTGTTAGTATTAGAGTATTTCCAGTCAAAACTGACAGACATTGTAATATTTAAAAATTAATAAAGTTTGAATTTGGGGTGTAAATAAAAGTGTTTAGTACCTGCAATTTAAAATCAAAACTACCATGGCCTATGTTTATTATAAAATCTATTTTTTAATCATTTAAAAGTAAAAGATTTAAAGCTTTATATTTTTAATTTTAATTGAATTTTTTTTAAATATTGTTCCAGGGTATGACTATCCTGGATATTCCGTGAACAGGAATTATTCAGTTATACCAACTTTTTTTAAGGAAACTAACTATACCCATTTTATTTTTAATTTTTTTTTTAATATTCAATTCTATTTCGTGATTGCTTTTTTGCTCAAAAATGAAATAGAAAATTGGAAGAAGTTCACAAAATAAGGAAAGATTCACAGAAATAGAAAAAAAAATCACAAAATTAGGTAAAATTTCACAAAAATATGACCCTGGGAAAGAAACCTGGACTGACCCCTGAAAATAACATTTTGTGTTATTTTACAAAGTTTTTTTTTATTATTTTATGTTTTAAATAGCAGTTATTTTTAATGTTTTTCGTTGTCACATATATCCATATTCATCCATCAATAACCCAGTGTTTTTAACCCAATAAATTAACTTTCCTAAACTTATTTTTCCGAATTTCTGAGCATAAACTCATGCACACATTCTTTTCATTTTACTGAATTTAGCTATTATGCCAAACAATCAACTGCTTTGTTTTTAATTATACACTAAAGCTTAAATAGAGATATGTTTCTAAGCTCTCACAAGCAAATTTTATGAACAATTGAAAACTAAATTAAAATATGAAATAAAATCTTTTGAATGATGCAGTGGATTTAAAAACTTGTCAAGATAAACAAGTTAAATTCTCAAAGCAAAAGATAAAACAACTTTTACCTTTGATCAATACAGAAATAGCAACAAAATTGTAATTTTTATACAAAAAATGGAAATTTTTTGAAAACCTATTAGAGACTACAAACCAGTTTAGCTATTTCTGAAGAAGTTCTCATACATAGTTTCACAACTCTATCTTCGATGACTGTTAATTGGCTTCTGCTTACTTTCTGGTTGACTGCATACGCCTCAGCTTTCTATAAATAAACTATGATAAAAATTTCTGCAAACAGTCACAAATTTTCATTAATTAATAATAATGAAAAATTCACTCTAAATAAAACTAAATGAATAAAAATAACTACCTCAATGAACAGACAAAATTAATTTTGTACCAACAGAAAATTATAAGCTACTCGAAATGTTAAATTTAACAAGATAAATTTAATCACAAGTTTCCCAATCAGATCTTATAACTAGTTTTCCAGATCAGGAGAATAATCACAAATCAAAATATAATAATACACTTTTGCAATGAAAGTATTTCGTTTAGTTTAGTTTTGTCATTTATAATGTAAAATAATAGTACTGGGTGAAGGAAAATTTAACATTCTAATGTGAATTTTTAATAAATTTTTATTTAGGAATTGTTTTAATTTTCTTCTTAAAATTTTGTAACATAGACTTAAGAAATTCATTTGACTTAAACGACAATATCTTACATGTGTAAGATGTCGTATATTAAACATGTTACCGAGAAGAAACTGGAGGAATATATAAAATAACATAAGATGTAAAGAAACAGAAACCCCAAGATGCTATATAGGTGTAATAAAGAGAAAAATCAAAGATTGGAAAAACGAACGTGAAAGCAACTTAAAATTTAACATGGCTCTTTTACGTTTAGCCCAAAATAGCCCCATATCAATAGATTTGAAAAAAAACATTTTTAAAATGGTTAATTACAAAAAATGACATCACAGTTATAAAAGAGAATAATCAAAATTTTGTCTGATGACAAGGCTGTAAATAACATTGCATATACATAAATAAACACAGGGTAGCCAAAGTTTTTACAAGAATGAATGAGCAAACAATACCAACATGAAGAAAGCCATGTGATGCCTGTGCTGAAAGTGCCCAAATATGGTACAGTAGTGGTTTATATTTAACTATAGTTTAAATGTGTCAAAAAACTGTCAAAATATGTAATCTTGCCAAGAGTAGCACAAATTGTGAATTGTGACATGAAGTAGATGTTACAATACAGTTCATGAAATCTCATACAATTTTTAATGTATGATGACAGTTTTTTGACTGCTGGAAAGAAATCCATTAAGTTTCCCTAGTTAATTCACCCAATTACTTTTCTAAAAGGATAATATTATAACTTACAATGATGTTGGGAGAAAAAATTTCTCATCATAGGATTACTTAGAAGAATGTAATCCTATGTTAAAATGCACAAGAATTGCTTAACAAGGGAATTTCTCCACAAATAGGATTGTAGAATAAGTTTGGAATTTTTCGAACTTGGTTCTACTTTTGTGCCACAAAGCCTCCAACATGTTTTATAATGCTCTGCTTGCAGCACAAGCGATTTTGCTTACGTAATGGGTCATTCTATGTCAGATCAACCAGGCCATGACACCATCCGTCACAGATTTTGATAAAATTTGGTACATATGTACAACTTTTTATGCTGATTACAAATATATGAATTATATTAAGATTAGTTAAGGGATTCAAAAGTTATGAACTTTCAAATGTCAGATGAGATGCCCTGTCGGGCGCCATCTTGAATGACACTTATACACACATAAATAGCCATAACTTTCTTAAAATTTGTCCGACAAACTTCAAATTTGTGTTGTTTTGATCAGAAAAAAACACATTTTCACTTAAGCTAGGTCAATATTATACAACTTTATTACAGTAACTGTAAAATCTGTTTATTTCTCATTTTTTGGTTGACAGAGTGAATAACTTCAACAGCTAATTTCTCAAAGTGCTCCACTTTCAATTTCAACCTAATTTTTTACACAAGTAGTTAAAAGTATGCTATAATATCTGATTAAAAAACTTTGATGGGTATTTCATAGATAAAGTTTTTAAAAATAAAATTCTGAAAAGTACATGCATCCTTATTACAGTGCATTGCAGTATTTTCTAAAAGATCATTTATCCATATAATATTACATTTTTATAAAGTATATACAATTTACTGATAGTATAAAAGTGTTTTTTTGATGTTTCTATAAATTTTATTCCAACAAGCTTTGAAGGAGAAATAAAGAAACTCACTAAATAGAAAAAGCCACACTTTATATTTCCTCTTTAAAAAAATACTTTCTGCAGGAAAAGAATACACTTTTTCAAATATATATCATTTTTAGATTAGAAAATGTAGGTTAAGTGTTTTTTCCCTTAGCACGTTGATTTCGCATAACAACCAGCATTTTTAATAACAAATCAATTCAGCTTTCTAGCGTAATAAAAATATATTTCACTTAATAAAATTGAATTAACAACCTTAATTCTTTATGCATTTGATATGCATAAAGATAACATTTAATTAAAAATTAAAATTAAATAAATTTAATTAATGTTTAATTAAATTTATTTAATTAAACATTTAAACATAAATATTGAAAGTAAAAGCTGCAAAACTTAGTATGAAATGTAAACAGTAAAAGAAAAAACAAGAAGTATAGTAAAAATAAAATCAAACATACCCTATCTCAGGGAGCAAAAAGATTATTTGTCATTGTATTTCTATAACTACATATACAGTAGAAGACCCAAAATCCGCCGACCCGAAATCTGCAAGGCTCTAAAATCCGCACTGTCTGTCCAATGTAAACAATGAAATCTTCCCTGTCAGCTGCAAGTTCAGAAAACTACACTATAGCCACAAAGTAAAACTAAATAAGCTATTCACACTTGAAAAAGATATTTTAAGAGTTTGTGAGCTCTGATGGTAACATTGATATCCTTTAAATGACAGACAATGACATAATTAACACTCAATTATGGTCACATGACACATACTCTGACACAGTAACAAATGAGGATGATCAAAAAATTGATAAAATAACATTTAGTGAAAGTTAGGCTCAGAGAAAGAAATATCTCAGATTTGTAGAGCAGCAAAGCTGCGTTACAGAACAGGAAATAATGAAAAAAAAACTATAATTAGAACATCCCAAAGTCCTAAACTACTATTGAATATACATGTTTAAATAAGTTATACTATAATTTCATAATTTTGTATATTGTATTATCCCTCTGTATTTTTATATCATGGTTCTGATTATAAGTAACATGTGATCTTTTTTTTTTTTTTTTTTTTTTTTTCTGGGTGGGGTGGAGGGAAATAGACTAAATTTCCTAATATGACCCAAAATCCGCAAAATTCTAAAATCTGCACAAGGTCTGGAACCAAGCTGTGTGGATATTGGGTCTTCTACTGTACTTTTAAATTATAAGCTATAATAAATAAATACGTGCATTTATAAATATTGGCTGGATAACATTTAAAAATAGAAAACTCTAATTTTTATTTGTTGCACATTGTTTGAACCAGTTGAATGATTCTTTATTCAGTTGATAGGTACTTCCTGTGGCAGTGTGCAAAAGAGTGCAAGTTATGAGTGCCTGTAATAGTTGTAGCTAAAATGCTTAGATAGCTGCATACATTAAATGAATTGTAGTATTTTTTACAGGAAGTAAAGAATGAGAATATTTCTGAGTTCTCCCCATGCCTTATGGCCTAAGGTACATAGCCTAACTACTGACCGCCCAGCAGAAAAATCCGAATATCATTTAAAATGCATTAATTCGATAGGATTACGTATTGCAGCTTCATAATGCCACCCCTGGCTGACAAAAAGGTCTGGGGAAGGAAATTACTATCATAAAAACACAGTATAATCTCACACCCTTTGAGTTTTACTTTTAACTACTTGTGTAAAAAATTAGGTTGAAATTGAAAATGGAGCACTTCGAGAAATTAGCTGTTGAAGTTATTCACTCTGTCAACCAAAAAATGAGAAATAAACAGATTTTACAGTTACTGTAATAAAGTTGTATAATATTGACCTAGCTTAAGTGAAAATGTGTTTTTTTCTGATCAAAACAACACAAATTTGAAGTTTGTCGGACAAATTTTAAGAAAGTTATGGCTATTTATGTGTGTATAAGTGTCATTCAAGATGGTGCCCGATAGGGCATCTCATCTGACATTTGAAAGCTCATAACTTTTGAATCCCTTAATTAAATTGATATATTTGTAATGAGCATCAAAAGTTGTACATATGCATCAAATTTCATCAAAATCTGTAACGGATGGTGTCATTTTCGAAAAATTTTAGTTGATTTGACATGGAATGACCCTTATAGGAATACAAAAATTGACAATAGTTGCAAAAGGAGTAATATTTTAATATAAATTTCATATCTATATTAAAGAGTTTTATTTATGTATTTGTGAAAGTTCTAAAAATTTCAAACAAAAATTAGTGTTGTGCTTCATAGCAATTAAAAAAAAAAAGGGGGGGGGATGCTCAGATTTTTTAAGAATTTCAGAATCAATAAAAATTTTCTCTACATCTTTAGACATATGTGGACAAAATTTCAACATAATTAATCTATGGCACTAATATAACTGGCTGCATGGTGGGCTTAGATTACCCAAGAAAGCCTACTCAGTTATGCCAATGCCTGTGTCTAATGGTAGGGATTCATAAAATAATATACTGAGTATCAAAATTATATATATGCTTACCAGCAAAAGTAAACAATACATTTGACACAGCTGTTAAATGGGTCAAATCTAAACACTATTAAATTTAAGAAACAGACAAATTTTACCAAAAATAAATATTAAACATTTTTTGAAAAATATCTTACTCTATCAAGATGATGCGTAATATTAACAATTGATATTTGATGTTTTTCTACCATTTCTTTGAGAGCCTACAAGTTTCAAGAAAAGAAGAAAATATATGAAAATATATATTTATTATCTGAAAATATATATTTATTATTTATTATCTATATATTATTTTTAATTTTTATATAGATTACTAAATGATGAGAAATTCAATATCAGAACAAATAAGCAATACATACAGCAAGATCTCCAGCTCTTTGACTAAAGTTTGCATCCATAAATGAAAGCTTTTCACTGAGATCTTTTGAATGTGCTTCCAAAAACTCAATTTTCTTCTTGATAATGACTAAATTTCCTTCAATCTAAACAAGAATTTAAAGAAAATTGTTCCAATTTATACATGAAATCTAAATATCTGAAATAAAATATGTATTATAAATAAATCTATGATAGTAGAAGAACTTCAGAACGTAATTTGTTTTTAAAATGTATAGAAACAGACATGTCAAGAACATCCTAATGAATAAACATCACTAAAGGAATTTTTTTTTACTTTCTAAGATGTATCATGTAAGGAAAATATTGTAATCAGGAAAAAATTCCACTATGAGATTTTGATGTTGAGTAATACCTCGACTTACACGATTTTCAAATCTTAAATTCGTCTTTTGTTTACTTCCAAAATAATTTTGATTTATCCTTTTGATAATATAATTTGTTACACACATGTATTATCAAATAGTTTTATTAAATAATTTTTTTTCTAAATTATGGTTATCAGTCTCCATCCCCAATAAAAAAATAATTTGTTTGTACATACTTATATGCAAAATTATACCCCGACTTATGGAAACACAACTTATGCAGTTATTGCTCAATCCCACTTATTGCATAGCTTTGTGCATTGCTTTATTTACATTTTGAGGTAGTCTGAATTCATTTATTACGTTTTTATAGTTAATGTGTATACGGATGTGCGTAAACATGAAAACTCCTAGACAATGCATTCGATTGAGCTAAAATTTGGTACATACATCATTGACCACCTTTATATGATCAGTATTGGTTTTTTGGGATGTGGAATGTATAGTTTTTTTTAAAGAAATTCTTATACATTCTGTCCTATGGGCTCTAATTCTTGAAAGTGCACTAGTATCTAAAAGGTGCATTTGACTGATTGCAAATTGGGTATGTATATTATAAGTCACCATTACACAACCTGTATAGATTTTGGTGTGTTTCCCTGCCGAATTGTTCACCAATTAAAATTTATTTAAATGCTTAGTAATGATCAAGTGTTCTGAAAGTTCAGTAAAATCATTCCTAATTTTTTTTTTTAATCAGGGGAGGTATACTTTATAACACTGCAGTAAAAAAAATTAAATACATATCATTTTCCATCTTTTATAATTTTCCATGAATACTTACAATAACACAGAGAAAAATCAGTGTACAGAATTACTTAAACACAGTGTTAAAGAAACTTTTGAAAAAGTAATTAAAATGGAAACCATTAGATCAGGTTTTTTTTTTTTTTAAATCTCTTTGAAGAATTATTTTTAAAGACTTATCAATACAGGTGATGTTTGTGCTATTATTGCAAGCTTACACAAGGGGCATCTGTCTATGGTAAGGTGCCTTGGGCAGAAGACTTTTTAAAGGAACACATATTCATGGCTATTTTAACACATATTCACGATTATCAATAGAGGACAGACCGACTTATAACAAAATTAACTATAACCGAGTATAACAAAATTAACCATGCTTAGACATTTTGTTAAAATAATTTCATCTATTTATTTTATGTGATTAATTTAGAAACTAGCAACTTGTAAGACCAATATTTGGTTGCTTTTAGGTCAGGTGTATAAAGGTAGATTTTATTTTTTAGAAAAATTATTGTCTTTATTTTACTTATTTATTTATTTTAATCTAGGTTTCCTAGAAGTTCTTTCACTTAGTACATTATAAAATGGAACAGAATTCTCATAATACGAACAAGGTTCTTCTCGGGTTTTTTTTTTCCCTTGGGTCACTGTCTGAAAACTTTTACTCATCACCTGAACACCCCCCCCCCCCTCAAAAAAAAAAAAAAAAAAAAAAAAAGATAATATTATTGCCAATGTTTAAATTTGATCTGAAATTTTTTTAAACTGAATATATTGTCAGAAAACAATGTTTTGTTTGTTAGACCCAAGTATTGAAATGTGACTTGAATTTCTTTGAGTACTTTTTTTATGGTGTTAAAGGTTATGTGCTAAAATAACCTTTGGACACTAAAATTACAAGACAAAAGAAAAATATTTTGATTGAGATCATGTACTAAAAAATACTCTTGACTTGAATATATTTTCACTCCAGAGACTATGATATTAGAATTAATCCAGTCAATTACCAGTTTAATACAAAATCATCAGGTTTAGTTTTTAATTTGCAGTACAGTAACAGGTTTTTAATTCTATGTATGCATGAGAGTGCTTTATTATACAAATATACATTAGGCATTCATAGACTTTTTTTTTTTTTTTTTTTTAATTGTGGAGAATTATTTTTAAGTGAAAAAGTCACTGCTGCTCTTTTAAAATAGAAGAGTCATTCTATTAATGGGGGTTCTCTGGTTTAAATCAGATTTTTTTAATCGTAAGTTTGAACCATTCTCCCAACCCCCATTTTTACTAGTTTTTAATGTTTTCTGTATGATACAATTTGATTTTTTTAATGCATTACAAAATCCTCTAAGATACTTGAAGAGTTTTAATAGATTCATAATTTTTAATACTTTCTTTTGCTTGAAAAATAAAATGATTAAAACATTCAGTTTTGCAGCAAGTTATATAAATTTGTTGTTAAAATTTGTAGCTTTATATATAATTCCATTTTTAATAATTTTTCTTTATGTTCATTTGTACAATTTCATTCTTGTAAATTTTAGAAAAGTTTATAAGTTAATTTCTTATAGCTTTTTAAAATGGGTTTTTAACCCTTTTACAATGAGGGATGAAATTTTAAAAAAATAGGGTGGAAAAATTAAATTATTCCATACAATACTGCATGTTATGTCGATGTACTTAGCTACAAATAATTTGATGAATAAATCACTTTTTCTATCTTAGTATATTAAAATAGATTACCTCGTTAAAAATGTTTCAAACATTTCCACATATTTCAAACACTCAAGCCCATTTTCTACGAGCTGCCATTTCTATAGTTTATCAGTAAATACTTAAACTAGTTAACATTCAGAAACTAAATTTTAAAAAATTCGATGGTACCATAATAATAAAATTAGGAGTACAGAAAGTTGGAATACTACTGTCCAAACTATTGCATATGTCAGGTTGAACCTGAAATGAGACAGGCTCAAACAAAGAAAAAACCAGCATTTAGTTCTGTAATATACTATTGTGCTCAGACTCTGGCTAAATACAAATATTTCCTTTATTTCTTGTAAATATATTTTGAAAAATGATGCACACTTTTTGGATGAATTAATATATTTGCTTTATAAAAAATGGGGTAACGTAAGCACCTAATTGGTACCATTAAAAAAAAAAAAAAAAAATAACACTTTTGAGATATTTTAGAACACAGGTTTATTGATTAGTTAGTAATGCGATTAGACATCTGTTCATATAAATGCATGTACATCATTTCTGTTTCTGAAGAAATGGAAGAAATGAGGGATGTTTGGACCACATTTAATTATTTCATTTGGCAAAATTTATTATGTTCAAGCAATAAAATGATTGTCTTTTAATAATAATTAGTTTAACTTTCATGCTCAGGATCTGATTTAAATAGGGCTAGGGTGGACTGATTAAAAATCCTCCAGCTTTGCTTTAAATAAATATGAGTCCAAAATTATCCCTAATACATTCATTGGTTTCATGTGATAAAAAAGAAATACAAACTTGTAGATGTCAGAATGTCACATGAAATTGTAATAAAAATAATTTACTTTTCAGTTTCAATCCCTTAGGATTACAGACTTAATCACATGGGACTAGTCCCACATATATTTGTGTGGGATCCAACAGGATCGGGATTGCATTCCCTAATTCTGTGGAAAAAATAGAAACCAGAATAGATAAGTACACTAGAGGTATGAATATCTGAATTTCATTTTGAAATTACTTTCTTTGCATATCAATAATAATTTCAAAAAACTATGAGGCAACTTGGGTTTAGCACAGTTTCAATTTGCAGTTCTATCTCAGAGTTGCTAAGACACGAATTTGGGTTAACAGAGAGATTTTGCATAAAAAAGGTAAAAGAATATTTAAAGGATGAATTCCTATTAACAGAGATTTTGAAATAAAAGGGTTTCAGATAATCAATGTTTCACTGTACTATCAAAATGTCTTGCAAGTTTAACTATAATTTTAGTTTTGAAACATATTTTTTAAAATTCCAAATGTCTTACACTACAAAAGGAAACATTTAGAAATCTTACATGTTGCAAGTCACCTTGTAAATCTTGAAGGCGTTTTCTGACATACACAGTAACTTGTCCTATTAATTGGCGAGAATGCTCTTGTAGAACATCAGGAGAAGTAAAAGTTTTACTTTTGATTTTTTCATCAGAATAGTCTTTTATTACATCAACAATAGACTGAATGGGTTCTAATTTTTCAAACTCTTCAGTCTGAAAATCAAAGAATAAAATATGTTTTAAATGCATAATTTATAACAAAAGAGTAATGGCTTTAAGATTATGAAGTAGAGCAAAAGACAGAACTGGAAAACACTGTGCAAAATTACACAATGCAGTACTCTGACGTATTTTTATTCAGAGACTGAACATGCTTAGATAACACCCCCCCCCCCATACTATCAGAAAAATTTCAACTCATTTTTGAAAGCTGTTTCATTTTTAGAGCATAAAAATAAAACAAATTTTAAAAATCCAAAATTGAATGTAAATATATTAGGCAAGTTGGAGTGTTTAGGCTGATTAATTTTTACCAACCATGCGAAAAATTCCAGAGCTGTGGGATTTTTCGCATAGTTGGTAAAAATTAATCAGCCTAAACACTCCAACTGGCCTAATATACTTGAAAGGTTGATACAATCACTTTCTAAAAAATATGTATGAATGTAAATATTACCAATGTATTTATACTTATTAAGAACAAGATTATATATTTGAAAATCCTTTTAATTTTTATTTTTTAAACCACACTGGTTCACATAATATGATTAATTCACTTCATGCAAATGACCATACTTCAAGTTAGTTCAAATCCTAATCTAATACATTGTTTATTTTGAGCTTATATTTATTACTTAAATTGGATAGTTTTTGATGACATTTTCTTTGTCACTATCTTGATCATTCATTCAATGGTTTGTGAATGAGCCAGAAGCTTCTGAAACAAGTTTTTTTTTTCCCTATCATTCCATCTTTTAGAATTGCATCAAGACCTTTGAAGGAAAATTTATTAAGTGAGAGTTCAGTGATTCCTAAAGTGGCTTTAGTGGTCAGTCGAATAAGTTGATGACATTGTTATGAAAATAAACACTCAAAAAACTGGTGTTATATGATAAAATAAATAAAAACTTTGTGAAAAAAACACACACTTTTATGTGTGTTTTTTTCACAAAGTTTTTATTTATTTAATCTTATAACACCAGTAACGAATTTTCAGTCGAAACGATTGTTATGCCTTGAAGTAACCTTTTATGTGTGTATGATGACATTGTTGTTCTCAGATTTTAGTTTGCATTGACAAATACTTTTATAGGCTAATTTAAAACCTTAGTTTTCATCTTTTGATTATCTTGACAGAAAATTTACACATAGTTTGACGATCAAAGCCACAAAGGCTTCATTACAAGCATCATGAAAAAAATGACTTAATATTACTTAAAAATAATTTATATTCATTTAACTTAAAAATATGTAACAATTTGAGCAACTAAAGCACAAAGTGGATTATTAATTGAATATGGATTATAAGGAACTCAAAGTACAGTCATTTCTATTACGTAAGATGCAAGTTATTTGTATAGAACTAACAAGTGAAAAGCTGCAGACTGAAAAGCCTAAGATTACAGCCCAAGATAACAAACCAAAGTATCATAGTATTTTCAGGACATGTACATAATTAATAATATCAAGATAAAATTTAATGATTTTTGAGATTTTGTGAAAATTTTGCATATGTTTGTTAGACATTGCCGAAAAATTATAAGAATGGAATAGCATTAAATTTGGACGCCAAAATTGTTTTAAATATTTCATAATTTCAAGATTTTGTGAAAATCATGTAATGTTTCTTTTTGCATCTCTCTTAACCAGCTAAAGAGAATAGAATAACATTTAGAATGTTTCAATTCTTCCAAATTATCCAGAAATAATAAGATTTAGAGAAAATTTCATCCCCCCCCCCCTCAAAAAAAAAAAAAAAGAAAAAAAAAAAAAGATAATTTTGTATGATTACCACTAGAAAATAGCTAAGAGAATGAAGAGACATTTTGTTACATAGTAACAGACAACTGAACTTAAATTACAGGCTTTAAATTTCTTACCAGTTTGAATCGTTTTTAAGGTATGGAATAAACTGTAAAAAAAAAAAAATTTCATGCATCAAGCAAAATAATCTAAATCAAATGAAACATTGCAGTGTTAAACATGGACTGCTTACTGTTAAAAAGTATTTTTCAGATAATCTCCTTTCAATTTAATATTCAGTACTATCAACTTCTTCTGCAAGTTTAAATGATGTCAAAAGCTCAGTGCACCAAAAGAAAACATTTATTTAAAGTATGTATTATGTTTTCTCTATTCACAATTAGACTTAAGCAATTTGTTATTACTAACTTGTAATCTTCAAACAGCATTCAGAAGTTACGGCAGACTCTTGTGATTAACTGTGATAGTCAAGAAATTCCACATCCGGTTAAGCAAATATCTTGGATAACCATATTTACTCAAATTTGTTGAAGATGTTTGAAAAAATTACAGAAAATGTAAATTTTTATAAAACAAAAACAGGGAAGCAAGGATAATTCTGGCCCATTAATAAAATTGTGCCAAATGTCACCCAGATTGGTGACTTTTTGGCAAAAAATCTAAGTTTGGCATCAAAAATATGTCTTCAAAATTGAAGTCAGCTAGGCGATATTGTCAATATTTCATGAAAAAATAATGAAACCTTATGTTAAACAATGGGGACAGAACACACCTAGTTAACTGATTTACAAAATGCAAAAAACATTTTACATTTACATTTGCAACAAAATGCAAATTTTACTAATTTGAAGTGTAGAATATGAATTTCAGCTTAATTTAATTTCCAGA
Source organism: Cheiracanthium punctorium (assembly GCA_038373885.1). Classification (NCBI taxonomy): domain Eukaryota; kingdom Metazoa; phylum Arthropoda; class Arachnida; order Araneae; family Cheiracanthiidae; genus Cheiracanthium; species Cheiracanthium punctorium. The sequence goes on along the minus strand of JAWZYV010003359.1, from coordinate 414,893 downwards.
ACAGCAGATCACCCCAAAAATTCCTAATAGTACTATCATTGTATTCTGTGGGTATTTAATTTTCTTCAATTAATAAAACTGTCCCTCATGATTTTTAACCGTGGAGCTTTATACTCATTTCTGTGCATCATCAGCATAATAAAGTGGGACTATCCCACATAAGCTGCAATCCGTATAATTCGATTCCAGTTAATGGAGAGTTTACTGTATTACTTTTCTTTCTATACTTCCACCAGTATGCCATTTTTTTACTCCTACAATGCAAACAAATATTCACGTTTTTTAAAATCTGCATCACATACCAGCCCATCAATGAAGTGTACTTTACTACAGTGAAACCCCGATCTATCGTTCCCTCATTCACCATTTTCTCGTATTGATCGTTTTATTTCTATGGTCCCTGCACAAATTGTATTTGAATAACGTTAAAGAAACTCGCATGTTAATGTGAAATAAAATTCTGTGACTGTCCCACGTTTATCGCTGTAAAATTTTTCTCCTGAGAGAAACAAAATTGAAGGTAAGTGGATCCGCATGACATACAAACTGTAAGTGCTTCTTCATACGATTTCTTGGTTTGAGGATGATCAGATGGATAGTGTTTACGTATTGAGGAGAATCTGTATAGCATGAAATTTAATTATCCATTAATCACAAGACATTAATGCATGCGGTATCCTAATTATGGAAGGGATGCGTGATGAAAAATTCAAAAAATGAAAATGGAGAAGCAAAGGATAACATTCATGCTGATGAGGCTGGGAATACGCTAGTATGGTTTGTCTGAAGCAATAACGGTAGGTATTTGAAAATATATAAAAACATAAAATCACAGAAAACGTCCAGAAAAGTATTGGAAATCTTGAACTCAACATAAAATTACTGATTTTTTCCCCCTTTTAATAAGTATCACATAATCTTTATCTTCGATTTATTTGTTTCGCAACTTTGTAAGAAATTAGTATTTGTTGGTATGCAGTCATTGCATGTATGCATAAACATAGCTTTCTGCATATTTTACTGTAAACCGCATTTGTCGTTTTCCCGCATTCATCATTTTTTCCTATGCACCCCATGAAAAATGATGAATCGAGGTTCTACTGTACAACATACAGGGGGTCGCAAAAAGGTGGTTACGGGCTTTAATTCGTTATCTATTAAAGAAAATGTAAAAGGTGGGTGGTATAAATTAAAAAATACCGTAATTTATGGAAGAAATGCCGCGGCGTTTATGAGTTTAAAAGTTAAAAAATAATAAGTGCGGCGTTTACAATATTTTTAATTTTTTTTAGCCGATCTTCAACGAAAAATTCGTTTAGTGATAATTTTCTCGAAAGATGGCGCCACCACCGAAACGTACCATGACAGATCACAGCGTAGCGAATCAGAATGCGAACCTACCCCATAGAAAAGAGGTTTGATCTTTGATCCAGTTTTGGAGAAAGTCAGAGCGCCCTGAGATGGGTCCATGTCCGGTGCTCTGAAGTGGATGGCTTCATACATCCAACCGATGTCTCCTCAATTAAGCAAAAAGAAAAAAAAAATAGAAGTAAATCTTTTACAACTACATTTTAGAACTATAATTAAATTTTAATGAAGCTTTGAATATATATTTTGAAGGGTTAAAGTTCTGTAAAATACCGCAAAAGTGTACTACCCTCTATTAAATGCACCGGTTTTTCAGATGAACCTCTATTGTTCTTAAAATACTGAATTTCAGCCAAAATTAGTCTATGTTGCGCCCGGTGCGAGTTTAACCCTTCCCCCCTCCCCCCCCAAAATAAATAAATAAAGTCAATCTAAAAGTTATTTTTTTTTCGCCGTGCGGCTTTGCGCCCTGTGTGGGAGCACTCTATGGAATAAACACTGCCAACTAATTGGTATGGTATACTCAAGAAATGCTCAGTGCTTTTAAAATAAATCCCAATGTTATAAATATAAAAAATAATAAATAGAACCATCAAGAGTTGTTACACAACATTCAGTTTAAAACAACAATTTGCTGAAGCAAGCTCATTACGTAATCAACAGCTGGGATATCCACGGGGGGGGGGGAATGTTTACTTTTAACTGGAACCTCTTCTCACACATCGCTGTTTTCATTTTAATGACGCCTGGTAGTCTGTCCGAAGTTTGTGTGGATGCAAGAAGGTTTTTAGAAGTTATTTTTTTATTTCTATAAATTCACCTTTGTGAATATAAACATTGATATCTGATTATTTGAAAATAGAAATCGCAAGCCTCGTAAAATAGCAGTAAATACTTTAAAACATTCTATGGGAAGGGGGAGAAAAAAGGAGATTTTTTTTCCCGTTTATCCAATTTCTCCCGAAATATATCCGATCAACTTAATAGCTTTTCTAATAAATTAGGTCTAATAAGTAATGCAACATATTTTTTATTTATTTATTTTTTGTTAATTAAGAAATTATTTTAGAAAATATTGAATTTTATCTGGCATTGACTTCTGTCCACGATCCCCCCCCCCCCCCCCAACGATCGCGGCTGCGGCGTTTCTGATGATTTTCTAGCTAACTAAGCTCATTTTCGTGGGTGCGGCGTTTCTTCCATAAATTATGGTATTTAAAATAAGGTCGGAAATAAGAATACGTTCAGAAAAAAGTTCTCCTTCATTTACAAAATGCTACACTTTTTAAATTTTTATACGACCCCGTACGAAACAACTCCCAGTTAGAAAGTTTTTATTTTCTATACAAGACTAATAGGAAAAACTGCATAAAAGTAAATTTAAAACTGAGTGAGTTACACTTAATTGAAATGAAAGGCTGCACAAAGGGACCATACACAAAAATAGAAATGTAAATTTGTGGCATGTTATAAAAGATAGAATGTATGAAAATATTTACATTAGAGCCATTTTTGCACTTTTAGAGTAGATTCATGGTTCCCTTGAAAATTATCATATTTTTCAAAATAACATTCTAACAGATGAACTCAGGCGATTTTTATTTACTGTAAGTGGTATTTAAACATTTCAAATGTTTATGGTAAAACAATTTTTAACAACTGCATAATGAAGTGTAGACTATTTCTTTTGAGCTTACTCATCTGCTTCCAGCAGTAACTCTTATCAGAACGACTCAACCAAACTTTTCTTGTACGTATCAGAATTAATAAATAGTGTATTAAATATTATGAAGCGATACTTAGTTTCATATTTTTGAAATAAAAACATATAACTAGTACTGCATAATGGATTTTTTAACAAATGATGAGCTGTTTGAATAACCAATGATTTATTCTAAGTGCAATAGAAATAATGCAGAAACTGCTTGCGAATTCGGACGACGATATCTGAATTGACCTGAAATTTCTTACATGTTTGTTTAGCGGATGATGAGGCGATTGAGAACTATCAGTGCTTTCCATCCAAAACCTGACCCTGGGAGAAATCGCTTGTACGATGAAAAGAAGAAATTGATATTATAGCGTACCCAGCCAACCTAATTGCAAGTATTCGAAAAGCAAGCACGACTTTGGGATACTTAGAACATCAACTGATTGAAAAACATAATTGGCATCCAGTTTGTATACATGGACTGCAAGCATTCCATCCAATTTTGCTCAACTTCTAGCATTCTGCAATTCAATGTCAATTCAACAAGATAAAAATGTGAATTTTGTTAAAAATAATGATGTAGACGGAAGAATGTTTATTTAAGGAAGCTGGTCAATAAATACTCATACAATCATTATTGGAATAATACAAAACCATATTTTGAGCAAGAAATATACCACCAAAGAAAATTTTCTGTCTCTGTGTGGTGCGGAATGTGGAATGGAGAACTGGTTGATCCTGTGTTTTATGAAGGGACACTTACAGTTCAAAATACACTGCTCAAAACAATTAAAGGATATTGCGGTTTTAGGTGGATCTTGTGGCTAGGAAACTTTTTAGCTGATTGATACATGGTCGACAGACGTAGTAGGTTATATGAGAATAAATTACACATGTTTGGCAGAAAAAAATGCATTTTATTGCGCATTTGTGTAGAAAAGGAAAACAAAACAATTTGTGCATATGAGAAAAAAAGAATAAGAAAAGGTGTTTTCTTCAAAAGAAATCATTTTCAGTAGGGGTATGGTTTCCACGAACGGCCAGCAACGTTGAACACCTTTGAGGCATGGAGTCAATGAGGCTATTAATCACGAGTTGGGGTATTCTGTCCCACTCTTCCAGAAGAGCTCTTTCCAGTTCTTGGAGAGTTTGTGGGGGTGGTTGGCGGCCAGCAACTCGTCTTCCTACAGTGTCCCAAACGTGCTCTATTGGATTCATGTCTGGAGAACACGCTGGCCATTCCATTCGTACGATTCCTTCCTCGAAAAGGAAATCCTCCACCAGGTTAGCACGATGTGGCCTGCAGTTATCGTCCATTAAAATGAAGTCATCTCCGATTGCTGCAGCGTAAGGGACTACAATGGGTCTGAGGATCTTATCCCTATATCGGCGACCAGTCAGAGGTCCATCTCAATTGATGTAGATGTCTGTGCGCCTGTCAATGGAGATGCCACCATACACCAACACTCCCCCACCTCCAAAGCTGACACTTTCGTGCACGAACGCAGGATTATTCCTACTGCCACGGTCCCTCCAGATGAAAATACACCTATTATCAGGATGAACTGAAAAACGGGACTCGTCAGAAAAAAGAACATTGCTCCATTCATTTCTCCTCCAGTTCACATGCTCTGTTGCCCACTCCCTGTGGTTACTACGATGCCTTGATGTTGTCTACCACATACCATCGGTTGGCGAGCATACAGACCTACACCATGGAGCTGGTTTCAGACAGTCTGAGTTGAAACCGTGGTGCCAGTAGCCGAGCAAAGGTGTTGTTGGAGAAGAGTAGTGTTCATATTCCGGTGTCTCCGAGCCATTAACACTAAATAACGATCTTCATTGGGCGTTGTTGCCCGTCTACGACCTTGCCCTGGTCTTCGGCCTGCACTTCCAGTCGCCAAAAACCGGTTCCAGATCCTGGAAATCACACTTTGTGACACTCCAATGACTTGCGCTACTTTGGCTTGAATTTGGCCCCCTTCTAACCTACCGACAACTCTCCAAGCTTCTGAATCGGTTAAATGACTTCGCTGAGACATCCTACTTATCGAAACAAAGCAGTCACTGAATGCCGATCATCCTTGTCTTCATTGTCTTTTATTCAGTTGAAAGTCCAATTTCATTCTCTGCCACTGAAATGACGTTTTTGATGTCGAACTCAAAATTAGCATACTCCACTGTTTGAAAATCAGAAAAATTTGCATTTGTGATTCTCTTCTTCCATTATCGGCAAAAAAATTTTCACTTTATATCTTTATTTTATATAAAACTTACAATATCCTTTAATTGTTTTGAGCAGTGTATATCTGCAGCTTATTTTAGATGGCATAATAACAGATATTTTGGGGAATACACCATTATGTAAAATGTATGCATTTTCAAGAAGATGGAGCAGATGCACACAAGGTTATAAGTGTAACAAACTTTCTCAATGTTAACTTTGATAAACAGTGGATTGGTTTGAAAGGAGTCACAGAATGGCCTCTGAGATCCCCTGATCTAACGGCGCTCAATTTTTATTTTTGGGGTCGGTTTCAAACGCGAGTTTATACGGTGGAACTCCGATCTATCGTTCCCGCATTCATAGATTTTCCCGTATTGATCGTTTTATTTCTGTGGTCCCTGCACAAACTGTATTCAAATAACGTTAACATAACCCACATGTATCGTTCGTCAAAAATTCACTTTCTGGCGTTCATTGTTGTAAAATACTTCTTCAGACCGAAATGAAATTGAAGATCAAGTGGATCAATATGGCTTACAAATCTAATTACTTCCTGGTATGATCTAGCAGGGATGAGTATGGTGTGAAATTTAGTGATTATATTTCCATTGATTTAGAAGTAGCAACATGAGAATGGAAGAAATGTGACGCAAAAATGAAATAATCTTGAATTAGCTGAGAATAACATTCAGGCCGATGAGACTGAGCCAACACTAGTGCCTAGTTTATCCTACGCAATAACGGTATTTGAAATTGTATGACTTTGATATACAAACATGGATACACATAAAAAGACAAAAAAAATATTTTATATCTTGAAAATTTTGTTTAATTAAAAGATTAATGAAAAACCCAGTGTAAAATTACTGAAATTTAAAAAATAAGTATCACTTACTTTCTACACAACTTCAATTTGTTTCTTTTACAGTTTGGTAACAAATTTAGTATTTTTGGTATACTGTATACATTGGCTGTATTCATAAATACTGTTTTCTTCGTATTTTGACTTTAACCCGCATTCGTCGTTTTCCCGCATGCATTGTTTTTTACTATGCACCCCTTGAAAAACGACATATCGAGGTTCTACTGTAATACTCGTCCCGCAAAATAAAACTGATCTAAAACAGAAGTAATCGATGCATGCAACAATATTACTGGAGAAGAATTCCAAAATATTTACAGAAGCATTATTAGAAGAGTTCAGTTATGTATTGGAGTTGATGGAAAACATTACGAGAATGCTTTGTAAATTGCATTTTCTTTATTAGCATTTTTAATGAAATTTGCTTCTTTAAATGAGTGGTGCACTCTAAAAGGTTGATAAAATTGAACATTAAGCAATCGTAATGGTACTTGTTCATTTTTTAAAAATGCTTTAATATTAAAATTACATGCATTTACACAATTGTTACTGATTGTAAATTTAATGCTTTACTTACTTGCAGTGAAACATTTTATAAACATAAGTATTAGTAGCACGATAAAGTAAGGGGGAAAAAAATGTGTACGTAAAAAGGCTCACAAAATTTGTAAATTCTTTAGCTTTCCTATTATCTTGTGATATTTGTATTTAATTTATAAGGTTTTAAATCAACTTCAGATTTAGTTGTTTACCAAAAAAATTTTTAAATATTTCTTATTATGGATGCTTAATTTGAAACACATTTCAAGTTACAATATTATATTTTTGACCTAAAAGTTCTCATTATCAATTTGTATACGCACTCTATTTTCACAGAGAAAAAATAGCCTTTTATGTGATAAAAAATGTCCGGAAAATGGTATGTCCAATTTTTTTCTGCATCATAATTCAGTTAGTGTTACAGATACGGTTATGCGGTTTTTTTCTATTGGTCTTATTGGATGGAAAATAAAAACTTTCTAATTGAAGATTTTTTTGCATGGGGGGTCGTATAAAAATTTAAAAAGTGTAACTTTTTGAGAATTAGCAAGAGAAAATTTTTCTTAATGGATTCTTATTTCCAACCTTATTTTGAACATTTTTCAATTTACTCTACCCATTTATCTCTAAAAGATAAAGAATTAAAGCCCTTAACCTTTTTGGGACACCCTGTATATACAGGGCTCAAAATAAGTCACAGCAACCACAGCAAATGTTGTGAGATTAGCCCAAACAGTTATGATGATCAACAGTTCTCGTGGTAAGTTTAGGCACGAGCATTTAAAACTTTATTAGCTGAGAGCTTCTTTCTCTTTCAGATGTATTTTAGGTTATATATGAAACTGCAAAATATTTACAAGAAAATAGAAGCATTTTTGTTTTTTTTCTCGTTATATTATTGATTCAATTTTTTAAAAGTTAAGCAAAAAAAGAAACTACAACTGCATTCTTTATCATTCTTAAGGAAATTTAAGATTTTGCTGTGAAGTGAAGAGGTTCTGATGCCAGCTTCAAAATCTTATTTTGAGCGCTGATACACACATGTGACAGTTTAATCAAAATAAAGTCCATCATGGCCGAGTCGATAAGACAGTGAACATGGTAGAGGGCTGTAGTGTGGAAGTCCCTAGTGTGGGCCTGTCGCGTAAAGTCGATTTTTGGGTGTTTCCTCCAGATGTAAATTGACTATGGGTTAGAACACCAAAAAGTCCTTTGACGAATGCAGATGGCCTTTGTATAGGCGTGCCATAACAGAAAAACTAAACCAAACTAAAGATCAAAATATTGCTCAGGCTGTTTTTTACTCCTTCTATTTCAGTATATATATTTCATGAATTATCTATATTTTTCAAATTCCAAAAGCTTGCAAGTGCAGCCCCCACCCCCTCCCCACCTCATGCATGAGAATTCAAATAGATGTTACAGGAATTATCTCTAAATCATAAGTGATCAAAAAATACTTTTGATTTTTTGATTAGAAAAATTTGCCAAAATTAGAATAGCTTTCAGACATGTTGTTTTTTTTTTTTTTTTTTTTTTTTACAAGCAGCTGCATACATATTCAAATATAAAATTTAATTTTTATATGGTCCTTACTTACTTTCATTTATACTTCAAACACATTGCTCCGTGTCTAAAAAGGTAAATAAAAAACCTCATGTCTCTGAGTGAAACAATTACTAGGATATCACAAAAGTTAAAAATTTTTGCATTTTCTGTCAAAACTAGGGAATGTTTCAAAAATGACAAAAGAAGAATTACTTTTCGACTGATGTTAATTTGTGTTAGTGGGCATTTGATAGCTACATTTAAATGCTGGAAATTCTATTCCATGTAAAATTTTCCTTTAATGCACTTTGAAATTTCTTCTTTGGAAGTGTGACATAATTAGTGGATGACCCCAAAGAAACTAAATCTATAGATATATAATTAGACTTTTTTCTGTACATTACTTCGAATTCAAAAGTTTCACGGTTTCCATCATTTCAAGCACCTGGGAATTCGGTATGACCTTCAAAAAAAAAGTTTGTCTGCCTATCATTCTGTCCATGATGCTTTTTTTGTTGAGCATCACCAAAAACGACTGAAATGAAATTTGGGGACATGATAGGTGGTCAACCAACTTAGAATACAGGAGTCGAATTTTTAAAAAATCTTGGTTAGATTTTGAGATTTTGCAAAAATCATATCAAAATGCGTAAATCTTTGTTCGCACATCGAGTAATAACGACTGAAGCAAATGAAATGAAATTTAGTGACATGATAGGTGGTCACTCAACTTAAAATATAGGGATCAAATTTTTTAAATATCTTGGTTTGATTTTGAAATTTTGTGAAAATGGTTTCAAACTGCTTACATTTATATTCACACATCATGTGGAAATGACTGAAGCGAATGAAATTAAATTGAGTGGCATAATAGGTGGTCACTCAATTTAAGCTATAGGAGCCAATTAAAAAAAAAAATAATTATTAGATTTTGATCTTTTGCAAAAGTTGTTTCAATCTACGTAAATTTTTGTTTGCGCATCACATATTAATGACTAAACCGAATGAAATGAAATTTGGTGACGTAATAGGTGGTCATTCAACTTAAAATATAGGCATCCAATTTTTTAAAAATCTTGATTAGATTTTGAGAAAATCATTTCAAACTGTTTACACTTATGTTCATGCATCACATAAAAATTACTGAAGCAAATTAAATGAAATTATGTGACATGATAGGTGGTCACATAACTAAAACTTAGGTGTTGAATTGTTTAAAGATTTTGAAAAAATTGTTCAAAATATGAAAATATTTATCAATTATGCATAAACCACTGAAGCAAGCGAAATAAAATTTGGTATCATCACTGGTGGTCACTTGAACTCTTTACATCAAAGTATTTTAAATTTTTTTATAGATTTTAATATTTTGTGAAAATTCAGTACATTTGGGATATTCCTGAAAAATGGGAATGTGATAGAATAAAATTTGGAATTATGTTAAATGCAAGTTAATTTGAACTCCAGACTCCAAAACAGTTTTAAATATTTCAAAGATTTTGGAATTTTGTGAAAATCGCATAAATGTTTCTTCTTGCATTCCTTAAAAATGGATTAAGAGAATACAATGAAGTTTAGCAACATGATCAACAACGGCTAAAAACACAAAAATCAGAATTAAAAAAAAAATATAAATACATTTTTAAAATGTCTATTTGCTTTTTTAGATTTTTGAGAAAATTGCGCAAAATATTTTCAAGGAATAATTCTAAAATATCTATAGGGAATCAAACAAAATTTAGTTACAGGTTAGGAATGTCCTCTTGACTTGAAAAACTCATTCAACAAGAATAAAATTTAACTTTTTAAAATACAAAGAAGTTTTCTATAATAGTCAGATTTACTGATCACTTTGTTACTCCCAAACCAGTAATCTTTTAACAATACACAGAAGATAAAATTTTTATTTCTATACTATTGCTAATATACAATTTCCATTCTTTATACACCTACAATGCTGACGAAGATTCAGGCTTTTTGAAAATTTGCATTATGTACTAACCCATCAACGATGGGTACTTCAGCTAGTTATTGATAATTTCATAATGCAGTACCTATCAGTTCAGGTAGAACTAAACTTGTTAATTTCAAGAGTTTAAATGTGTTTAGTTGCCATTTTCCAACAAAGGGATAATTATTTAGCGCTTATCAATTCATAGTTGGTCCTCTAAAGTAAAGATTTTTTTTTTTTTTTTACCTGAAAATGCCCACCAGCACAGCAGGTAAAGTGGTGTAAGTCATCATTTTTAACATTGGTAACTATTTCATGCAGAGACATGGAATTTTCTTTTATTTACCTTCTTAGAAACAGAGCAATATTTTCCAAAATATTAATGAAAGAAAATGAGGGACCACATAAAAATTAAATTTTGTACTTTATATGTATACAGACTCCGTTTAAAAAAAAAAAAAAAAAGCCATACCTAAAAGCTACTCTAAACTTTTCTAATTGAAAGCACATGCTTCGACCACTTATGGTTTAAAATAACTGCTGTAAGATCTATTTTGAGTCACACGATATAAGATGTTATATTTGAATTGCGGAGTATATGCTGTTATAAGCTGTTTGAACAGCATTGAATGTTTTCAGATGTTTGATTAATATAGTATAAGGGGGGGGGGGGAAATTACATCGGTTTTTGTAGGGATTGCATACACTGCTTCTTCATCCTCATCATCAAATTCTTTAAACATATCTTCTGTTATCAATTTTGGTTCTTTTTCCTTCTGCATATCATGCACAATAGTAATTGCCTGTGATACAGCTTTAAACTTTGTATGCTCAGCATCACCCTCTGTGTCTTCTATCATATCTTCAGGATCTAATAATCAAGGAAAAATTCATCAAATTCAATATCTTTCACTTAAATAAATTTTTAAGTATTCACAAAAAAGTTAAATTAAAAAATTTTTATTGCTCTCTAGCAGAGATTTTGCAGACATTTTTACACTTCAATAGACAATTTTTTTTTTTTAAAGTTTAAAAGTACATAAAAATATGGATGTGTACATTTTAAAGTGATTTTATTTTTTACATATATATATATATATATAAGAAATATTTATAAAGGTGTAAATATCTCTACTTTTTATAGCATTATTTATATCACATAAAATATTTATTGCAGTTTTAAAAAGGTGTTAAAGTAATATAAAAAAATTGATATACAAGATGTTTCACTATCAGACTGAGAAATTTACAGGAGGTGTAGGCCGTAGCAGGCACAGAGACGGGCTGGAGTCACACAGCAAAACAGAATCAAAATTGCTGGGATTGCAAACTATGATGCAAAGAAAATGAGAAAAAGATATTATAGGATACTATCTCCAGGAATGGCCTACCTATTTGGTTTAAAGTCTCTTTTAGTTCCTGAAGTGTCCTACTGTCCTGCCGAACCCCAGCAGCAGGGCAGGTCGGGCAAGTTGCGGCTTCCCACCTCCCATTTTTTTTTACAGCACAATTTTTGGATTACACATCGTAAAATGCATCAGTGCAATACAATATAAAGCAGTTAGCTTACAATAGTTCACAATAGCTCACAATATTGTTCTTAGTAGCATTTGACCACATATACATATATTTAACACAGTCTTTTAAAAAAAAAAATCCATTTTGAAAGTTAAAGGTAAGTAAATAAATAACTGAAAATAAATTTTAGGCTTGAAAATGATTAACTTTTGAAATTTTAAAACACAAATAAATATATCTGGTAAACAAATCTAGGCTTTAGAAAGATTTTTTTTTATTTTTTTATTTTGAAAACATTTAAATAAAACAGTATTCTGAAGTTAGAATTTAAGCCTAGATGTGAGAAGTTTCTTTTTCCCTTTTCTTAAATTTCTAACGAAATAAGTGTACCAAAATGAACTGTAAACAGTAACAGATTTTCTGTATGCCAGGAATTAATTTAAATCATATTAAGTATTTGTTCTATTTAGAGTTTTCACATATTTTTTATCAACTGGATCTCTTGCATATATTTAGTCTGAATCACTTTGTGGTGTATGAGATCTTATTTCAATTAGATGAATTGGGTTGATTATTTTGTAGTTCTTCAATCCCTTTTATTATTTTAATGCATAAGCATTTATTTTTAATATTTATGTAGCCCACTGCTCATTACTTTGAGAAGGTGATTTTAAAACTCTGTATTGCTTTAATAATGGACAATTAATGAAATAATGTAATGAATTTCCAAGCATATTGCATTTACAATGATCGGAAGACATATTGTTTATTTTTAAAAAATATTTTGGGAATAGACCATGATTGGTAGGAAAAAGGTAAAGGTTCCCGTGATTTAAAAGAAAGTCCTCTGATGGTTTTTAAAGGATTGGTAAGTATATACCTGCCTGTAACTTCTGTATTCCATGATATTGTCCATTTTTCTAATTTGTCCTTTTTTAATATGTTTTTTAGATAAGATAGTGGGCTTGGAAGTGAAACGATTTCTATTTCTTTAAGGCAACTACGATTTTTGTTTATAGTGATAAAATTACTATTGCAGATTGCTGCTTGTTTTGCTAGTCCGTCAGCTAGCTCGTTTCCCACACTCATAGAATGTGCTTTTATCCTTTAAATCTTACTCTTTTAGGCATTTTGATAAAAAGAACTGAAATTTTATGATCTATTTTATTTGTAGTTATATTATTTTGTAGAATTTGAATATTTGAGTTGCTGTCCGATAAGATTAAACATGAATTATATGACTTTGTTGAAAACCATTTTAGAGATCCATATATTGCCTATAAAGCAGAGAAAAAGAACAGAAACAGCAGCATACATTTTTTAACCAATGGGTGGGCACTTGCTCACTAAGCATTTTTGCAACTACTAAGGCCAGAGTTACAGGCCATTTTATTATGGAGGCACCCAGTGAGCAGCCAGCATTACCCCCTATGAAAGGATGGACAAGTCCAAACAGGGAATCTGACCCGGATCCAAGGTGTGATAGAATGGTTCTTTATGAAACATTTTATTAAAAGATTGTATTACAGAAGGTGCTTGAAATTAGGACCAGAAGTTGTCAGGCAGTCTTGACAGTGGTACTGTATGTAATTCCTTAGGTTCTGGAAGATTCTTGGCAAGTATCGGATCCTTCCAGCAGGCTGGCAGGTGTTACTCAATAGAAGGTCACGTGGCTGACAAGTCTTCATGCAGCATATGTTCCTCCATCATTGCACTGCTCCATGTGATACCAGCATGATGGAGATCCTGCACATTACACAAATGGCATCTGCCAGCACCTTGACATAACTTTTGGGACAGCAGTGAATAGGTTATGGCGGTGCAGTTCATTGGCATGCTAGGACACCAGATCTATTATGCATGGACTTCTGGGATCAAATGAAGCCTTTGGTGTATGAAATCCCTGTTCCTTCAGTTAAAGACCTTGCCACTGAAATATCAGTAGCTGTTGGGAAAATATGCAATATGACAGGAAATCTTCCAGAAAGAAAGAAAAATTCCATGCAGTGCTGATGTCACTGCTGCTGGAAAACTTCTGGTTGCAATTTTGAACACCTGTTGCACTATAACCGTTTAATAAAATATTTTCTGTCCCATTAATGTATTGCTGTTTCTGTTCTTTTTCTCTGCTTCTTTGCATCATGCCTTGCAACATTTATGACCCTGCACTGCTGTGTGATTTCGAGTTGGCCCAGTGCCCCCCACATTTCCTGCAAGTTTGTCAGTCTGGTAGTAAAACACCCTGTATAGTCTGATAAGCATAGTAATTTCAACCAAAGTAGCCATTTATTCTAAAAGAAATTTTTGATACAGAAAAAGGTAATTTTTAGAGATAATATAGTTTAAATAATTAAACCTTTGGCTTTTCTAACAGTACGCTTAAACATCGTAACTTTTCCAGTGTCAGTCACTCCTTTAACTTCAGAAACAGGCTTCACAATTCCTATAAAAGATTTTCCGTAATTTTTTTAATGAAATGTTTCACAATTTTAGCTTATGAACATGATTTAAATTTTACCTTCATATTCAGATCCTGAATATACATAATCCTAAAACAAAATGGAATATTTTAACAAGAAAATATTGAACTTCAAAAACATATAAATTCCTTTAATATTTATTTAACCCTCTAACTGAGCAACAAAAGAGACAGTTTTGTAAAATTAATTTTACATCATAATATTTCAAAACTGCAAAGCATTAAATTTCTCTGAATTTTAAGAAACATAGATTTATAGAGAAACCTTCAAAGAACTGCCACCTTTGGTGCCATCAAAAAATGACCATTATATAAGGTGACTGGTCTTCACCCCATTTTTCAATTTTCAGTTCTAGATACAGTGGAACCTGCCTAATATGACCACCCTCGGGAAAGACAAAACTGGTCACCTTACAAAGGTAGCACTTTAATAAATTTGTTTATACGTAAAATTCAAATAACACTTGCACAAACACTACAGTTTATTTATAACAAGATCTCAAAATCAATAAATATCCATGAACAAAAAAGAGGAACGTAGGGAGTAAAATACTGAAACATTAAAATGCACATTGCATACAAATTGTGTGCGACTTCCTTATACTTACGTTTCAATATGTATTTTAATACTTCTTGGTCCCAATGAATAATAAAAAATAATAAATATGAATAAAAATATATAAATTTCCATTTTGCAGCTTGACATATTACTAAAGTACAGCTTGAATGTTTGAGTTGTTTTTATATTTGCACAAATATAGTTCATGATACAATTTTCACTAGCGTGCATCAAGAACACATTGTTTAGGTAACACACTGTGCTGTAACAGCAAAGTTGTAAAAGGGCCGGTCGCCAAATAAATCGCAAGTTTGAAAATATGAAAAGAAATGTTAGGCTTTGTACATGTTTGGCAAAATTTCAACATGACTCGCCACAGGGGTGATCAGAATATAGTTTTTGTAGCCTAGACAAAATTATTGTAATGCTGTGTTGATTATTGAGCCCTAAGGGCATGAAGCTGTTTTCAGTAGTTGTGGATAAGTTTTAATTAATTAAAGCCATTTTTAATTTTGTCAGAAGATAAATTTTATGCTATGCTCTCCCCTTAATAGAAGTAATTAATTATATATGGTACTAAGTGTGTGTAAGCACTCTCCTAAGTGACAAATATTAACAGTAATTTGGTTCAATATTTAAGATTAAAAAACTAAAAGAATGATTTTATTTTGTTCAATCAAATTTTAAAGGAATCTTCAATTTATGACATATAGTAAATGGTGATTTGTTATAACCCTTCTGAGTGGACATTTTTTCCTTTTTTTTCTCTGAGTGGACTGTTTTTTTTTTTTATATGTGTAAAATTTTTGAAGGAATGCTAATTTTTATTTTTTATAAACTAAAATATTCTACAATGGAAATTTTGTAAGAAAAATCGGAGTTTCTAGTTTTTTTTATACAAAATTAAGTAATTTTGCTTAGTAAATTCTCTACTGTTTTATTTTCCTAAGAATCTCCCCCTATATTCCTTTTTCCTAAAAACATCCCAAGATACTTCAAAAAGATGCTTCGCCATCTTGTTTACACCCCCCAGTGCATAAAGCCTAGTATATCGAGTGCAGGGCACACATGGAAAAGTAATCAACATTCCATAGAGCTGTGCCATCATGGGAGCAGACGAAAACAACAGCGCAAGAATACGGAGACCTGAATTAATTAAAATAATGATTATTCAGTACATCATCATGAAAGGTGATGATACGATGACCTAAGTTCACCTCATGCATGGTGTTAGGAAAGTTAACTGTAAACCTTACCTAAAAGGTTCCATGACATGTGGTTGTGGTTTTCTTTATTATAGCTGAATGCTGTATAACTTAACTTTAATTATTTGCCTTAAATCTAAAGGCATATATAGCTCTTATTTTTCTTAATTAAAGTTCGTACTTAACACTATTCTAATATCAACGCTTCAAACAAGCACCTAATTGCTGCAAAACGTTTTGCATAATGTTTCTGTGATTGGCCGCTGGAGGCGCTGTACTGCCGGCGACTTGCCACGGAGCTATTTTCCTTTTTCTTTTCACATCACAGGTCCGCAGTAATTAGTGACGTCGCTGCTTGGCCGCAGTATAAAAGTTCGCCGCGATCGACAGAGGAGAGAGGAGAGGCGAAAAAGGGTGATGAGACACGATGTGTGTGGAAGGAAGCTCATGGCCAGCCGTGCGAGATGCTCGGAGCTGATTCAAGTGATTAACATGGAACCTTCCCGCCGCCGCTTTCAATAAAGCCTTTTGATACCCTGCAAGTTTATTTCAAGACGATGCTGTTCGACCCGGTACCATAGGCTGGTTTGTTACCCAGAACGTCTGACGACACATGGATGCTGTACTACATCAAATATCTGTTTTTTTTCTTTGTTCATTCCCATCTGTATACAAGCTTCACATCTCATTACTAAAATAAAAGAACTATCAAGGTAAACGCTTTTGTCATCTTTTACCTGGCAAGCCCTCAATTCATTTTCTTACTAGCTTTCACTGCTTTAAAATTTTGAAGTATAAAAACTCTGCTAAACACAGATACATGGAAATAAGATCGTTTATGAAAAATGAGAGGTGAAACATTAAAAAATAAAAATATTACTGCACGAACTATTTTACACATCGGAGGTGGGGTGTGATGCAGCAAGCGAACGGGCCGCGGAGGAAAAGTTTGTAACGGGACTTGGATGCGAGCGGCGAAAGCTGCCGGTATCTTGTTTTCTCCTCTCTCTTCTCTTCGTTCTTTTAACGTCTCACTATGGGACGAATAACGATTATATTTTTATCTCTCTCTTAAGTTTTTATTCTCACCGGATCCGGTTATGTAAGTTTTAAATATTTATTTTATTTTCTGTCCACTCAGAATAATTTTTTTTACGATTAACGATGTTTCTTTTTTTTTATTTTAAAATGAGAAGAAAATTTTTCAGCTCCCTAATGTTAAGAATACAAAGTGTTTTCCTTTAATTTAATTCTAAGAGTTATGTTGTACATGATAAATATTTGATGGGGAAAAAAATGTATTTTCTGTTGTTGAGATTTAACACCTTTAATGTACGATATATTGATAATGAATAAATTCGATTTGGAGCTGATTTAATCATCTGGTTATTGGAGTCAATCTCTCTGTCTATCAAGTTTTATTTCAGGATGTTGGAGTTTTAATTTTCTCTTTAGGATGAATATCAAAATTTTCTTTTACAGGTTCATGTTAATTAATTTCCTTTATTCTTCTAGATAACTGTTAACTTACCTAGTTATTACACAACGCTAACGTACTAACCACTTATGTTCATGGCGGCCTTAATAAAAAGTTTCAGTAATTTATTTTAACAAATTAATCGTTTTCAAAATTAATTAATAAAAAAGGCACCAAGGGTTAAATAAGCAAAAACCCCACACGTAACAGTAATCCTGTGGGAAAAGAAAATTAAATATATTCACAGACTACAGATGCCAACAAAATGCATTACAAAGGCTAAAACCAAAGAAAATTAAGAAACAGTTCAATAGCATTATTGACAGATGGGAGATTTAAAATGGCAAGAATATTACATTTAGAATAGGTAAAGGGAAATCAGAAGTACTCATAAATGTGTGATTAACTTCATCAAAAGTAATTGTAAATATGTGATTAACTGCATCCCACACACCTCCTACCTGAAACCACGCTGAATCAATTTTAGCATCAACAGAAATATAAAAGAATCTAGACTAAAACAAGTTTTCCTTTTTAATTTATTTATCTTTTTTTTTATATATATATTATTCATCTATTGAGAACAAGTGTTACAGAAGAGAGAATGAGTGTTGAGATCAAATCTTGTGTTAAACAACTGAAAAGGGATATAGCATTGTATATTATTTGAATGTGTTTTATATTTGAGGCAGTTTATAGTGGAAAGTGGTCACATTTGACAGGTTAAAAAACTTAAATGTGGCCGATTATCTGGTCACTATACAGTTTTCGCAGGTGGTCACTTTACAGGATATTTTCCCCATATATTTTTTATGAGTTACAGTGAAATTTCATAAAAGTGTCCACTTTAGACAGGTAGTCTCTTTACCAAGGTGGTCACTTTAGCAGGTTCCACTGTATATGGTTATAATTTATGTAAAAAATGTTGCAGATGTAATATAAGCCTCATGATCTTACTATTTAAAATCAGGCTTCATTTCTATAGGGAAAATTAGCAAACAATCAGTGTTATAGAATTTAATTCACAATAATATACTGCAGTCTATAATTAAAAAATATGTTTTTGCAGATCTTTGAAGATCTATTAATTTCAGTTTAAATTCTTGACAGAAAAGGAAATGCATGGGGATGAAGCCTAAGGGGGAAGGGGACAACTGTCAGAGAGAGTGAGGAGGAGTGCTTATTTCTGACCTTCTCGCTATGTGCTGCTGAAAGTGTTGGAATTGGAATCAATGCCTTGCCCAGTGTAAGCTCAAGATAGAAGACATAAAGCACATGCTTCAGTTTGTGGTAGTGAGAATATATCTAAGTCACTTCCAACAACTTGCTTATCTCAACAAGAATGTTTCACTGTCATATCACAACACCTCCTTATCTGATCATTCGGGTGTAGTGAGAGGAGGGAAAAATTAGGATTTTGATAGTTCATTCCTTTAAATAATTTTTTTCTACTTTTGATTGGGTGTTGACACACGACTTGCACACCCTGACAAAACGCCACAGCTTATCACACAGTATGATCATTTTGACAGAAAAAACCTTCAGCCTTCTTCATCTGTTAACACACTGAATACTGATCGCCACTATTCTAGGATTATGGCACTTCCACATCAAGCAAACAATAAGAATGGAAATTTTTAATAAATAATTGAAATTTAAAAAAAAAAATAGTTGTTAGAGAATTCTTCATCTGAATATGACAACCTAGAATTTGAAAGAATTGCCGTTAACTAGCGATTAAGGCACTGAACTTGTAACCGAGAGGTTGCGGGTTCGATTCCAACGTATCACTAAGGACCACAATGTACATGCTATATACATGCACATTAGATCTGTGGTTTTGAAAGTCCTCTCAGCCGTCGCTATCAGTTTCCAGGGGGTACCAATATTCAGAAGTCCCCCACTGGCATGAGGTTCCAAATTGTGGCGAGAAACTCCGGAAAGGATGTATGTAGCTCTAAGTGACACATTCAGTGATGTGAGCCATTCTCTCCTGGCAAACAAACTCATCAGTAGCTATGCCCCCTGGCCAATAGTGTAAATTAAAAATCCACACGGAAATACTTACGCATTTCAATAATTATACAATATATTTAATGCTTCTTTAAAAATCCTAATTCTACAACTCCTCCATCCCTCCTTGCATAGTACCTAACAAAAGCTAAACACTCTTTTAATAAAATGCTTAATATAAATTTAATTAATATATTACTGGTGACAGATTAATAATGCATTGGAAAATGCAATACTTTACTTCAAGTTGTTCAATTCTATTTTTCATGCCTTGAAGCTCTGTCAAGACAGTTATCTAAAAGTATTAATTAAATAAATAGAGAAATCATAAAAATCATTTTGAAAAAAAAATCAACAAAAAATTATGAAAATAAAAATGTAGTTTTGTAAACAAATTTCAGATGTCATAAAATTTTGACTAAATATATGGAAGAGTTCAAATAAAAATATAAGAGAACAAACCTGTGCTTCAATATAATTAATATTTTCTTTTAATTCCTCCAACTTAATGGCTGAAAAACAAAAAAGAAAAACAGGGACATAGAGTAACATTTTTTAAAATCTACATTTACTATTTCTGCTTCCACAAGACAAGTTAACTTAAAAATCAGTAAACTAAAGTCTTAGATAGCTCTTCCATTATTGTTATTGTTATTATTATTATTATTATTATTCCAAAAATAAAATTTCAAAGTTGCACAATCATTTTTTTTTTTTTCATTCTTTTCATTTTGCATAGCTGATTTCAGAGAGTTAAAAAAAAAAAATTTAGACAGATAATAATTCACTTCTATGTGTAATATACATGACTTTTTTCTACACAGCCACATAAAAAGAATAGTTCAAATTATTATTTTGATAAATGGACATACGTAAATTAAGTTGAACTCTCATTACTACAGCTGAGCAAAATAATCTGCATTTCCAAATCAAGTTAAAGTTTTACAACATGATTAAAGTAAAATGCCATCAAATTAGGCATAATTCCACTAGAACATGTTAATTAAGAAGTTACTTGCTCTTTTAAAATTGACACTTTAAATAATGAGAATAATAAATGCTGAATAAGCATTTAGTAAAGTACTGAGTTTGCATTATCATGGTTCCACAGAATATTATATATCATAATTTTGGATTGATTATTTGCAAATAATCTGCTAAAAAAGGTGCAATTTCATACTGATGCATACTTCCAACTAAAAGTTCAATTTTACTATTATATTCAGGTGAATCTAATTTTTAGCTTCATTAATTTTAATTTAACAAGCTGGTCAATAAAAGTGCTCAATTTTTTAAGAAACGTAAGAAGAGTATTTTATTTAAATTGATGATGACTTTTTTTTTCCACCCAAACTAAAAAGGTTAGTTATTAGGTTGTATAACAAAAGTTTCCTGGCTCTGTATATATCGTCTACGGAAACAGTTTGCATTGGCATATTTCTCATATTCTGCCAAACGATTTTTGACATTTGAAAGAAAAAAACTTGATTTAGAGACTTCAGTTGTAAAATCCATACAAAATATCATTATATTTAAGAACAAGGTGTCTGAAATGGAACTATCAAGCTACCTGATTAGAACCATCATTTGCTTCCAGTTCTATTACCTAAAGTCAGCTACAAAATGTTGACGAATCATGTGTATAAATTTAGGTACTACTATTTTGTATCATATGATATTATAAAGGTTTGTTACTGAAAGTTCAAAAACAAGGACTATGGCATTCAAGAAGCAGAGGGCTCTGGCCTGCTTACTACATGAGACCCATCTGCGAGAACTTGTGGAAGAAGATCAACCACTTGAGAGCTAGCTAAGTAGTTAAACGTTAGTGCCATGTTCATTAGTTGCACTATCTTGATGTGCAATTTCAATCGCTGAGTGCCACAAGAGCTGACTTAAGCAGATAAGGACAGACATGCTAAGGACTGTACTAACCTGCTCAAAAAATAAATGCAAAGACAGCATTCTGGACGGAATCATCACTTGTAATGAAAAGTGAATTTCCTGCAGCAATACAAGCCAAAAAGCGGGGTAGTCTACACCTGGTGAGCCTGCCAGTAGTGTTGCAAAGTCCAATTTGACTAACAAAATGATTATGCTTTGTATCTGGTATGATTGCCATGATATTGTTCAAAAAGATTAAATCATCAATAGTAAGGTATACAGCAAGATGCTAATCCTTGTTGATGCTGCTATCAAGGCAAAATGTCTTTTTGAGTTCTGGTGTAGGAAGGTACTGTTCCATCAAGATAGTACAAGACCACATGTATCAGTATTCACGTGCTGGACTCTGTACAAACTCAAATGGGATATTTTACCACACACCATATAGCTCTGACATAGCTAGCTCCTTTGGACTTCTACCTTTTTTCACACCTGCAGCTATACCTTAATGTTATCTTCGATTCAGCATAGGAAGTGCGAAATGTGATTGATTTGTTTTTGGACTCTTGGCCACCAAATTTCTGGGATGAAGCCTTTGAAAAACTACTAAAACTTTGACAAAAAATCATATGTTTGGGTGGTGATTACCACTCACACTAAGCTACCCCTTTCATATTTTTTTCTATATTAAGAACATTTTTTGGCAGAAAACTTTTGCTACAACCTGAATTTTAATTTTATTTTCTATGCTTCTACCAGTAACAGAAAAAAATCACCTGTTATTGATCAAAACTTTAAGATTACCACTACTGATTATCAGAAAGAAAGCACCTGCAAATTATCCTCTGCCGTGGATTATATTCCAGAAATTATGATATATGCAATTCTATGCCTAAGCGTCTCTCTCAGTTACATGCAGATATTAGCAACACAATTCACAAATTTTGTCACACAGATGCACCTTTCTCCGTTGTCTTGAAAGACACAGTGTTTAGAAAACGTAAATGTTGGGGATGTTGATGAAAATATAATATCAAGTAATATCTAAGACATGGAAACTGTTTTTGATGAGTTATGGATAAAGATGATAATGATACAACTGATCTTTCTGTCCCATCTTATGCTACTGCTTTAAGAGCTCTAGGAAAATTGAGATGTTATCTGTACATTAACAAATACAATAACATATTTTAATGAGTTAGAAATATTGCATTACACTGTCTAAACAAAAAAAATATTACAGTATTGATGACATTTTGATAAAGGAATGTTAGTGCAATTAAAGTTTCTCCAATGTAAAATGAAATTATACATACAGTGGCCGTCGCTTAGTTGGATCACATTCGTGCGACTGATTTTTGATCCAATAAAGTGGCTGGTTTGAAAAAGCGGCGGCTCTGGTTGGGGCTTTAAGAGAATGATCCAATTCGGTTTTTCATGATTTGATTCAATAAAGTGGTGGATCCAATTAAGTGGCAGCCAGTTTACATTCTATTTTTGAATTAAAAGTTAAACTAAATTGTGTAGTTAAATATTTTAAAATACAATATTACTCTTTTTTAAGAAAAAATATTACTAAGCAATTTTTTTTTTCAAATGTTTTGTCTCTCATAATTTAGATGAAGAGAGAGAAAATGAGCCCCTTTCAGTTATATGCGATTTTAAATTGGTCCCTTAAAACACTTATATGTCAGAGATCACTGCATTACTTACAAATCATTTAAAATAAACAATGGTAAAAAATAAATTTATAATTTACCCATTTCATCCCGGCTAGTCTGAAAAAAAAAATAATAATAATATATGCACACTATATATATGCACACACACACTAATTATTAAATTAACTTCAGTATTAAAAGCACAGCTTAAAAGTAAGTCTTAAAATTAAAATGAGAAAGCTAAAATAGTTTATCATAATACTTATTTAAAAAGAAAAGAAAAAAAAGGGCAGGTGGTATTTTTGGAGTGTAAAATAGTAGAGTTAACTTTTAAAGTAAAAGAGAAACATATTAGACATATTAGGGTATTTTTGTGGTGTAAAATTGCATAGGTAACTATGAAAGACATGTTTTTTTTTTTTTTTTTTTTTTTTTTTTAGTAGTGCTTCTTAATGAGTTATTACTAAAATATTTTAATAAACATTAAAGTGCTAAAACTTATGCTCAATGTTATACCATGTTATTACACTTTCACAATTGGAAAATTTTCTTCAAGGTTTAAAACAAATTGTCGACAGCGGTTACATTTACTAGCGGTACCCGTGCGAATAATTTGCACTAAATAAGTGTGATATCACTTTTCAAAATTACAAAAATTATTTATTCTTTACAAGCTGACCGGATTCTTTTATAACGAAATCAATTGCAAATCACAACAAACAAAACTCTTGCACCCATCTAGCGAGCGGTTCTACATTCACGAGTGATTTCACTTGCAAAGCGTAACACAGGAATCCCGCAATGACGTCATATTTCATATACGCGTTGGCCTTGCACTAACTGCGAATTTCACTGGTAAACTAATGTTAAATGTACAAAAACCACTACTTCGTTAACTCCTAGAATATCACCTTTTCATGCAAGTTTTTTTGCAAATCGCAATACTCAACAGCTATGGCATTTCTTTTCATTACGAAGAAAAATGATAACGGTTGCTAGAAATGGTACGTCATCACCGCCATTTGGCATGGGCACCACTCCTGCATTCACCCTTTAATTTACAAAAACAAAAGCAATAGTAAATTTTTAAGTTGTTGATGCCGGTGGAGCAAGCAATTCTCTATAAAATGATATAAAATTTATGTGGACTAATTGTGAGGTTTTTCTAAAAAGGGAGGCAAACATCTTAACCTTAGCATACTAATATTAAAATTTAATTATGTGCAAAATGTATAGACTTTTATTAAAAAGAAAAAAATATCTTACCTTCATTTCATCAATATCAGAACTGAACTTTTTGTCTACAGAGAAAAATGCCACCAATTAAAAATGCAACAAGAACATATTATTTTTAAAAAATAATATTAACTAGCATTAGTTATAATAAAACTTATTTTAAAAGTTGAATAACTCACCAACAGCACTGCATTTGTCCTAAAAAATAAAATAGTTTTTAAAAAATAAGTTAAGTTTTACATTAAGAACTTAACATAAGCACACAACTAAATATTGACAATCTTATAAATAAAAATGAAATTCTGTTTGTTTGTTTGTTTGTGGATTTGATTCGTATACAAATCCACAAAAATGGACCTATCGGCCTGAAATTTAGCACAGATATATAAAATAATATAGAATAAATCATAGTCCACTTTAAAACTTTGAAAGTCCACCCGTTCCCGGAATTTAAGAGATTTTTTATGCTCTTCACGCAAAAATCTTTCCGTAATTGTAACCCCTGTAGTGAAAAAAGTGTGAAATAAGAATCGTGGTTGCCATGTGTGGCGATTTTGCCGAATAAAATGTCGTTCGTATACAAATCCACAAAAATGAACCTATCGGCCTGAAATTTAGCACAGATATGTAAAATAATATAGAATAAATTGTAGTCCACTTTAAAACTTTGAAAGTCCACCCGTTCCCGGAATTTAAGAGATTTTTTATGCTCTTCACGCAAAAAGCTTTCCGTAATTGTAACCCCTGTAGTGAAAAAAGTGTGAAATAAGGATCGTGGTTGCCATGTGTGGCGATTTTGCCGAATAAAATGTTTTAAATTCTCAAAGTAAAAATAAAAGAATAATAAGGATTTTTTTTTTGTTGTTAGTTTATAATCGTAAGGTTATTTTTTTTTTAAATTATAATATCGTGTGCATGGGAAATCAGAGCAGGAATGTAATGCTTTACACGCAAAACAATAAGAATTGAAGATTTCCGAGGCTAATGTGTAAATTTTTTTAGTTTGGCGAAAAAATAAAATGGCTGAAATATCGATTTTGAGTAAGTGAGTTCTAGCGGTTTGCACAGTTTTCGGCTTGGCGCAATTTATTGAGAGCTTAAGGAAATAGATTTTCGAAAACAAGTGCAAAGGTTTTATTAGAATACAGCGTTAAATTTTAATGATCCGTGAAGAAATAATGCAGTTATTAAGGGATTTCAAGCGATCTAACTTCAGAATTCTTGCCAATTGAGTACATTGATTTAAGTTGGGGGAATTCCGCCAAATTTCAGAAAATTGAAATCTTCTCATTTAGTACATCGGAGTAACGATGAATAAAACACATTATAGTTGATAATTTAAAAAAAAAATCGGCTGTATTAAGGGATTCCAATTTTCAAATAAATGCGTGCTACTCTTTGGCGGTCGAACCATTTCCCATATTGATTGCTGCTAAGTCAATGCTTCGAATGATTCCCTAAAAAAACTCTTGCAAAATGACGTATGTTGGCACTTTGGCGAGGCTTAGATTTGAAACTGGATTTTATTTGAGACTGGTATATATATAATAACACTGGTTATAGATAAAAATGAATGTTGGTATGTGTTTATGAGGTTGAAAAACTCCAGCACCGTTGCACGATGAAATTTGGTTCACCTAAGTCTTTTATGATGGAGAAGGTTTTTATGCTATCCGTTTTCCTTAACTTGCCACTCGGTGCCGCAGCACAACGTTGAATTCTATTCCATTTAGCCGTTTGCTATGCGAATATCGTCCAACCGATTTCGATGAAATTTGGTACACGCGAATATTAGAACAGGAAGAATATTTTTCACTATCCATTTTGCTGTAACTTGCAGCTAAATGGCGCTGCAAAGCATCAACTTCTATACCGTTCGACTGATCGGCATAAAATTTTTTATACTTACACATTTGAGCACGAAGAATATATTTTAACTGCGTTCCTTTTGATGTTACTCACTACTAAATGACACTGCAATGCATTATTATTTTAACTCGCCACTAGATGACGCTGCAGCAGACCAAATTCTTGACCATTCAAACGGTCGCTATGAAAATCAGTATACATAGCTATTTGAACAATGAGAATATTTTGGCGTTATCCATTTTGCTATAACTCGCCACTTGACGGCGCTGTAGCAAATCATTACTTTATTGAACCACTAGATGGCCCTGCAGTGTATCACTTCTTGACTGTGCAAATAATCGCTATGAAAATAGGTATACATAGATATTTGAACACGGGGAAGAGTTTGGTGCTATCCTTTTTCCTATAACTTGCCACTAGATGTCGCGTCAACACATGAACTTCAGGACTGTCCAGCCGATAGTCATGAAAATTCGTATACATCGATATCTGAATGCGAAAAATATTTTCGCCGTATCCATTTTGCTAAAACTCGCCACTAGATTGCGCTATGCCGCATGGCCTTCTGCACCGTACAAACGATTGCCTTGCAATTCGGTATGCATGATTATTGGACAGAATATAACGCGATATCCACTTTGCTATATCTGTTTATTACAATGAATAGTAATCACCACAAATCGTAATATCAAAAAGTCCATTCATTCCCGTGCGAAGAACGGGTACTTCAGCTAGTAATATATATAAAAAAATGAGATAATGTTATGTTTATTGATTCAAACATACTTTAATATACTTGGCCTTGAAATTACATATTTACTTATTCATTTTCTAGGCATGTAACGCATATTGATTTTGCCGGATACCGGATATCCAAAGCTGCTTTGGTTGCCGGATACAGATATCTGGCCGGATATCCGGCACTAAACATGTATTTAGTTATTAAGTATGTTTTTTTTTCATTTTTTAATATAATGACATCAGAACAATAAATTGCAAACATGTTTGAGACATATATGACAAATTTATTTTTTAATAATTGACTTATAATTTACAAAAACTAAATAAGTTTACATATATGTACATAAAAAATGTTACTTAAAATGTAAACAGTTAAAATATTCTTTTTATGTGAACACTACTAGCAGAAGCAAATAAATTTTAACCATGACACATTTATTAATATACCTATAATTGTAGATTATTTTCACAAGGAAATGCATACTTTTTTATTTATTTCTTACTAGCTGCGTACTTACCAGCTGCGTGCCCATTCTTCGCACGGTAGGAAACGAAAATTTTCCTTACATGTGTAATTTGAATTTATTCGTGATGTGGAATTAAAAAAAAAAAAACAGAGCAAAATTATTTGACTCTTGATGTAAAGTTTGCGTCATGAGTACTAACCTGGCATCATTGCAGTATAATGACTCAAAAGACTACGTCAGTGTCATTCACTATCAAAAAAGTGGAAAGCTTAATGGTTTGCAGAGAACTCCTGGCTTTCAAAATGTCTTATTTCTACATGATACTGTTTTTTAGGCTCAAGCTGTAGCATTAAATACCTAAGACACTACATGAAATTGACAGCCATTTCTTTCTTTCCGAACATGTACCATATAAGGAAAGTATTGTAATCATGAAAAAATTCAACTTCGAGATTTTGGTGTATTTACACGTTTTGAGGTCTTCTGAATTCATTTATGCTATATTCAAGAGATGTTTTTAAAATAGCTGCGCACCCACTCTTCATACGGGAAGAAGCGAATATTTTACTACTAAAATCATATCTGCATGTGACAAAACAGAATTTCATTTTTTAAAAAGTTCAAGTAATCTCCTCTGTTGAAATTACTGCGGGATATATTAACGTAAATTAGAATTACTTTTCGTTTAGTTGGTTGTAAGACAACCGTTAAAAAAGGATAAACACTTTTAATTTCATGAAATATTTATTAACGTGGTATATTGTGATTTATTCATATTATCCTTACAAATCTAATAATACTACCTATAACGTACATTAATACTATCTATCTTAGCTTCTCCCTCTTCAAGGCTCCCTTAAAAGAAACAGCTTAGATTATTTGGCCCCAATGGAATATTTTGATTCTATGGCGATTCTTTGCAATTTACGCATTAGCATAAATAATAATCATTTCACATAATGGTTGTCATTAAGGAAACTCTCCATATATATTTAATTTATACATAGTTTTATAAGATTGGCGTATTTAGCACCGCAAACCATTTCATCTTACTGTGGGGAGAAAATATCCAAGGGGTGCCATTTTAAATATCGATGTAGCTAATATAGCAATATCTTTTATATCCTCCATAGTCCTATCTCCTGAAAAACATCAAACTGTGTAATCTCGAGGAGCTACTTATTCTCGCTTTAATTGTGACAGGGCGTTAGAGTTGCAGAGTTTACAAATTTTGCCCATTTTTTTAATTAATGACGTCACTGTTTGACTGCCGTAAAGGATACCCCGGTTGGTTGAGGGAGTTAATTTCGATATTTCGCATAGCAGTTTTCAAACGGTATCATTAAAACTTTGCGTTATGTGGGACCTTTATGGAGGAACGTAATTCAACGTTAAAATAAAACTATACTTGCAACCTGCATGCATATGTTAGGCAACGCCTGCGCCATAATTAAATGCCAAAAATAAAAATAGTAAATAGAAAAATTTTAATATATCGCGCTTTGAAACGAACTTTGTAACTTTTAAAATGAACATTTTCAGCACCGTGAAGACATTTCAATTTTTAAATAAGCACCGGATCAAAATACCAGTTCTAATAATAATAATCGTGAATTTATCAGTTTATTTCTACAGTAAATTTTAACCAAAATATCGTCTCCCTGTGTTGAAAATAGAGCTGGAATAAACGAGTTAAAATTATGACGTAATTTTTAAGTATCTTGAAGCATTTGACGTCATAGATCCTCACTTGCGAATTGAAATTCTGATATCCCATTTAAAAACTCGATTGGTTGAAAAAACCCTTTTTTCTAATCCTTTCTGTGGCAACAACCGAACATAAATTCTCGAGCTATGATCGCAATGTAATGAATGGCGTAAGATCGCGTTGATGTTATTAAATTCTAAACATTAGGCTGCATTAAAATTCATAAAAAATCATCTAATTTACATAATTTTTTTCGTTTTTATTTTAGAAGAGGGAGAAAAGAATGTTTCACGATTTGTCAAAATCTCAAAATGTTATGACGGATAGAATTCAAGATGCGACAGTTTTAAAATTATTTTATGAAAAAATTCGCCGAAGCATATGCTTAGTAAAAAAATTCCTAAAAATCGGTAAATCATGTTACGTATTCAGAACAAACTGTTTTTAAAAGAAAACTTTCTCTTCTATCCGATGATACAAATGCCGTTTTGATGCGAGCGTAATTTCCGCCGTTATTACGAATTAGGTGAGAAAAAATGCCAAAAACCGTATAAAACATAAAATAAAAAAAATTCTAGGTCGAATTTTGAAAAAATCGCTTTGAGGTGCACAACTACATATTTACATCTTCCCGAGTACCAAATTTGGTGTTTCTAAGTGTAGCCATTTGTCCGTAACGCTGCCGACAGACACACACACACAGACACCTTCTTTTATAATAAGTAGAGATTAGATATCTATTTTGATAAGGTACCTATGATACATGGTGTTTATTTATTTTTTTTTTTTTTCAAACATAGGTTTAATGTCCTTTTTTTCTGTTTTAATCATTTAATATTAATTTACATTAAGTCATTTTTATTTTTATTTTAAGTTAAATTACTTTTAGAGATTGATAAATAAAAAGTAAATCCCTTTTAAATATTTATAATGAAATCATAATTCTTTTTTTTTTTTTTTTTTTTTTTTTTAGTTTTACACACACAGATATGGAACAAAAATTTTAAGGTTATGCATTAAATTTCTTTAATCAAAAACAATATTTTTTAAAAACTATAAGTTAAAAAACAAAAATAGATCTGTTTAATTGTTTAGCTTCTAAAATATACAAGCATTCTCTCACAGTACAAAAATTCATATGGCACTATAAGGGTGAAACGGTGAGGGGAGGGGATTAATTTTTCAAAAAATCATTTCAAACATTACTTTCCAAATTTTAAGAAAATTTCACTTTTTTGCTCTTTATTTCGACATGCAACAGACACACACAAAAGAAAGATTAGTCAAAGTACTTTATGCATAGAGTGATAATCATACACAATTGTTATGATGCGACATATTAAACCTGAAATAAATGGGTGAAACCAGGGGCGTAGCCAAGGGGGGGTTAGGGGGATCATAACCCCCCCCCCCATGAGGAATTTTTTGCCATACAAAATGTATATTCTTCACTCCCTCATCGCACACATGTATGCATATATGTGAGTTGCAGTAGTCGTAACCCCCCCCCCCCATGAAAATTTTCTGGCTACGCGGCTGGGTGAAACAATTTAAACCTTAGTTTAGCCGTGAAATAAGGTATGAAATAATTGGATTCATTGTTATAAAGACCCATCGGTAATTTATTTTAACTCATAAAAGGTATTTAAACTGTTCTACATAAGTGTAAAATAAAATTTTAATTGCGTTGTGTATTTTCTGACGAAAGAAATAAATGAATTTAAAAATTAAATACAACAAAAAATTTATTAAACATAAAATCTTCTTTACATTACAAAAGATATTTAAACTGATCTCGAAAATGGCTTAATTTAGAACAATTAAATTATTATTGTTTATCAAAACACTTTTTAACTACTTTAGCAATTATAAACAATATTATTAATTATTAAAAATAAGTCACTCAATATGGCAATGATGGCAATTGGATTTACCTGTAATCCGGTGCAGAGCAGTGATGATCATTTTTAGTTTTATTTTAAACACACCTTTTTATCAATATCCACTAATGATGATCACATAAGTAAAAATCTGAAAATTCTTAAACGAAAATTTTACACCACTAAGAGAATCGTTGCAAAACGATGAAAATCTCAAAATCTAAGAAACTCTGAGAAAATCTGCTTTCTCTGGCTGTGCAGTCCAGTTTTGCTCAAATCTTCGTCCCCATTTTTACCCCTAAACTCGTAAATAATTAGTTTAGCCACTCTGTGGCTCCTAATTCTCCTAAACCGACCAGTTACTAACTCTTTTGCCCAAAATTTACCTCTCTCTAACTTGCCATTGGTCATTTCTCAATCCTACACTTTCTCATTGGATTTCTACGGCCTTATCGTCAACACCTCCATGTTTTTCTTAAATTTTATTTCCAATTTTTCTCCCCTTGATGTTTATTATATATTTTTTTCTTTTCTGAAGCTTTGCCTACGAATTCTCACCAACCAACATCAAAAGGCTTCCAGCAAATTGACCGCTAAGCCCTGACCACAAAGGTCATAGGCATTCAATAACCATTCATTTAACCCCTTCTTTCGTGGTTGCTCTTTTGTAAAACTGCAAGGCGTCCCACGATACACAAAAATGATTTCTAGCTAGCGAACATTCGTTTTTCCCACTCTTTTCAAAGAACGCCAAAAGATGAAATTTATATGTTCGACTTTCACCAAGATTTCTTTTAACTCGTTCGAGCGCAACGCTTAAAATTATTAATAAATTTCCTGTCCTGACATTTAACTGAAGTACACTTTTCTATGATATCAATGACTTTTGCACGTGCATGAATTCCATTCCTTCCAACTTTATCCCTTATTCTGTTCAATTACGTTTATTTTTGAGACTTGCTTTTATTAAACTCCTGACGCAACTTTTGTGCTAAATTCTTTTGAGAATACCGCATGTTTTTAGTCGACCTTCAGGTGGTCACTAATGAACGGTTTTTAACACCTGCAGATTTTTCTGGAATCACACTTTCTTAATAAAGGCTTTCTATCTACATTGGGGCTGTATACAAATTTCTGCACATTACCTACAGACTCAACCTAACACAATGCTGTAGTAGTAACTAAAACAACTACTTTAAACTTATTAAATACCATTTTATAACATGGCTGTCTGTACAAGCAGCCATGTTATAATTTTCACTAATAAATATTTCACAAACACAATTTAAATGTACAGCTGCGGGAAAAAAAAAGGCCCACTTGTACATTTTTCGGCCGGCGTTCGTCGCACAGCAAAGTTACAGATACCAATCATTTACGATTGACGCTATGCACTTTAATTTGCTATGCATAAAAATTGCATAAGGGGCCATCTACATATTAAAATTCACACCAACTTTTTTTCCCTCAATAGCAACCCCTAGATTTCACTTCATATTTCAAAAATTTAGCTCATTTTAACCCCGGACACCAATTTTCAATAAATTTGGACAGAAAATGAGTGAGTTTTTCCCCCCACAATGAGTGAGCACCCAAAATCCCCCTCCCCCTATGTTAAAATATTTTTTCATACTTCAATTCATATCTCATATAATATTGGTAGTAAGAAGCTGATTTTTATTCGTACTATTAGAACTAAACGACCCAAACATAATTTAATGTTATTATGATTTTTAATAAATCATTAATATGAATTATGAATTATTAAATTATAATTCAAAAAAATTATGAATAGCGACCTAGCCAAATTTTGATGGAAATAGATGCAGAAATTAATATTACATGGCTGTGCAAAATTTCAAATTTTTACGTTCAGTAGTTTAATTTATATTAAATAAAATGTGTTATTTTCATGAGTTAAGGGACCATATATAAATTTATTAACTGAAAATTTTTTGAAAATTGCATAAAATAAATGTAAATTAGATTTATTTTGTGCAAAAACACCGTAAAAGATACCAGTATTAAAAATATCAAATTTTGAAGCAAATAAATTAGAGGTTTTTACAGTTTGTTGGGGATTCTATAAAGCGTGTATTGTTGCGTCCGCTACGATATTCCCCCAAATAAAATATTTTCCAGCAGTGGCGCAAAGAGGGAGGGGGAGCAGGGGAAAAATCCCCAGGGCCTCAGCTTGTGAAGGGCCCCCACTTTGGCTGTTTATATGATACTTAATTGTGTGTTGTCAATTTTGTGAAAAAAAAAAGTCCGAAAAAAAGTCCCCGGATGTTTCAAATTAATTTTTGAATGAAATTACAAAAAGCCAGCTAGAGCATAAACCACCCACTTGACAAAAGAGAGGAATGTTAGTGATTGAGCCTTCTTTTGCAAGAAAAGTAAACATTGACGGTATTATTCAACGGTTTGCCATGACTAAAAGTAGAAAGGATTTATTTAACAAGAAATCATTTTTTCCCCGAGACACATTGTTAAATAGTAGAAGAAAGGTTATAGCCAGAGGAGAGACTACGGGCCCACCCAGCCTCCGAAAATTTGAATTTTCCTTAACAAAATGTTAAAGATCAAAACTTTCAATGAGAAATTTTGAAATTTCCACTTTTTTGGATGCCTGCTTGCATGGAAGTATGAATAAAAATATTCATTTTTTATTCATACTGTGGAAACATGCCATGCAAAAATGTTAACGTTTCAAATACAGTTGCTCTATGGAGGTGACGAAACCTTCAAAACAAAATGTTGGTATATTTTTAGAGCATGGATGTTTATTAAAGTATAATACTGTTTTAAATTAATACTTTTAATTCTATTAATAACTTTCCAATTACTATTAATTTAAAGTTTCTCTAAACGATTAATAATTTTAATAAGGTATAAATGATTGATCTAATACGACATCAAAAGGATTTCTGGATAGCAAAGGGACCCCAAAGATTTTATCCCCGGGGCCCCGACTTGGCTCTCTGCGCCTCTGTTTTCCAGCTATAGAATTACAGTAGAAGACCCGAAATCCGCCGATCCAAAATCCGCAAGGCTCTAAAATCCACGCAGCCTCTTGAATGTAAACAATGAAATCAGCGACCCACGAGTTTGCAAAACCAGAGTACGAGCAACTTGTTTTCACGCGTTGTGATGACGTCACTTGCGAAAGAGCGATTCTGCTGTGCAGGTGTTCGTTCTGTTGTATTTCTCCTCTGTGTTTATGGAGGAAGTTAAACTCTGTGGTTGATCTTTGACCTTGACGGGGCGCAGCGTTAATGTGCGTCTGTGGCTTTTATCACATGGTACTCGCTCTAACGTTCTAACGTTTGTTGTTTGCTCTTTTTTGGATGCACGAGTTGCAGTTTCTGCTATTTTTTATTTTATAATGTCGAACTTGAAACGAGTCCGTGATTCCACAGCTTCCACCAGCACTAGTAAAAGAAAACATGTTTCTTTAACAATTCTCCAAAAAGTGGAAATCATCAAAAAGTTGGATACCGGCACAAGTCCTGCAAATATTGCCCAAGCCTATGACATTTCCGTAAGAACGGTATACGACATTCGGAAAAGTAAAGAAAAATATTTGAATTTTTACAGTAAAAGTGACAGCAATTCAGGATTTCAAAATCGAAAAACTATGCATCAGGCAAAATCTGCAGATTTGGATACCATAATATACGAATGGTTCAGAGCTCGGCGAGATGACGGGATCCCAATTTCTGGAATTGTACTAAGAGCGAAAGCTAAAGAGTTGCATGCTGAATTAAAGGTGGAGCAACCCTGTGACTTTAGTTCAGGCTGGTTGAAGAAATTCAAACAGAGGCATGGTCTGCGCTATATTAAAACACATGGAGAGAAACTCTCAGCTGACAGGGAAGCTGCTGAGGAGTTTATCGATGAATTTTCTTCACTAGTGGCTAGTGAAAATTTATCTCCAGAACAGATATTCAACGCAGATGAAACTGGTCTTTTCTGGAGATGTTTGCCACGACAAACATATGCAGCTAGTGAAGAAGGTGCTTCATCTGGAATTAAAGAATCAAAAGAAAGGGTAATGGTATTAGTTTGCAGCAATGCAGCTGGTACGTACAAGTGCAAATTGCTTGTAGTTGCCAAAAGCAAACATCCCCGTGCATTGAAAGGAGTGAAAACGTTACCTGTAATATACAGGAGTAATAAACGGGCCTGGATTACAAAAGAAATTACAACTGATTGGTTCATGAACCATTTTGTAAAGGAGGCCCGAAATCATTGCACGAGTGTTGGTTTGCAACCTGACTGTAAAATTTTATTGCTCTTGGATAATTGTCCTGCACATCCAGATGAATCGATTTTGTGTTCTGACAATGTGGTTGCCCATTTTTTACCACCCAACACTACGTGTTTAATTCAGCCCACGGACCAAGGTATCATACGAAGTTTGAAATGCTACTACAAGACAGAATTTCTGAAGAAGATTTTAAATGCTGTGCCTTCTTTCGGACTTGAAGACATTAAAAAAATCTTTTCCATCAAGGATTGCATTTATGTTCTGGCAGAATCCTGGAACTCTGTGTCTAAGTCCACTCTCGTGAATGGATGGCTTAACCTCTGGCCGTCATCTCTGTTCATAGAAACAGATGAAGATGCTGAATTTTCTGGGTTCAGAGAGAATCCAATGAAAGCTAAAGCTGAAGAGCTATTGATTTACGCCAAGCAGGTGATGGGCGATAAACCCTTGTTTCAAGAAAGTGACATTCTAGAATACATGAACTCTGATGATAATCAAATAACTGAACAGTTAACCGATAGTGAAATAATCGATTCAGTTTTAAAGCCTCAGGATGTGGACTCCGATAGTGATAGTGCTGCAGGTGAACAGGATGAGGAAAAAATACTTTTCGATGAAGGTTTGACTGCAGGCGAAAAATACCTGAAGTTTTTAGAGCAGCAAAACTGCATAACAGAACAAGAAATTATGACTGTTCATCAAATACAAAAAAAAACTGAGACTGCAACACCCTAAAGTTTTAAAACAAACTTCTATAAAAGAAATGTTTGCCAAGTTAAAAAAATAATTTGTAAGTTTATTCTCCTTTTGTATTAATTCTATAATTAAGAATTAAATTTAAATAATATAACCACTTTCAGTATGTTTTTTTTTTTAAAGATGTTTAATCATGTTTACATTATTTTCATATGATTTTATCTGGGTAAAAATTGGAGCATTTTTTCCTGTCATGACCCGAAATCCGCAAAATTCTAAAATCCGCACAAGGCCTGGTCCCAAGCTGTGCGGATTTTGGGTCTTCTACTGTAGATGCAGTAGATGTATGTCTTCTAATACAACGTCCTATTTCTGAAAAACTAACATCCTCAACTTTCCAGGCATGAATGTGACCTTTTTTAATATCGGAAACATAAGGTCTTTGGAATTCCCCATACTTTATCAAACATTCAAAATCACGTTTTTCTGTAAAAAAATTTTCATCTAACTATAAATTAAAATACTGCCAAAAGTCTTAAGAATATTGCACATTGCAGGCGATAGTATTAAATGAAGAAAGTGAAATAGCAAACACAGTGATAATATTGGGTCGGCAAAAAAGTAATTGCGTTTTTTACATGAAATTCAAACAAATAAATTTTCAATCATGAAACCATTCTTTAAGTTCGACCATAGCTGAGTCGAGCAATATTCATGCTTGTAGTCAGAAGAGCAGGGAGCAGCCTCTAACTCCTGCCAACATTTCAGCTGTCTAAGAGAAACATCAAGGGAAACACTGAATAACAATTTCAAAATTACAAAGATTTTCAAAATCCTTAGCAGTCATTTTGCATTTTTCCCTTAAATCATGTGTACGAACCAAGGAAGTTATGAACTCACGGGTCATTTGGACCACAGACTAAATATTCTATTCTTCCCTTGATATTCTCAGTACAAAAAACTTTTAAGAGAGATGGGAACAACATTTTCCTTGAAAATAATATTAATTTCTTTTAATTCTCGCGAGCAAAATAAATGAAAGGCGAAAAGTTCGGAACCTACAAATAGCGTTTTTCAATTTGCAGAAAGTCCCTTAAAAACACGCAAAAATGAATTCGCAATATCTCCGGAAATTATCGTAGAAAATTGGTGAAAATTTATATTTAGGGTAATTTGAAAGTTTTCTTTCGTTTAATAAAGTCAAAATATGGGGTTGCCATTGAGAAAAACGAAGTTGATGCAGAATTAAATATGAAGACGGCCTCTTATGCAAATTAAATTAATAGTAAATTAAAGTACGCGTTATTTGCAAACGAATGGTATATATAACTTTGCTATACGACGAACGATGGCGAAATAAAGAGCAAGTGGGCCTTTTTTTTTCCGCAGCTGTACATTTTTTCAGTAGACTTAACTTTAAAAATCAATTAAAACTTGCAGAAAATCATAAGTGAATTTAAATAACTAAATTCAATTAAAAAATAAATATGTAAAATAAGGATTCATTTTTAATCATTAGGTATTGGAGACTTCAGTAAAGGAATGTCATTTACAAAAAGGATGAAGATTAAAAATTTCTCCCTACTGTATTCTGTCTTCAAAATTTTTTTTTTTTTTTTTTTTAAATTTCCAGAGCAAATTAAAAATATCTGAGAAGCTCCATGGGGAGAGAGTGTAAAATTACATTATTTGTGGGATTACCGTGAGAAAAACTGCATATACTGAATGCACATATTTTTGAAATGATACTCTACACAGTGCTTATAATCAAACTCCCACTATATTACTATGTCTACATCTGAAAAGAATGGGAAGATCGCCCCCAAATTTGCATATGGACACATGAAATGTACTTAGTTTTATTTTTTTAGTTCAGAAAATGTTCACTAAGCGGCACTTTGCAGCATGAAATCAGCTCTAAATATGAGCTTAACTAGTTATAAATGTGCTCAAAAACTACTGAATGAATGTTGAAATAGTGTGTTTATTTTGAATGATCCATTTCCAGCTTTTGCCAACATTTTTAACTCAAGCTTTATAATCAAAATTTCCTAAGTACTTCTCATGTATAGTCTAAAACAAATTTGATTACTATCTGTTCACCCATTTTATGATAGAATCTCCTTCACAGGGGAAGTTTAATTATATCATATATAAGTTTCCATCCTGACCCATGCATATAATACATAGAACTAGAGGCAGGGCCAGATTTCCCATAAGGCCAACCTAGGCCATGGCCTAGGGCGCAGCGGTCTAAAGGGCGCAGAACAAAGAACTCCCCTGCAGAACAATCACAGACAGGAATAACATGAAAACATGAGGGAAAGGAACTGGAAAGGAGAAAAGAAAATGACTTACTTTAAGTGATTATTGTCCAAGAAAAACACGTTTATGGCTTTGGAAAAATTCCTTTTTTCCCTAGTACAATTTCTTACCTTTTGAAAACCCATGTGTGGAGATCAGGGCCGTAGCCAAGGGGGGGAGGGGGGTTAGGGGGGTCATAACCCCTATGAGGAATTTTTTATCACACAAAATGTACATTCTTCACTCCCTTATCACACACATGTATTCATATATGTGGGCTACGCCCCTGTTGGAGATCCATTAACCCCCCCCCCCTCGCAGACACAGAATTGCTCGCAGAGCACCCCAGCACAGACCATGTCCAAGTCGACGACATGTGTCGCAAAACTAAGAGATCTGCTGCAGAACAATCACATTGAGGAAAGGAGGGGTACCGGAGAGAACAATTATTCAAAGAAAGTTATCATCGAAAGGCGTCTGACAGTCTGTGCTCTTCCGATATCCCAACATTCCCAAAAAAAGAAACACACCATACACATGCACAGAACAGTAAATATGTCTGCTCGAGAAAAAGTCTTGCTTTGAATGTAATGCGTCTATAATTTAAAAAATTTTGAAAATGCATTATCAACTCTTTCATCCAAAATATATCGGTGAAACATCGCACAATTAATGAAATGAGCATTTCTGGTTTCTTAGTTCCATCTAATAGATTGCCAGAAAAATTGCATTCTGAATCTGATATGTTACTCATAAAAATGCTGAGAACAGAAACTGATACCGAAGTTTTGCAGAAAGTTAAAGTATCCAAAAATCGCACGAAGTTTACAATGCAATCTTCTGTTTTGCAATGACTTTTCATAAGTTTCACAAAACTGAACTGTTTCGGGGCTTTAAATGCTAAAATTCAGGGTCTTTTTATCGATTATCTGACAATCCTTAAAAAAAAACTGTACTTTTATAAAACACTTTTTTACGTGACATATAGTGTGGATCAGGGCCGGATTTACACATTTTTGCACCCTAGGCCAAAGGCCATAATTGCGCCCCCCCTTGAAAAATTGATCAGTAATTCCAATTTAATATGCATAATAATTTGTTTTTTCTCATCAGCATTATATGTCACGTAAAAAAGTGTTTTATAAAGTTCAGTTTCTTTTAAGATTGCCAGATAATTTACATTATCTATTATCATTTCGATAGGAAGACCCTGAATTTTACCATTTAAAGCCTCGAAACAGTTAAGTTTTGAGAAACTTATAAAAAGTCATCACAAAACAGATGATTGCATTGTAAACTTCGTGCGATTTTTGGACACGTCAGACGTCCGTCAGTATTCTTACCACAGCATTCGAAGTTGGTTCAGAAATTCGACGACTGGATCAGATAAAACCAAAAAATCGCTTTTTAAAACACAAAGAGTTATCGTTAATGCCATCGATCAGATGATTTTTTACAGATTAAGTGAATACTGTAATAGCACTTATTTTCTTGGGTTTTCTTCTTAAAATATTGATCTTAAATATATATAATTAGTTACGAAGTTACTTTATGTTGTCGAATAAAATTTTCAGGAAATTAAATGTAAATAAATACAAACTTTTACTTTTTACACAGCCCTCTTACAGAAATTCCCAATAAGTAAAATATACTCCCTAGCATTAATGAGGTGATGTAGAAAGTTTAAGCTTTCTCATAAGAAGGCTACAGATGTTTAATCAAAGTCTGTGAGGGGCAATAAGCTTTTCAATATCAAAAATAATAAACATAATTATTCAAAAAAATCTAACAAAACTAATTAACTATTAATTTTAATCACAGTTATATATATAGTCAATATTTTACATTTTAAGAAATGAGTTTTAAATCATTTTAAACCAGTTTCCTTTAAAAAGTGTTACTGGTTTTTTTTTTTCAACATTTAAAAATTTGTTTAAAAACATTACAATTACACTAACATTTAAAGAAGATTTTTTAAAAATTGTTTTTGACTTATTAATACCATAATTTTATTTTAAAAAAGGCATCTTTAAAATAAGAGTGCCAATGTTTAAATTGAATATTTTCAAAAATAAAAATATGTATATATAAATATATATGCTTAAAAATCTTCCTTATTCTAAAATTTATTATTTAAAAACAAAGAGCTAAAAAGATAAATTACCATGAATTAGAATAAACTCTTGCACTTATAAAAAGAAAACCAGTAATAATAAAAAATAGCTCAACACTAGATCTCCCCACAATCCGATAGGGGCGCAATAGCGTAGCAATTCAGTAGATTTGGGGAGGGGGGGGGGGGGGCTCAGTATATTTTCATGGATTCTGGACACTGAAAAAGACACCGATATATAGTTATTTTTTATCATCCTCCAAAGGTATGAGGGGGCTCGAGCCCTAAAGCCCCCCCCCCTTTCCTACCATAGAAATAATACACACAATAATAAATACTTCTCTTCTTATTTCTAACGTCACTCCAGGGAGTGGGATATCGGGATATATCCCCTGGCGAAACTTTCAAAATTAGTTATTAAGAGGTTTCAGATTTTTATCGTGAATAAGAAATTAAGTTTATCAATACAAAATTATATCTCATACAACCCCCCGAAGAAAATTTCTGGCTACGCTCCTTGACTCATCGACTAACATTCAACGACTATGTTACATCATAAAACTATTAAAAGTGGAGTTTTTTCCGCTTACCTTCATTAGCAGCACCCGGCCTCACCATGGCACAGTGGTTATGCCACTGAAAATGATAGATGGTCGAAGTGTGAAGTTCCCGGGTTCGGGTTTCATCATGCGGCTGTCGATCTAACGATCTGGAGTTTTGGTAGGTTTTCTCCAGATGTAACGTGAATACGCGTTGGAACCCCTTAGAAAGTCTTCCTTCCAAGGCACCCCCCCCCTCTTGGCAGATCGCCCTAGTGTAGCGTTGCCATAATCACACACAACAACATTAGTAGCGCCCACATTGGGTAAAGATTCTTTTGACTTTGTCAAATCTTGTTTAACTTTCTGCAAAACTTCGGTATCAGTTTCTGTTCTCGACATTTTTATAGATAACATATCAGAATCAGAAGGCCCTTTTTCTGGAACTAAGAAACCAGAAATGCTCGTTTCATTAATTGCGCGATGTTTCACCGATATATTTTGGATGGAAACGTTGATAATGCGTTTTCAAATTTTTTTAAGTTATAGACGGATTATGTTGGGGGTAGCAGAGCCTGGTACTTTCAAATTTAACTTCCATTTAATTTTTACTGTAAATTTTGATGTAAATTTGTATCAGAGGTATTACGAGAATCAAAATGAAGACAAGTTCTTGAATGACGAAAACAGTTTATTTATGAAGAACAAAAGTTCATCCAGTCTTAAAGACAGAAATACAAGAAAAATTGTTTCAAAAATTACCAGCATAAGCAGGGTAGCCAGAAAAGGGAGGTAACAAAACTTCTATTTTACTTGCAAAGCTCACCATTTACTGGTAACAAAAATTGGCTTCCACTCATCTTAAAAACAGGTCATCACTCATTACTAGAGAGCTTCCACAAAAAGAAACATGACAAGGCCCAGCCTTACATTTGCCTTCTTCAGGCCAGCCACAATACATCTGCACTGGGTTCAGAACTGCACTGCACTGCTAGACAACCAGATCTACCACCTCCTTTTATACTACCCTGCCCATGCTTCACAAGCTCAAATTTGCATACTTTCCAAACCTGGAATGAAAAATAAAGTCATTTCTAGTTTTATTTATACACATCAAGGATGATGTCACAGCTTTAAGCCAATGGAGCAATTTCAACAAAATTTAGTTATTATTAAGTGGCAACTAATTGGTTTGTTTACATCTACAGTATGTCAGATGATGACACTAGTTATTCTAGTATGATAATTTAAAACTATTGTAACTTAATATAATGATTAGGAGTAACTTAGTAAGTAGTTTATCTTTTACTTTAAATACTATTGCCTTTAATTTTAAATGCTGTTTGAAATAAGTTAAACATTTACAAGACTATTTTAAAAGGGTAAATGTAATTTTAGAGCTTTTGTGTATAAAAGGAAACAGGCATATGTATAATATAAAAATAAGTCTGTTATATTCCACAGTTCTACATAAACCACAAAAGCATTGTTAGGACTTTGGTGAGGATGGT
Organism: Cheiracanthium punctorium; assembly: GCA_038373885.1. Lineage (NCBI taxonomy): Eukaryota > Metazoa > Arthropoda > Arachnida > Araneae > Cheiracanthiidae > Cheiracanthium > Cheiracanthium punctorium. Next base: position 372,556 of record JAWZYV010003359.1, on the reverse strand, counting down.
TGGAAAACTTATTGGGGGAAAGGGAAGCTTTAGGTATTTTACTTTAGGGTTAAGGGAACTTTAAATGTTTTTAAAAATACTTAGAATTAATGAAAATAAGTTTTATTATACTATAATTTTGCTAAACAGATAATATATATTTAGTTTATTTCTATATATTCTAACAGATTACACTCAAAGCAACAGACTTTTTATCGAGCAGACATATTTTTCGTTCTATGCGTGTGTATAGTGTGGTTCTTTTTTCGAGAACGTTGGGATATCGGAAGAGCACAGCCGGTCAGGCGCCTTTTTTAGGATAACTGACTTTAAATAATTGTTCTCTCCGGTACCCCTCTTTAACTCAATGTGATTGTTCTGCAATGGATCTCTTAGTTCTGCGACACTCGTCGTCCACTTGGACGTGGTCTACGCTGGGGGTGCTGTGCGAGCAATTCTGTGTCTGCGAGGGGGGGGGGGGGTTAATGGATCTCCACACGTTTTTTCTATAGAAAATGTACTAAGGAAAAAAGTAATTTTTCAGAAGCCATAAATGTGTTTTTCTTTGGCAATAATCACTTAAAGTAAGTCGTTTCTGTTTCTCCTTTCCAGTCCTTTTCCTCATCTGTGATTGTTCTGCAGGGGAGTTCTTTGTTCTGCGCCCTTTAGACCGCTGCGTCCTAGGCCATGGCCTAGGTTGACCTTATGGGAAATCCGACCCTGGTGCTGATGAGAAAATCGAATTAAATTGGAACTAATGATCAATTTTTTGAGGGGGGGGGGGGGCAATTATGGCCTTTGGCACAAACTGTGCCACCTCACCATGCTGCTGAGGTCTAGGCCGGCGAATAATGCAGATTTTACACCACGGCATACAATCGGCTTCAAAACTAATTAAAAGATTGTACCTATTTCAACTGCTTATTTTTTTCTGGATACATCTTAACGCTAGTTAAAGATACAATTTAAATTGCTTTAAAAACTGTTTAAACATTGCATTATACCTCAAAGTAACATGATAGGTTTGGAATGGTTCAGGAGAAGGTCGTGGAGAAAAAAAAAATGCTTAAAAGCAAATAATGTATTAATTTATATTGATAACTAAATGTATCCTGAATGTGCTATATAAACAACATAAACCTATCTAATTTTGATAACATCTATTCTTTCAGTTTTGCATTAGAAATATTTTTAAAATGTACCACAACTGCAAGCTCATACTCTGGAGTATCACCAGTGGCCAAGTGCATGGTGCTCTGAACTGGGAGGCAGAAGGTGCCTGGTTCAAAAACAGGTCGCATCCACTGACCTAACCATTCATAGTTTTCCATGGCTTCCTCTGAAACTTAACGTAGAAATATGAGATAGGACACCTTAGAAAGATCTCCCACAGAGAGCCCCAACTAGAAGTGAGTTTGGGCTAACTTTTTAAAGCCGAGCCCAATGACTTTTAATTCGAGCCCAGCTGAGCGATTATTTAAGTCGAAGCCCGAGCCCAAAATTTCAGCTAATAGATAGATAACAGTTAGTTACTTCATTGATAGAATATCATAAATTTTGCCGTTTGTGCAAATTAAAGACAAATATAACTGAACCAGCCCGAGTCCAAGCGTAGGAATTGGCCGAAATCGCACATTATACTCAAGTTTAGTATTCATAAAAATTCTAGTCTTAAAAATATCTCATTTTAGTGCCAATTTATGCATGCATATATGTGTGTTTGTGCATATACCCATTTTCATTATGCTCTTTTACAAAAATTTTCCCACGCTGCAGCATGTCACTGCTGGGTTCCTGAGGTCGTTATGCTGCTGCCGCGAATTTCTGTGTGCCGCTTACCTCTACATAGAGCTCTAGTAGCATCTAGCCTGATATCCCGCAGAGAAGTCGGATATCTGGTAGTTTTGATTCGGATATCCGACGGTATTTCGGATATTGAAAAATCTGCTGGATACCGGATATATGAGCATATATGCATTTCCAAGATGTATTGATAAGTTATTACTCTATTTCTCTTCATAAAATCTAAATTCTCTTAAATCTAAATTTGTAAAATAAATTCTGTTATTTATTTCACAAATAATGTGTATACAAAATTCTTATCTTTTCCAATGCATATAGCATCTTTTTTATAATTCTGTATAAAATGTACAAATTAGAATAAAGTTTTTTCACGCATGCATGTAGATTTTAGGAGATTCTCCATAAGATTTCTAAAGGAATTCTTTAAAAAAAGTAAAAAAGTGAGAAGAGGATTATCAAGAACAATTTTTAGAGAAAAAAACTACCAAAAAAATTTTTTAAACAAAAAGTAACAAAAAATATTCAAAACATATTATTTACTAGACCTCTCTAAGGTGGAATCTTATTACATAAAAACAGATTTCCTTAAAACAAAGGTAGGAAAGCCTCATAGACTATTTTAATGGAGAGTACAAAAAAATCAAAATTGGAGCAAAACTGCCTCAAATAAGCATTTTCCCAAGCAGATTGGCACAATAGCATTGATATGAAGAGGTCAGTATTATCTTGTGAAATAATAAAAATCTTATAAATAAAAATGAAATTCTGTTTGTTTGTTTGTTTGTGGATTTGATTCGTATACAAATCCACAAAAATGGACCTATCGGCCTGAAATTTAGCACAGATATGTAAAATAATATAGAATAAATCATAGTCCACTTTAAAACTTTGAAAGTCCACCTGTTCCCGGAATTTAAGAGATTTTTTATGCTCTTCACGCAAAAATCTTTCCGTAATTGTAACCCCTGTAGTGAAAAAAGTGTGAAATAAGGATCGTGGTTGCCATGTGTGGCGATTTTGCCGAATAAAATGTTTTAAATTCTCAAAGTAAAAATAAAAGAATAATAATGATTTTTTTTTGTTAGTTTATATTCGTAAGGTTATTTTTTTTTTTTAATTATAATATCGTGTGAATGGGAAATCAGAGCAGGAATGTAATGCTTTACACACAAAACAATAAGAATTGAAGATTTCCGAGGCTAATGTGTAATTTTTTTAGTTTGGCGAAAAAATAAAATGGCTGAAATATGGATTTTCAGTAAGTGAGTTCTAGCGGTTTGCACAGTTTTCAGCTTGGCGCAATTTATTGAGAGCTTAAGGAAATAGATTTTTGAAAACAAGTGCAAAGGTTTTATTAGAATACAGCGTTAAATTTTAATGATCCGTGAAGAAATAATGCAGTTATTAAGGGATTTCAAGCGATCTAACTTCAGAATTCTCGCCAATTGAGTACATTGATTTAAGTTGGGGGAATTCCACCAAATTTCAGAAAATTGAAATCTTCTCATTTAGTACATCGGAGTAACGATGAATAAAACACATTATAGTTGATAATTTAAAAAAAATCGGCTGTATTAAGGGATTCCAATTTTCAAATAAATGCGTGCTACTCTTTGGCGGTCGAACCATTTCCCATATTGATTGCTGCTAAGTCAATGCTTCGAATGATTCCCTGAAAAAACTCTTGCAAAATGGCGTATGTTGGCACTTTGGCGAGGCTTAGATTTGAAACTGGATTTTATTTGAGACTGGTATATATGATAACACTGGTTATAGATAAAAATGAATGTTGGTATGTGTTTATGAGGTTGAAAAACTCCAGCACCGTTGCACGATGAAATTTGGTTCACCTAAGTCTTTTATGATGGAGAAGGTTTTTATGCTATCCATTTTCCTTAACTTGCCACTTGGTGCCACAGCACAACGTTGAATTCTATTCCGTTTAGCTGTTTGCTATGCGAATATCGTCCAACCGATTTCGATGAAATTTGGTACACGCGAATATTAGAACACGGAGAATATTTTTCACTATCCATTTTGCTGTAACTTGCCGCTAAATGGCGCTGCAAAGCATCAACTTCTATACCGTTCGACTGATCGGCATAAAATTTTTTATACTTACACATTTGAGCACAAAGAATATATTCTAACTGCGTTCCTTTTGATGTTACTCACCACTAGATGACACTGCAATGCATTATTATTTTAACTCGCCACTAGATGACGCTGCAGCAGGCCAAATTCTTGACCATTCAAACGGTCGCTATGAAAATCAGTATACATAGCTATTTGAACAATGAGAATATTTTGGCGTTATCCATTTTTCTATAACTCGCCACTTGACGGCGCTGTACCAAATCATTACTTTAATTAACTACTAGATGGCCCTGCAGTGTATCACTTCTTGACTGTGCAAAGGTTCGTTATGAAAATTAGTATACATAGATAGTTTAACACGGTCGCTATGAAAATCAGTATACATAGCTATTTGAACAATGAGAATATTTTGGCGTTATCCATTTTGCTATAACTCGCCACTTGACGGCGCTGTAGCAAATCATTACTTTATTGAACCACTAGATGGCCCTGCAGTGTATCACTTCTTGACTGTGCAAATAATCGCTATGAAAATAGGTATACATAGATATTTGAACATGGGAAAGAGTTTGGTGCTATCCTTTTTCCTATAACTTGCCACTAGATGTCGCGTCAACACATGAACTTCAGGACTGTCCAGCCGATAGTCATGAAAATTCGTATACATCGATATCTGAATGCGAAAAATATTTTCGCCGTATCCGTTTTGCTAAAACTCGCCACTAGATTGCGCTACGCCGCATGGCCTTCTGCACCGTACAAACGATTGCCTTGCAATTCGGTATGCATGATTATTGGACACAATATAACGCGATATCCACTTTGCTATATCTGTTTATTACAATGAATAGTAATCACCACAAATCGTAATATCAAAAAGTCCATTCATTCCCGTGCGAAGAACGGGTACTTCAGCTAGTAAACTATAAAGTATTTTTCACCCTAATATTCGATTGAAACTTTTGGCTGAGGGATACAAAATTTCTGGTCCATTTCAAGCTAATTTAAAAATCCAAAGGCTTCAGGCATTGACTTTTTCTTTTAAATTTAAGCATCTTTTTAAATTTTTAAGAACATAAAGCTACCCTGTAAAATACATTAAAAGTCATACAAATTTAAAAAAAAATTATGGCTAGAATGTCTTAAAAAAGGTTGCATTAATAAATCTTTGTAGAGGATCCATACTACTGAACCCATTCTTTGTGTGTGCAACTGAGTGGAATTAATGCATTAAAAATATGTTAAGTTAGCTAGAAACATTGGTCAAAATTTTAAGTTTAGTTTGACCTATAATTAGTTCTACAAATACTTATTTCAAAGCTACATTTGGCTTTAATTACCTTTGAGAACTGCTTATTTGAATTACACTACTACTGAAATAAATACTTATTGAATGTGTGTTTAATTTTTGTGACTGTGGTATATCACATGGGCTTCGAATGTGGTCTTTGATGTTTTTTTTAATGTATAGAATATATTTATTACTGTTCTGAAATTATGGTTTTAGATTGCTGTTTGGATTCATTATTTTGTAAGTCGGGATATTTACTTTAATATGTATACACATATCAATAGATTTTATTTATTTTTTATCGTTTTTTATTTTTATTTTTTTAAGTGTGCAAGGCGTGTGTCAATGTCCAGTGTAAAATGGGGGGGGGGGGAATTTTCTATAATTCAATCAAATGGATTGTCAGAATTGTAATTTTTTTTCTTTTATTACCTAATGAGACAGAAACTGAAGAAGAGCAATAGCTATGTAGCACCAAAACTTGCCTAAACAAGTAAGGCAACAGTTGCAATGGCTTCAATTTATTCCCACTACTACTTTACATTATCACAGCATGTGTTTCATGTCGAGCATTCCACCTTCAGTTTACATGAGCCAAGACATTGTTTCTAATTTTAGGGACTTCAGTTATTTTCTCATTACTGTCCCTTGGGTGATAGGCGCTTGACCTAATCAACGCTATGCTTTTCGCCCCCCAAAACTTGACACTCTTCTTCTTGGGAGCAACAAATGAGAAGTTTATAATTTCATTTTTAATTTAAGAAGGAATGGAAATTAAGTATGAGTGGTCAAGCCTTAAAATTACTTTTACTGACCTCCAATTTTCACTGCAACACACAACTTTTTAAAAAACTAAATTACATGCATCATGAATTGTATTAAAGTTGTCTTAAAGTTTTGAAAAGAATATATTTAATATACTCTTTTTAAATATAACAGATTTTATCCAAAATTTTTTTTATGTTATTAAAGTTCTTCAAATTTTTCTGTGTACACTACTGCTAACGGCCAAGAGCTGGTCAACTCCTTACCAAGACTGGTAGACAATCATGAGCTTAGCAAATCTTCTATTACCTCACACTGTTGGAATTCTAATCGTCATTGTCAATCTTCTAAAGTTAAAATCTTGTTGCACTCCTCAGTCTTTGCTCCATCTAGATTTTTTGGTAAGTTTTTCCATTACCCAGCACTTAAATCTTGTGAACGATGGTTCTTTCCTTCCTTTTGTTCATTCTGCTTGGAAGCAGTTGTAAGGTTTTATTTACTTCCTTTACTTGGCCCCTACCTTTTTTCCCCTACCCTTTTCTACCATTTTTTTCCCTTGTCTCTTGTCATATTTCACAGCCCAGCTCCGAATTCGTGTCTCCTGAGTCACGTGGCTTGGGAAGACTTCAACAACAGATTTCATCCTTTAGAAGAGAAAATCCGAAGTAGCCCTAATAGTGACGTGCAAGACCGTCATGGGGTGTCACAAATGAGTCACAAATAAGTTGACTTGTCTGTCTGCGGCAATGTCACAACGTGGCATCACAATGAAGTCACACTGTGACTTGTGCATGACACTGTGACTTCGATGCAACATTACAGCACAAATTGCAGCACGTGTTATTTAACCCTCTGAGCGTCTTGGAAATGGGCAAATAATGTAAAGTTGTTTTCACTGAAAAATTTTCATGCAGCTTTAAAATTATTTAAAAAATAAAATTTTGATAGGAAGATTTGTAATTATTAAAAAGTTAACTCCTAAAATACCCATAAGCTTTAATATCGAAATATATTTTATGATGCCTTGGTGTTATAAATAATTTAAATTATAGATGCATTGCAGTGAAAACTGGAATGAAGTGAACGGGATTTTACGTCTCAGCCGCTTGGAGGGTTAATTGCGGCAACGTTACAGCATGGAAAAATTATGAAGAGTCGCAAGATCTGGCAAGACGTCACAAACGATTCGTCACGTCGATGTCACAAACTATTGTTACTGGCAAGTCACACTGTGACTTCCAGTTGACATCACTTATGGTCACGAGTATGACTGCGACCAATGTGACTCACAAAGACATCACGGCAACCTCATTGTAATGTTTCGTGCTATTAGGGAGGGTCCACCTAACTGGCGCCTTAGCACCTCTTACGGAAATTTTTGTGTACTATGAGGAAAGGTGGAACCCTGAGGATTGATCACCACATTTCTCCCCACTTGGAAAATGAGGTTTATCACTAAAAAATGGTAACCTTTTACCTGGAACCTCCCTATCTTTCTTCTTCTGGAATGGAATCTTCCAAAGCCAGACACCACGAAAACAGAGCCGAACAATATTTATCTTGTTGTTGTATATTTACTGTATTTTCTTTCTGTTTATTATTATTATTTTTTAAGTGCCTTGTATATATATTTGAAAAAATGTGTATTTCTAAGTCTTTGTTTTTGTTCTTTAGTTGTTCCATTTTCTATTATTTTTTTTGTATGTTCTTATTCTGTGTTTCTCTTTTTTTTCCCCTTGTTTTATCTTTTCTATCAATATTTTATTTTATCTTTATCTACTTTCCTTTTTACCATTTCTTTTATTCTCCAGGATTTATTGATTTTTCTTTTTTCCAATTAGCAATTTTGCTTCTGTGAGACTGTACTTGACAGCTGATGAAGGCCGATGATTTCTTTTGGCTAAAACAATCATACTGATTAAGATAATAAGTACCTTGTTATGTGTTCATTTACAAAGTTTTATTTACATCAGACAATCTACTATTTCATGTTCCATAATGCCCTCGAAGATCTTTATATCCCAATGCTCATTAAGTGTAGTTTCTCTCTATTCTAAAAAAAAGTAAAGGCCGCTGGCGCTGTCAAAGCTTGTTCGCATATCTTCTCCTAAACCGTGGGGATTTGAGTTTCGACTATGGTGCCCACAGATTCGAAAAATTCCGAGGAACTTGCTAAGCTGACTTTAATTTCGAAAATCGAATTATTTTAGAAGATATTATTAAAAAACTGAAAAGATAAACATAATGGTTGCCAGATTTGGCATAAAATCATTCATTCCTTTGCAACAAAGTGTTTCCAAGTATCTAGAATCGCGTGAAATTTACAAACATGAGTTAGAATTACGCCCATTTTACGCCAAAATAAAAACTATATGAAATAAGTAACTCAAAATGTGTTACACAAAGTTGACAATTTTCAAATAGTAAGTTCGCTTAGACAACAGGAGTTTAGAATTAGCGATTATTCGTTTTTCTAAAACAGAATAACTAATATCTTGAAAACGAAAAAATAATTAAAATGTAGATTATTTTAAAGCCGGTTCGGTCCAGCTGGATTATTTGCTACCAGTAGAAATATTTGGTGACGTTAACTATGCCATTATAACTATGCCGTTATAGTACACTTTGGATATTTGCTAGCGCTACGAGATGGTATAATTTGTGGTACTAAGTACGCCAATCTGCAAACGATTATGTAAATGAAAGTATGGATAACGGTTTTCCGGTAACCTTAAATGAACAGTAATTATAGGTTGTGAGCATGTGCAAATCGCCAAATAATGAAAAGTCGCCATTGGTCGCAAGCTATCCTATCTGTTCCATAGCTTTTATTAACTTTACATGTACACAAGTCACCAAATAATGAAAAATAGCCATGGGTGGCAAATTCGCAAGATGTCCAATAGGTTTTACATTATTAAAAATACAGCTGAAACAGATGTTCTGATTTTATTACGCTTTAGCTCCTAATTAATATAAGTTTTGAATGGCAACATTAAACATCATTGTGTTTCTGAGGAGTGCAAATAATTTTTCCAGTGATTATAAGCGGAGTCCGCACTCCAGGTGGAGTATAGCTCAGGACCCATACAACACGGATTCCCATAACAAAATATCTTCTGTGTTATGAGGGGGAGGGGGTCTACTGTAGTGTGAAATTTAAATTTTTATGTACCAATGAACATGCAAGAACCAAGCAATGTGTAGCTCAGTAACATTCTATCTGATCCAATCTTCGGGTTTTGTCTGTTGAAATTATGTCTTTTTTACGAATAAGCCTTATTAGGGGCCGAATGCCTCATACAAGAAGCGAGTGTAGCGAGTCTGGGGGCTTTGGCCCCTAGTGTTGTTGAAAATCAGTTTTTATAGACTCAGCAAGCTGCTTTCTAAAATCCATTCTTTGTCGATGTATAGAAGAATAGCTAATGTTTTATTCTGACACATTACAGAACAAAATTTTGAATGTAGAGGACAAAACAACAGTTGATTTTCAGTCATTCAAATTAGCCAAGCTAGCCAAGTCTAATAGCTAAAATAGAATCTAGGACTGTTTTTCGGCCTTGTTTCCAGGGTGGCGAAAAATCTTTCAATCTTTTCTTCCTTGAAATATTTTGAATATTTTTGTGATAACATAAGCTTTCCTTTGGTGGAAATACTTGCTTTTTGCCACAAAGCCATCACAGAGTAATTTTGTTTGCACTTATTCTGAGTTCATCCAGTTAGCCATACTTCAGTTCTTTTTCTTGTTTTTATAATATCTGAAGTCATTACAAGAATAAAATCACAACAACAAACAAAGAAACTGAAATTAATGGATTGTTTAAATCAGAAAGAGATAAAGATCTGCCCAGTCAACTTCAGTTTAGAAATGCCATATGCATAAAATGTTGTGGTTTTTTTTTTTTCCCATTCCGCGGGAGGTGCCAAAAGTATTGGCCCCTGCTTGATGGAAGGGTGGCCAGAAACAGAGAAGTGAGCAAGTGATAGGAAGATTGTAGCCTCAAAAGAACGCTATTGCAGTTAATCTTCAAACTTGAGAGTCGAGTGACCTCTAAATATTAATCAAAAATTTCAAAATTAATAACTAATTCATATTTTAGTAGTTAGAATGATATTATGGGTTGAGAGCTAAAAAACTCGAAATTTATGAATCCCCCTAATATATAGTATATATATATATATATACATACATCAGGGCCACACGGCCCTGCAGACCAGTCTTGCAACATGTTCTGCAGTGATCATCATAGCTGTTAATGACAGTAGTGAGTGAAAAATTAAGGAACGGGTGGATTTTCGGATTTTTAAAGCAACACAGATTATTTTCTACATTTTCAAATATAATTATGGAAATTTTCAAGCAGACTGTACAAACAGTGTAGATTTTATTACTTTTTTAGAAAATAACTTTTTAATCTGGATTAATAACAGTAAAAGTTTTATCTTTGAGTGGTTCAACCGGCAAATGTTAGACAGTCAGTGAACCAGTGAGTCAGAGATCACCATAACTATATAATAGGATATATGGATACATACAGTGGTGGCAAAAGTCCTGATCACATTGCCTAATTTTTGTGACTGATTCAATTTTTTACTATGAAATTATTGTTAAGTAAGTTATTATTCAGTTTGTGACTCTAATGTATTTTTTCATGCAGATTTCAAATCTGTATTTTTTTTTTTTTGTCACAGGTCTTTTTTACCAAGTATATTAAAAGGGTCTCATTTTGTTACAATCTTTTTCTTCTGTATATGTGTTTCAGAGATAACTTTTTAACATGTTGACTGATTTGGTAATTGTTCTTTTATTTGAAAAGGGATACAAAATTGCTACTCAAACCCTAAAATGAAATTCCCTGTACTTTCCCTGATCAAAAGAGAAAACATGGTGTAGAGTAAAAATGGCAACCCCACTGTTAATTAAGAGGCATTGCAAGAGTAAATCGAGCAAAAAAAGAAAAAAAAAATTCCATCAACATCTCAGAATTTCATGCATTTTTTTTCTTGTGTAGCCGTACCCAAGGAAAGAACAAATCTGAAATATTTTTGATTTACCTCTTTTAGTTTTGGAGTTATGGAGGGTCAAAGTACCCCAGATGAGTGACATAGAAATAATTTAGGGCCATTTTTGCCACTTTATTGTCTCGACTGTGACTGGCTCAAAGGTGCTAAAGAGAATTTTTTCATTTTATCCTATAATATACCTTGGATATTAACATCTCAAACTGAAAATTCATTCAAAAATAGTCAGAGCACCCAAATAACCCCCCCCCCCCAAATTCATAAAAAATACAGTTTTTAAAAAATGCTTTAAATCTTGAATCTGACGAGATACAGAAAAAACTTTTGCACAGGGCAGTTATGTATCTTCATATAAAGTGAATCCAATGTTAAAAATTATTGAAGGCCACCAGGCCCCCCACCCATATGGGACGCAAACATGGTTCTTAGCGCTAATTTATGCAATTTCAAAGCATTGGTACAGTTGAAGCCAACTTCCCACAGGAGAACTATTGGCATGGAGATGTAGTATCAACAAAATATCATATTATGGAAAAACATTTTTAAAGGTACAACTGTTTCCAAGAAAAATCCCAAAAAGTACCTCCCTATTTGGGACATTACACTGACACGCATGGGGGCATTTCGGCATTGATTTTAGAAGTTTAATCAACTGTAGCAATATTGAAAATTAACTTATTCTGAATATATCACAAATATATCCTCCATATATCAAAAATAGTTCTTTTACAGGGGCACTCATGAGAATTACACTACGCCGCATGGAGGTATCTGTAACTACTGAACCGATTCGAAATTTTTTTTCACTGATAGAAAGCTAAACTATTCCTGAATATTATAGGCTACCTTTCAGTATGCAGAATAACTAGTTCTTTTACAGGGCACTCAAAAGAATTCGAATACATTGTGCTATATGGACATCTCTGTAACTACTAAACCGATTCTAAAGATCTTTTCACTGATAGCTTCACTATTCCTTAGTAACATAGGCTAAAATTCATGCATGTAGCATAATTTACAGGAACACTAAAAATACTTCAAATAATAAAAAATTTGTACATGTTCTATAAATAAAATATTTTTATTAACAGCATTTTGCATTATTTCTGTTATTAAATATAATTTTCTTTGTCGACTAGTGAAAAATAGTAGGAAGTTGCTAATATTAAGCTGAACTCTTACTAAGTAGTGGAATAGGAAAAATTACTTTACAGTGGAAGGGCCATCGCTTTATCAGAAGTAGATGGGAATGCTACAATGAAATATTTGCATACAATAACTGACTCTCATTCATTAAATGGCCAGGATGAGATGACATAGTCACTACAGACAAGGTATTTTTTGTCCAAATGAATTTGCTCTGTTACTCCATTTACGATTGCTAATACAAAAAGTATCAAAGCAGCTCAGAATAAACAATACAACAGACTCTATAATAAAACTAACCTGAGAATTTGTCTTTGAGAATTTTGTTGTAAAACAGTATACATGTCAGAAATAAATGAGGTAGAATTTCTACTATTTCTTTTATTCACAATATTATTTACTTTTTGTTTATTTTAAATGAAGTATAAGACATGGTATATGTAAAGTTTATTAATTTAGAGTTTTTTTGTTTTTCGCATTTGGCAAATGGTGACATTGCGATAATGTTTACAAATTATTTTGAGTGTTCCTGTAAATTATGCTGCTTGCATGAATTTTAGCCTATGTTACTCAGGAATAGCATAGCTTTCAATGAAAAGATCTTTAGAATCGGTTCAGTAGTTACAGAGATGTCCATATAGTGTAATGTATTAGAATTCTTTAGAGTGTCCCTGTAAAAGAGCTACTTATGCTGCATGCTGAAAAGTAGCCTATAATACTCAGGAATAGTGTAGCTTTCTATCAGCGAAAATTTTTTCAAATCAGTTCAGTAGTTAGAGATCCACGTACAGCGTAATGTAATTCTTATGAGTACCCTTGTAAAATAACTATTTGTGATATATGGAGGATATATTTGTTGTATATGCAGAATAAGTTAATTTTCAATACTGCTACAGTTAATTAAATTTCTAAAAGTAATGCTGAAATGTCCCCATGCGTGTCAGTGGAATGTCCCAAATAGGGAGGTACTTTTTGGAAACAGTTTTCTTGGAAACAGTTGTATCTTCAAAAAATGTTTTTTCATAATATGAAACTACTATGTTGATACTATATTAACTCCATGCCAATAGTTCTCCTGTGGGACATTGGCTTCAACTGTACCAATGCTTCGAAATTGCAAAAAGTAGCATTAAGGACCACGTTTGGGGCCCAAGGGGGCCTTCAAAAATTTTTGACATTGGATTCACTTTTTTTGAAGATATATAACTGCACTGTGCAAAAAATTTTTCTGTATCACGTCAGAGCCAAGATCATTTTTAAAACTGTATTTTTATGAAATTGGGGGTATTTTGGGGGGGGGGGGGGGAGGGGAACACGACCCTTATTTGGGTGCTCTTGACTATTTTCAAATGAATTTTCAATTTGGCATGTTAATATCCAAGGTATATTATAGGATAAAATGAAAAAATTCTCTGAAGCACCTCTGAGCCAGTCACAGTCAAGACAATAAAGTGGCAAAAATGGCCCTAAATTATTTCTATGTCACTCGTCTGGGGTACTTTGACCCCCACATAACTCCAAAACTGAAAGAGGTAAATGAAAAATATTTCAGATTTGTTCTTTCCTGGGGTAAAGCAACACAAGAAAAAAAATTCATGAAATTCTGAGATGGTAATGGAAACGCCCTGCCTAATTTGCTCCTGCAATGCCTCTTAAGTAAATAAAAGAAATCTCGAGATACATTTACTAAAACTGTTGGAAGGCAAATTCACTTTTTACTGAAATTGAAGCATGAAAGTGCCCAAAGCTTTTTTTTTTTTTTTTTTTTTTTTTTTTTTTAAGCTGAACTTAATGTGGCATTAGGACTGAGGGAAGTTAGGGAAGAACTTCATTAACCTGCATATTTTAACTGCCATTTAAAGGTATGTAAATAGGCTATATGCATTGAGTACTTTTAATTAATAATATTAAAATTAATATACCCAACTATGCTTTATTTCTATATAACATATCTACCTATACTTTTAAATAAGAAAAAAATGTGTAAAAATTTTCATTAACTATTACCAATAAATATTTCACAAACACATGCAGGTCTTTTATGTAGATCTGACCTTAAAAAATCACCTATGACAGCAAAAACCATTAGTGTACTTTGATATCACATTCTTAAATAATTAAAAATATAAATATAAAATAGGTGCCTATTTTTCATCCTACAGCTTTAGAGATTTAAATTAAGGAATGCTGAAGAAAAAATTGTCATCCACAAGAAGAATAGAAAAAGATTAAGTAGGATTGTTTGAGCATAATTTTCTGTGCAATTTTAACTAAGAAAAGCCAGATTTAGAGATTTCCCAGAAGTCTTTCAAGCCAGTGAAATACCAAATGCAAAGATAATTTTTGCCTTCAAAAACAAAAAATATATATGATTTTCTAAGAAATTTTATTTTTGCCAGCATTTTTATGTTTTTCATGAAAATTCTTTAACCCTGAGTTCCTTCAGTTTTTTCACCGAAATTTCTAAATTCTCTCAATTTTCCTGGTTTTTTCAGTTGCATAGCAACTCTGGGGATCCTGTATGTGTGTTCCCATATTAATTTGGTTATGTTCTATTGATATTTTCATTCAGAAAGTTGGAAAAAAGCATGTTTTTAAACCATTGCCTAAAGGGTTGTCAATAAAAAGTTGTAGTTGAAAGTTAAAGGTCGCCAAGGTTGGCCACTTCTGTTGATTTATTGCCAAGTTTGGATCCAAAAAATAAGTTTGCACAACTGAATACAGCTTTGCAATATTTATATTATACAAGAAATTGCCTAATCTTACTATTTTACTATAGGAATGATATCATTAGAAAATGAGGGTGGGGGAATGTGTTTTTCCTGTTGCAGCATTCATAGTAGCATCTTGGAAGTCACCAAGATTGGTCCCTTTAGGTGATTTATCGCCAAACAGTAAGTTTCTGAAACTGAATCCTTAAACTGTTATGTACAGTAATTTCAAATTAGTTTACTTTTTCTTTTTTTAAATCACACTTGCTTGCAGTACAGCCATCTTATTTTTTGGACAACTAGTAACAGATTTTAAATCCGTAGGAAAAAAAAAAAATTATACAAAAATATGTAGAATGACTAACCGAACAATACCTTACTCAATAATAATGCCCTAACAAAAATTTAAGTTGACTGCAAAAATTAGGCAAAAAAAAAAAAAAAAAAATTTGAGTGTGTTCAGGATTTTTTGCCTCAAATATATAATGATACCTTTTTTTAGTCAACTCACATTCTTCCATGGGCGCCATCAGAATATTTCCCAGGGGGAGGGGAGGGGGAAAGACTACTTAAAAGTATGGTTACCATGTTGAAAATAACAAAAAAGCAAGGGAAAACACTGCATACAAAAATCCAGGGGGGCATTGCCCCCCCCCTTGCCCCATGCTGTCGGCGCCCATGCATTCTTCCAAAAATTGTGGTTATGAATAAAATAAAATTATGGCCCGAGTACATGTAAATAAATGAAACAAATCATTATGTACTTGATACAATAAAAATTCACATTTACCATAACTTTACTCAGCTCAGAAGACACATTTAATATCTCATAGTCTAGAGAAATAAACAAAAGTAATTAAAATATTTTAGTTCTAACAAAATCTACAAAAGATATTCATAAAGCTAAATTTTAAAATCATCAATTTACCTGAAATTATTTTTAAAAATTTGAAATGTATTTACTAATGTAAATGTTTTCAATAGAAAGCATAGTAATAAACTGAACTTTCTGAAGATCTACATTTCTCAGTAAGAAGTCACTTTAAATGTAAGAAAGAATAGCAAATAATAAAAGAAATGGCACACTTTAATTAGGCCTGTCAAGAGAAGGGGGGGGGGGAATCACTTTTCTAATCTTTTGGTTTAAAATTTGTGAGTGTTTGTCGGGGGGGCAAATTCTATTGAACTTACAAATTCTACTAAACTTGGCAAAATCAGATACCCAATTGGCAAACTTGGTACAAAAATTTTAACTTAAACTATAATTTACTTTCTATTGGCAAAACTACACAAACTAATTGGCAAAACTAAGAAGTTGATAATATATATAATAAACAAACAAATAAGTTGTTAACAAGCAGTGATGCACCCAGGATTTTAGTTTAGGGGAGCTGGGCTACAAATGAATTCGATCACCATGACCTCGATTACAGTTATAACTCTCTTATAACGTCAAAATATTCTGTGCCACTTGACTTACCTCTGACTGTGCTGCTTGATCACCCATAGAACAACATGTGCACAAGCAATGTAACTTGTGATAGTAAAATAATTATCTTCTCTTTTCAGTATTGTTGAAACCAAGTTTAAATGTGTTTCGTACACTAACTGTAAGTATTTATTTAAAAACTAAAAAACTAACTTTTTTTTTTTTTTTTTTTTTGTAAAATGTACTTTAGAAATAATTTAAAGACAATTTTTAAAAAGAAAATATTCTATTCAATAGGGACAATTTTCAATTTTTAAAATTTTTCACTTCTAACTTTCCATCTTTGGGGGGGGGGGTGCTTGAGCCCCCATGACCCCCTCTGTGGGTGTACCTATGGTAACAAGCAATATTTGACTTGGCAGTTTATCAACCCAACCCCTTCTCCCTGGATAAAAAAAAGTCTTAGCAATGGCCCTGGCTAGGCCTGTGAGTCATCTTTCAAAAATGTTTTCTGTACAGACAAAAATAAAGCTTGTAAAACCACACAGATTTGAATAAAGAAAGCTGAAGCACTAAACAAATTATTCATTGGCCCGATCAAAGTGAGAGAAATTCACAAAAAAAAAAAAAAACCCACTTTGTTTTTGTATTTAAAAAAAAAAAAAAAAAAAAAAAAAAAAAAGACTTGTTTGTATTGTAAAAACCAGCATTAAATGAATTAATAAAAATTTCTTTTTTAAAATTAAATTTGAAAATGAGAGATAAAAATGAAAGAAACAGCACTTTATTTTGCAATAATCTTCATCCCCAGGTGCCGAATGTTTTCTCAACAAGCCTGATATCAATCAAACAATTCATAAATGTCTTGAACTTAGAAGCTTTAGTAAAATAGCATAGCATATTACTATTAAAACTAAATACTATAATGCATCATTCTATAGCTACACTTAAGAAATGGAAAAATAAAAATATTTACCTATTCTGCGAAGATCTGATTCTAAAATGACAACCTGAAAAATTCACATTTTTAGTTTTTTGGCTTAAACATTCACCAAATCTATTTTTTCAAAGTTATTAACAAGAAGTTATTACCAACAAGAAGAAACTTAGATGTCGGGATCAAGATTTCATCACAGATTTTGATAGAATGTTGATGGATTTTAGAGGAACCCTAATGAAGTAAAGTGCCAAAGAGTAGATGTTAATATAATTACGATTTAGTATGTTTTTATTATTTATATAACTCTGCATCACGTACTTTATCTGATAAGTCTTGAGGATATGCAGCTAATTACTAAATAGCCATGCATGAAATCTTTAAATGCCATTTTTAAAATAAATAAATAAATAAAATCAAGAACTAGCCATTAAATTTTTTTGGTACTTTATTTCACTAGGGGTTCTCTGAACCATATCAACATTTTATCAAAATCTATGATCATAACATGAATCGTCTCTTTTAGAGTTTAATATAGAAAAGCACAAGATATAATAAAAAAGAGAAACAAATAAGCAAAATCTAAATATATCTTCACATATTTAAGTAAGTATTTCAAAAATATCTATACAGCAAAATAAAACATTCATGGTCACATAATTTTTAATAATGCACAGCTTTTAGCATTTAAAACTTTTCTTTAAATGGCATTATGTCTTAAAATTATCATAATACGTAGTAGAACTTTATAATAATATCACTTTAAAAGATACTGGTTTAGTAAGAGCAAATCATAATTGTCCTGAATATTACACAGTTATTTATTTTTTAACCAACTTCAAAAAGACTGTGGTTATCAAGTTGTTAGAATCTTCTATTTTTTTTAATGCATGTTCAGCAATAATTTTTACTTTCCGAACATGTACCATGTAAGGAAAGTATTGTAATCATGAAAAAAATTCGACTTCGAGATTTTGGTGTATTTACACGTTTTGAGGTCTTCTCAATTCATTTATGCTATTTTTATGAGATGTATGTATGTGTGTTTGTGTGTATGTGAGTGAGCACGGTAGCTCCTGAACAGGGCATTCGATTGAGCTCAAATTGGGTATATATGTTATAAACCACCATTGCAAGACCAGTATTGATTTTGGTGTGTATAGGACTTATAGTTTTTTTACAGGGCTGTAACAAAGATTTCTTTTACATTATGGCCTATGAGGAGAAGTTCTTGAAAGTGAGCTAGGGTTTAAAAGGCTCATTCGATTGAGCTTCAATTTGGTATATATGTTTGAATTATTCATTGATTAAAATTTACTTAAATGCTTGGTAATGATCTTAATCGTAAGTGTTCGGAAAGTCGAGTGGAGTCACTTCAGATTTTTTATAACATGCAACGATTTCAACATTTTTTTCAATTTGAAAGGGAGTTTCTGTATGTGTGGCCCAGGTCAAGTTCATCAAGTTCATTAAAGAAAATTGGGATGAATCCTGTTTTTAAACCATTATCTAAAGGATTTCCAGTAAAGACGTCATAGTTGCAAGCAAAAGGTTGTGAATGTTGGGCACTTTTTGGGATTTATCACCAAATCAAAAAATAATATTCTCAGAACTGAATCCAGCTAGGCAATATCTTCTATATTTGGCAAAAAATTGCTAAAGCTTGCTATTTAAAAATATAAATGATGTTATCACACCCGTGTTGATGAGAGCGAGTTTTTCCGCAAACTATTCGTGGATCCTTCAATCTGCACTGGAGGACAATTCAAGAATTGTCCACAAGTCCCTTTCTTCCTTATTCACCATCCTGACTCCTATTATCCACAGATAATACCTGGCTTTGGTGGTAAAGTGGATACAGCTCGCTACAATTTCCACCACGTGCTCGGGGGACGATTGCGACGGGGGGAGGTTGGCAGCATGCCAAAACCGGTTGTTATTCTCTGACAACTCTCTCTGAACTCCTGGTCGAGGTTTTGCTCAGGGAGAGATCAAGAGCAGATTATCTGTACTTGAGAATAACAATTTTGTGCCAATTCACCTAACCCAGAATGATTCACAGATAATCGCGATTGATGAATACAACCGTTAGAAAATCAGAGAGGGGGATGTTTATAAATTATTGCTTAATGGTTGCCATTATTTTTTGTTATGATGAAGTAATTTCTTTTTTCTTTCGTTATCATACTTGTTTTTTTGTTTTTTTTTATGTAGCAATGAATAAAAAAACTTTATTCTTGAAATTATTACTTTATCTTTGATTGTTCCTTCTTTTTCACTTTCAGAAGTACCTTTTTCAATTACAGTTGTAGCTTTTCCACTTTCAGGTTTAGTGTCTTCACTTTCAGAAGTAACTTTTTCGCATTCAGTAGTGGTTTTTCCACTTTCAGTAGTGGTTTTTTCACTTTCAGTAGTGGTTTTTTCATTTTCAGAAGCAGTTTTTTCACTTTTAGAAGTTGCTTTTTCACTTTTAGAAGTTGCTTTTTCACTTTTAGAAGTAGCTTTTCCACTATTAGAAGTATCTCTTTTCCCTAAAGTTATACACACACACATTTTTATATATATATATATATAAACAAAATAAAATAAAATAGTCTATAGGTTGAATCCTGGTTTAACCCACTTTTCCACTAATAAGGCGATAAACAGCTGAATTTGGCAATATATATTCATGAGGTAATCCATGAGATCGGGTGCCATTAATGCAATGATTTTGAAAAGTCTTGTAAGTAAAATCTCATTTTTTAGTTTCACTATTTTGTTTTAAAAATGAAAAAAAAATCACTTAGACATGGGATTTTTTTTATTTACCTTCATAAATACAGAGTAAAATTTTTTCTGAATATGCAATAGGAAAGGAGGGACTGTATAAAAATTAAATATTGTATTTTAATATGTATACAGACACCTGTAAAAAAAAAATTGCCAAATATAAAAGCTACTCTTCATTTGACTAACTCCTCTAATTGAAAGCACATTTCAATCACTCAAGGTCTAAGAGATAACCATCGCAGAATCTATTTTTAATTACCTGGTACATTGGTTCCTAAAACAATGAGAGGAATCTTTTAGAAAATTTAATAAGCACTACCAAATATTTTGATCAGGACCAACCTAAGAGCAAAATGTATGAACAAGAATGAGTTTTGGTATCTCTTACAATGAAAATGGGTAAAGAAAACCCTACATTGTTATGAGTGCTCTATACCTAAAATTTGTCAGAACTCAATACTTAAATCAGGCAAGTTGGAGTGCATAGGCTGATTATTTTACCAACTATGCGAAAAACTCCAGAGCCGGGGCCCGAACCCAGGACCACCGCTCAACGCGCGGGTGCTCCACCACTGAGCCACCCTGGGACGACTCCCAGACGAAACCTCTCGCTTTTGAACCGTTGGCATCTATCATCCTCCCCCGCAAACCACAGATGGAACAGATGAAACAATTAATTCGCGACAACTCCATTACGCCGCGGAAGTTTTTATACATTTTTAGAAAGTGAATATATCAACCCCCCAAGTACATCAGGCAAGTTGGAGTGCATAGGCTGATGTACTTGGGGGGTTGATATATTCACTTTCTAAAAATGTATATCAATACTTAAAGTTCGTATTTTAAAGTTGATTAAAAACCAAAATCTAAAACTATTAAGCAGTAATAAATGATCAAGTATTTACTACCTTTTTGTTATTTGTATTTTTAAAATGATTTTTTTAGTGCCAAAAATTAGTCCCCAAAAGTGAGGTTAGTCAAGCTCTAACATCAATGCTCCTCGAGATTTCTAGAAAACCCTATATAAACCAATAGAGAGACCCCAAACTCCACATCTCGAATTCTAGTAAACCAATTTTTATACAACAAAATGCAAAATTTAACTATTTGACCCGTAGAATGCGAATTTTAAACTATCTTTAACAGCCAGGAGGCAGAACAGACCAAAAATTCATAACAATATTCATGAAAAATTAACTTCCATTACCTTAAAAATGAAAACCTATAGCTGTAACAATTCCAGGTTACACTACTTCAAAACAAAATTTTAATTGCCATTATTTAAAAACTATGGGAAATGTATGCTCATATAAAAACTTAATAAAATCTACGTGATCTGTAGCGATCGCTGTGAAAATTTTTATAATTATGTAAAAGAAAAAAAACTAGAGAAAAAATTCTGTGCTACTTAAAAAATCAAAAAATCTATTCGATGTTGTTCTCTGATATTTTTAAGCAATTTTTGGTTATTTTCACCAGATTCAGTACTCGATGGTGTAACGATAGTGAAATAGAGGAAATGTCGTAAGTAATGTCTACATTATTTTTATGTCACAAATTTAAAAATACTTTTGAAACCCATTTAGATTAATCAGGCTTCAAAGTGAAAATTACGTTTCGAGCAAAATAATTTTCTAATTTTTATTTCAGTTATTTGGAACATCTCCCTGAGATTACCAAGGGGTAATTCTATGTTAAATCAAAAAATGATCACAGCACTATGTCTTTGATATTGCTGATTTTTTGTTCATATATAGCACTATCACATTAGAAAATACAAATTTTCAAACAATTTATTTCCATGCTACAAATTTTTGAAATTTGGAAAAAGTAAAAAATTTTGCAAGGTATAGTAATCTCTAAGAGGTTGTAATTCAAGACCTCAAGACTTATTTTGCCTAAAGAGTTGAAATTTATGTCATTTTGTTCGTGATCTGAAGGCCCACATGAAGTATATCACAGTCATGTAACTAGCATGCTCATTGTGATCATATCAATTAAATATGTATTTTCTTTTTCATGGAGGGTTTTTTAATTAATAATTTAAAATGGAAATTTTTAATTTTTCTTATTTAAATGTATTACAGTAGAAGACCCAAAATACGCAGATCCGAAATCTCTATCTCTGCAGGCTCTAAAATCCCCACTGTCTATTCAGTGTAAATAATGAAATCTGTCCCACCAACTGCAAGTTCTGAAAACTACAGTATAACCACAGAGTAAAACTAAATAAGCAATTGTGGTATTTACCACGGCCGTGAGAAAGTTAAGCTTTAAGTTAAACAAATTTCAAAAGAAGAAAACCATTGTGTTGTGAGTTGCTAAAAGAAGATAACCTAATGTTCTCACCCTTGCCAGGTATGTGTGAGTGAAGAGTAATGAAATAAACACAGAGACATTAAATTGATCACCAAAATACATTTTATTTAAGAACAAAAAGGTAAACAACTGGTAGCCTCTCATCATTAGAATAACGAGGAAAAAAATTACTCTGCAGGGGTATTACAGCACAAAGTAATTATGCACAAAAATCTTAGTGTGAGTTAGTCTCCCATAATTAACCCTTGGTGAAAGAAAGTAAATAAAATCATTTAAAATTGCTATGACACTATGAAGTTTGTTTGGGATCCCAAACAAAAGTTTAAAAAAAAAAAAGAATTGTTGCAGCACAAAAAAATATCCTATCAAAAAAGAAAAATTTGGGCAAACAAGTCCCCACCTCTTCCAAGCCTACACAAGGCATCAAATGAAATCCCTCTCAAAATCCTAGCCTGCTACTTAAATCCCCACGATTACACCCAAACAGAAGAGCTTAATTAGTAAACAAAGAAACACATTACAGTATTATGATTTTCCCCATAAGCTGCAAAATTAAGATATGCAAACAAACACAATCAAAAAATTTCAGTAAGCAAAATCAGTAACCCAAGAAATGAACACATAAATTATGACCCCCAAAATAGCAAGGATATTCACATATTTAGACATAATTAACCAAACTCAACAACTGACAACATTAAAACATGGTGTTATAAGTAAGTTACACTTCGGGATATTACATACAGAAAAATTTTAGCTTTTACAGTTTTGTCTTAAATTCCCCCCTTCGTTAAGTAAAAAAAAAAAAAAGGAAACATCTTTAAGTTAGGATAGTTCATGAGGGGACAGGCTTCTTGTGTCGAATGTCTAGCATATCTGGGAGAAGAGAAGAAATAGGATTGGTCTCACCCGATTCGACAGCAGTGGTTCGGTGATCCTCAGGGCGCGGATGGTCAGTTGCAGGTAGCTCCAGAGCCGAGCAACATAGACCTTCTTAGGACGGGAACACTAGGTCTAAAAAAATGATGGCTCCAGCGGTGGGCACCATAACGGCTCTCCACTGGGTTCAGATGGTACAGAACTTGGAGGTCGGTGGCTACCGGGCTGGGCAACCACAATCCCTTTTCAGGCCTGGATCTCTCGGTCTTGCATCAGCAATGACGCAGGGGCGCTAAACTAGCCGCCCATCAGGAAGTCTGCTTGCATGATGAAGGGGGCCACAAGCCCATTTCTTCAATAAAAAAAAGCTTAGGCAGCAGTGAATCACTGCCCAAACAAAGGGCTATGTATGTGATGTCTATCCAATGGAGAAAAAAAACATTTATTCAAGTGATCAGGCGACCATCAATCAAAAGAAAATAAAATGTAAAAAGGTGATCGTAACTAGTCCTGGCCCTCTGGCCTACGATTTCCGCAATTTACATCTTAATACGTATTCAAACAGTGCAGTTGGCCTGCCGCAGAAATCACCACAGAAAAGGGAAATTCAGGGCTGGCTCTCGTGCAAAGTACACCTCCTGGAACTCGCCTCAGAACCATCGATTCTCCTAGCACATGCCCGCACTTCGCAGTGACGCCGTATCCGGGGACCAATCAGATCGCGCCATCTCAGCCACAAAAATTCTAGAAAGATCTTCCCCCCCCCCCCCTTAATGGTGGGAAGAGAGAGAGAAGATGGTGGAAAAGAAGTGATCTTGGCCGAGAAGAAAAAGTGGAGAGACTGAAGCAAAGCGGCCATTTTGAATGAGAAAAAATTACTTAACAACAACAAAATGCCTTGAAATCATTATGAATTTTCCTAAAATTTTAGCGGGAGATAGCTAATCGTACGAGACAACTCTGGGTAAAATTAGGAGTTAAAATTTACATCGGAAGTGGGTAAAAATAATTAAAAACCAGAATTAAACAAAAGATGGAAAGTATTATTGCAGGCAGGAGACTAGGCTACTGAGAAAAACGTAATAGTTAGTAGAAAATCGGCAGAAGTTACATGAAAAAATTAAATTTACACCTCCAGAGATAGAGAAAACAAAAGCAGAATTAATTTAAAGTAAAAAGGGTAAATAGTAGTAATTAAAGAATAAAGCTTTTGACATATAAAAGGAAGAGTCACCCAGACAGTGCCGGATTAAGACAGCGCGGGGCCCGTAGCAAATGTTACCAAGGGGCCCCCTGCTCAGTGGCGCACCCATATATATATATATATATATATATATGTTTTTTTTTTTTTTTTTTAGGGGGAAGAGTTCACCCTCACATTAAAGTAGTAGAGCTAAATTAAATGAGAAAATAAATAGTGCTAATTATATTACAATTTATGTTTAGTGCTAATTAATGGTGTTACAAATGCTAATTAGATGTAAACAAAACGGAAAGGTCCGACGTGTTATATTCGCGAGAGGTTTATCCCAGTCCTTCCTCCACCTTGGGTGTGCTAATCTGTAGGTTTTGTGTGATAATAAAATAAAACACAACTTTTACGAATTTTCTTGATTCAAAATGAACAAATTTGAGTTAACCCTAGACCAATCAATTTCTCCAAGTAAATTGGTGTGCGGGAAAAAATGCCCGTCAAAATAAAGTTGGGGGGGGGGGGGGCTAAATAGATAGTGAGACTGGCGATGTTTAAAGTTATTTATTCGTACAACTCAGGTTTTTTTAATGAATGTTAATGTTCATGGATATATATTTGGAATTTCTAACACTTCCCACCTTTCCCATATGCAAACATATAACTAGACATGTTTACACACATAAAATAATAATTGTTTCTGTAAAATTTTTAGAACCTTCGAAATCAATATGTATTTTAAACTGTGCCTTTAAACACTATTTTTTTCCTCTATAAAAATACATGCTTGTAAAATTATTTCATTATCTGGACGGTCTTTACTAATAATAGGTTACATATTTTTAACTTCTCTTAATTTATTTAATGGGTTAATTCATAAGAAATCAAACTGGGGATAGACAGCACAATAATACCTACCGTAGCACAATAATACCTCCGCCATTCAAAATATACTGCATGCACGGAAGGCATTTAAACTGTACATGCTTGTACAGGGGGACTGTTACTTCCACATACCGCTTGGAACACTTCTAAAGGTCATTTCGTTAGTGTTCTACAAGCATATGTGCACTACTTTTCAACTTATCCTCGCTAAAATGATATAAAATATTTTGCTCAAAAAAACTTTTATAAGAGGATTGTATCTTTTCTAAATAGAATAATCTATATAATAAATAATAAAAAATTCAGATAAAACATTCATTATCGTATTACGTTCAAATGTTTTTGCAAGACATAATAATCTTAAATGTGACAAGTAATTTGCGAGTTTCTTTGTGGATCAAGAGTATCCGAAAATTCTTTTTGTTTTCAGTTTGTCTGGGGTTATGGCTTCTAGGGTTTTAGGATACCCCGACCGTCTTGTCTTTGTGCGAAGATCCTCTCGGTTCTAATTATTTTATTTGAACGAACGTACTGGCATTCGCGCTCTTGACCTGTGGTTTCGACCGGCCAAAAATCAATTCTTTTATATTTAACGTGGTTAATTTCCGAGATTAATAAGATAATTTATCGTAATAGTGGATTCCCCAACTATAAAAAAAGACTTACATTCTATATATTATTATTGTTTCAAAAAATAGTTCGCCTTTGTTTAAATATTGTAAAATGTAAAATAAATAATTAGGTAAAAACAAAGCAAGCCAACTACTAAAAGCCAAAGATGGTTTACACCCTAGTACACTTTCGAATTTCGCCAAAGTCACCCCCCCCCTTTACTTTAAAACAAAAGAACTTTGGGGCTGCTCAACATCCGTTTAAAATACCATCCTCATATTTACTGCAAAACAAAATAACTTTATGTCCAATATTTAAATAAAAATTATTGTTTCGTGGGGGATTATTGTTGATTATAGGGCGCGTTTTTCCCACAATCTTAATCCTATGGATCTCAGCTCTCGGGAAAATGCAGAAGGTCAACTCGCGTTCCAGAGAACATCTTCAGAAATAGACACAAATATTTCCGTTCTATTGAGTCATTTTGAAAAGTTTGATTACAACTTTATTAAAAAATTTATTCGACTTGTTACTGAAAAGTCCCTGAAATGATCGGGACAGATAGACTACAGCCTAATGAATAATCCGGCCCACTGACGGATTAATACAATTTTGTGGGTGGAGGCTTGGATGGAAGATTCACATACATATAGATAAATTTTATGGAAGTAAGTTGGGATTGTTTACATTAATTTCATTTTTCTCAGGAGGGGCGGTCGCCTCCGCCGACCCCCTCCCTTTAATCCGCCCTTGATCAGACCCTGAGTCTGTTCTTTTGTTTCGGCACTTAGTTTTCTTTCTATATTTTGTTTATTTCTGGATTCATTCTTCAAATAAAGAAAAAAATGTAACATTATTGGTAAAGAATCCATTTTCTAAAGGCCATAGGTGGGTGGTGCAAGGATCTGGATAACCCTTCCTCCGTTTGTCCGAGTTTCGCTTTTAGTCAACAAAAACATAATGATACAGCCTTTCTTTCTGTCTTTCTTTTATTTCCGCCCTTTTGGATGCTCCCTGAAATTTTTTTCTCAGAACTGTGTTTTTTGTTCCACAGTATTGTTAAATATACTCTTGTATGT
The DNA here is from genome assembly GCA_038373885.1 of Cheiracanthium punctorium. NCBI lineage: Eukaryota > Metazoa > Arthropoda > Arachnida > Araneae > Cheiracanthiidae > Cheiracanthium > Cheiracanthium punctorium. The sequence continues at coordinate 345,638 of JAWZYV010003359.1, read as the reverse complement.
GTCCTTATTGCTGACTTTAAAATACTCATTCAGTTTCGCCTAGGTAATGAGTTGACTAAATAATGCAGGCATGCAACAGCCACATTAAATATATTAATGACTATGTCATTTTATCTCTCACCCCCTTTTGAAAATGTGACATAAAAATGAGACACGAAAATGCGTTACGAAAACGCGACTTAAAAGTAAGAATAAATGTCCGCTGAAAATGTTAGTATGTGCTACGTAAACCACCGATTTCTATAAGTTTCGTAAGGTTGCATTTATTTCATAAAATGATTGTTTAAAAATTTCATCCGTTTATTTAAATACTATTAGTTCACAACAGATTTAATCTATTGTTACAATATTTCGTAAGCTGTAGAATATACATCACATGTATTTTTCTATAAATAGGTTACAATCCTAAAAATTTCAACATGGGGTTGCCAGGTGAAATACACGATGATAAAAGATAAAATGACATAGTCCATTAATATCGTTTTAATATGGCAATCATGAAACTAAAAAATTAGGGGGGTTCAAGGGGGGTCTCCCATTGACGAGGCTCGAACAGTCGAGTTATACATATATTCTTTCAATGGGTTGTCTACAACTGATTTACAGTTCCACTATATAGAGATTCAGAAATTGTCTTATCAAAAAAAAAAAATAAATAAATAAATAAATAAATAAATAATAATAATACAAATAAATAAATAAAAATAAAAATAAATGAAGAAAGAAAGGACGAAAGAAAAAAAGAATTACAAGATTTATCTGTTGCCTTAAAAAATCAAGAAAGATAAATCATGCCAAGCTCATAGATTATAAAACACTTTCCAATACAAAATATTTTTGCGCCAAATCTGCTACGCATTTTTGTTAAAACTGGCGAGATTTCGTAGATAAAAAAATGTTGTATTATCACTATAAATGCAATTTTATGAGACCCTGTAAAAGACCTTTAATTTTTTTTAGCGTTTAACTGAAGAATATAAAAATTTTATACTCATTGTCATGTGCTAGAAATGTATTAGTGTCTCTCAAATGCCACAGACTGCAATGTATGGGAATTCTTTTGAGTGCTCCTGTAGAACTATTAATAATACGGACGTTATTCTCAATGGAGAGCATCATTTTGAGAGCCTTAGTAATATATATGCCATCTTTTTGTTTTCTTTCAAAAACCGAATATCTCTAAAATATGTTTTCAAGAATGACTGTTGATTCAGTCATTCTTCTATCAACAGATACAGGGGGAGACCCCCTTGAACTCCCCCTAATTTTTTAGTTCTGTTTCTTAGATTGTGCTATACATTGGATTTTTTTCTCTTGAAAAAGAACTATAAATACTACATACACCATTTTCAATATGGTACATGGTACTGTACATAGAAAAAACATAAATTTCGCACAAATCGATGTATATCCACAGCAGCCCCAGTAGCACAATTAGTCCAAAAAACGTTTAAAACACATTTTTTAACGTCAAAAAACATGTTTCCAACGTAATTTAAACGTTTTTTGAACTAGTTGTGCTACTAGGGAGTTAGAACACTGGATAGGTGGACATCAGAACAGACAAATAACCGAAATCATAAGGAACTCTTAAACTTGCTGGTAGGTTAAAAATGTATAAATAATCCTTTTATACAACATAATGATATCGGACGAACACAGAGAACGATAAATTTTTTCTTTTAAGGGTTAACAGTCTCAAATTAATTTTCCAAGCGCTAAAGAATCAAAGTTTGCAATTTTGTTCCGTGTAAATCCGTTAACCCGTTTTGGGTTCTAATGCATTAACAGATTTTCGTCGGTCGGAGACCCCCTCCCACTCCTAGGCAAATAGCCCTTAACAGAACACAGTACAATAAATCAGTTAATTACAGTGTGAGTAAAGAATTTTCAAAATTCCCAAAGAAATCGTCATAGCTTAATATAATCACATTAGACATTTTTCGAGGTACTTACATATTATCCCGGCGATCCGCCAAGACGAGCAACTTTTTCGCCAAGATAAATGCCGGACACATGAAATTATTGATGGTTCGGAATACTATTGGCGACAGTTTGCCAGCAAATTTGAGGAAAAAATAGTTTGGCGTTAATGACCGCTGGGATAATACGTAAATACCCTTTTCGATTTATCGTAATATAATAAAAATATGCCCAAGTTCGGTTCATTTTTCAAAGCATTTTTTTCGCACCCTATTTGGCAATTTATAGCAATAGTCGCCAACATTGCCGGCTTTTGGCGCAAATTTTGAAGGAGGCACACGATCGTCGTCGGATTATTAGCTAATGATATTGTAGGATAGTATTATATGCTTAAAATAGATGCCTGTCTCTAAACTGCCATTGACCGTATTGTATTGAAATTATTTTGAGTGCTCCCGTATAGAAAAACTTTTAACTATACAGACACTCTTTTCGATGCAAAGCTTCATTTTGTAATCCTTAATAACATCCAATTTTGTTTCATTTCGAAGAGCAGAATATCTCTAAAACTAAAAGTCAAAACCTTTTGTGGAGGCAATTATACAACGGGCGCAAGAAAAAACAGTTTAAGGAAATTTGTCTTTCATTCAATATATTTAATTTTCATCCACCTAAAATAAATAAGCTCATATTCATTTTTTATTACATACCCAAATCGAATTTCATGCTCATCTGGAAACGCGCGGAATCTTTTCGCAGTCGAAAGCTTTCGTTTTGTTTACATAAACATTCGAATATCCAGCAGACGATTTATTTGTGGGGAAAAAAATAATAATAAACTGTGTAATCGGGAGAAATTATTTTAAACGTATTGGAATCCCCCAATTGTATGACGTCATTTTCACTTAAAATAGGTCATTTTGTCACGCAAATGATTCACTTTTTTTGACTCTCGGAAACGAAATGGTGCTGAAAATAGCGAAAAATCGCTTAAAAATGAGGGAACGGGTGGATTTTCAGATTTTTAAAATTGACAGATTGTTATCTATATTTATTTACAAAGTTGTGGAAAATTTCAAGCGGATCGTACAAACGATGTAGAAGTTGTTAGGCTTTTTGTCCTTGACATTGTAATCTTTTTGCAGTCATGGAGGAAAAAGTTTTATCTTGAAGTCAGGGTTCAGCGCAACTACAAGGGTTGATCAAATGAAAAGGTACGAAACGTTGCAACAACCTAACCGTTATCATATTTGTCCATGCAGCTATGAGAGCACGTAGCGAGACATCTAGGAATGCGATTGGAGCCTTTTGTGTGGATAGGGACATGCAGAGGCCCGGCAGGAGAGAGCAGAAGCTCTTGTAAAAAGCACCCTCCTACGTCCAATTGACGCGGCAGTGTTTGTGAGGACAGGATGGCGTTCACATTGCAAAATTCGACGATTTAGGGGCAGCGAGGCGTTATCAGATTTCTGACAGCGGAAGTTGTTAAACCGGCCACTATTCGTCGCAGGATGAGGACCGTATACTGAGAAGGCTGTGTGTCCCACAAGTCAATGAGAAAATGGAATGTCCGTTTTTGCCAAGGAACTGGCCAAGTTCAAGTGGGAGACGTTGGACCATCCGCCCTACAGTCCGGACATGTCGCCCTGCGATTTCCATGTGTTGGGTTCACTGAAGAAACCATCTGAAAGGGAAGCGCTTCCACTCGGACGACGTACTCAAGGACGCTGTGACGGACTGGGTCTCGTCACGGCCACAGGAATTCTGGCAACAAGGAATCCTGCGGCTTGTTCATCAGTGGGATTGTTTTGCTCAGTCCAATGGCGTATATTTTGAATAAAGTCTACATTTGTACCCACCGTGTCGTTTCGTACCTTTTCATTGGATCACCCCTTGTAGTTAGTAGGATGATACGCTTTAAAGAATAACGTCCCATAGAGCGCAATGTATTGAGACTATTTTCAGTGCTCCTGTAGAAAAAATCTATAAATGCTACATAGATCCTATACAATAGGGTACATGGTACTGCAGATAAGAATTACATATATAAATTTCGTAGAAATCGATGCATATTGACGCGAGTTATATCAAGGACGGACAGACAGACAAACCGAAATCTTAAACACTTTTCTACCTTGTTGAAAAGTGTCAAAAAAGCTAGATCTTGAGTCACTTTACCTTGCTTCTTTCCTTGCCACTTTACCTTGCTGCCACTTTACCTTGAAAGACGAAAACTTTCAAGGTAATGGCGCGGGGCCCCCAAAAGCGCGGGGCCCGTAGCATTTGCTACATTGTTAATCCGGCACTGCACCCAGACCATTATATCTCCTGACAAAAGGTACTTAAATTAAACCTCAATATTAATTACTAACATTAGACCATAAACAATTGACAGTTAATACAATTAAAATAAAAAGTTACTGCATTGAATTATTAAAACATAATCCCCCCAAAAACAATACAACACAATTTCCACTTGAAGAAAATGATATTTTAGAATTTGTGAATTCTCATGGTAATATTGATAACTTTCAAATGACTGACAGTGACAAATTGCACTGAATTATAGTCCCTAGATTCAGACTCTCACAGTTACATCTCTTAGAATGATCAAAAGATTGATAAAATAACCTTTGATGAAAGTTTGCCACTGAGAAAAATATATCTCAGATTTGTAGAGCAGCAAAGCTGTGTTACAGAACAAGAAATAATAGCAGTATATAAAATATATATAATAAATAAATAAATCTAAAACTAAATTAGAATATCCCTAACTCTTAAACTACTATAAACAAATATTTAAAAGGTTTAAATAATTTGTACATAATTTTATAGTTTTGCATAAATGTGATATTATTGCTCTGTATTTTTATATTATGAATCTGATTATAATATTAGTAATATGATTTACTTCCCCTATTTTCTACTGTACTTTACAATATGTTATTATTATCAGGATGAGGTTAGAAGGAAATAATTTTCTTATTATGACCCATAATTGCAAAATTCTAAAATCTGCACAAGGTCTGGAACCAAGCTGTGCGTATTTTGGGTCTTCTACTGTATTTAACTGTTTTATCAATATGCTTATGCATGCCAATTTTGAAGATGGCGTTTCTACAGCATAATGGTGGGGAAAATATTACCTATATATGCAGATTTATTTTCTGTGTAGTATCTTATTGATGGTAAAGCAATTTTAAGTGCTTAGTTACTTTTAAAAAATATAAATTCATATTTTCATCTTTCTTGATAGCCAGTACATGTATACTGATATACCGGGATGGCAGGGAACCTCACTAATTTAAATATATTAATAGATGAAATAAACATGTGAAAGGGATTGTGACTCTTTCTAGAACAGTTCAGTTCAGTCTTAACAATTTAGCTGAGCACTTAGAGTCAGTTTTTTTACTGTACATTTTACTTCTTGACAGTAAGTAACATTTTATTTCTTCAACTAAAGTTATTAATACATTCAAACAGCTAAATTGCATTTAAAATTACATAGCATTTTTAGTTTACCAGAAATTTTTTCTATATTTTTTATCATTTTGGCACCCCTCTCAAAATCGCATATCACACATGCTTTAGGTAGGGTCTGGTTTTGATCTTAGCAGATCATTTTTTAAAATGTCTTGTGGGTGTTACAAAAGGCCTACTGCAACAAGATTATTTTTTTTAAACTTATCCAAAAGTTCTCAATAGGTTTATATACTGATTATACTGATTTTTTTAAATGTAATTTTAAAAGTAAATTTGCCAGTTCATAACCCTGATAAGCTGTCTATTCAAGTACATGCAACAGATGTTAAGATAACTTACCTTGCTTAAAATGAGATTTATCGAGTTTAGTTTTATGCGAAGTTTTATCTGACTTAGCATCATCATCATCATCATCTTCTTCTTCTTCAACATCATTATCTTCATCAATACCATCTTTATATTCAAGATCATCATAATCTTTTTCTTCAACACTTTTCATATCCTAGGATAATGATTTAAAATGAAACAAAAAAATATAGCAGTAAAAAAAGTAGTATTAATGCAAATTAACAAAAAAGAGATTTAATTTTTTTTTCATTTTTAATTATCTCAAATGAAAAAATGTACTAAAAGAATTGAAAAAATCTAAAAAATTAGTGATTTTTGCATGTTTCCTCCAACTGTATCAACTTTACATTAGGAGCAGTCAATAAATAATGAGTCAGAGGCAATTTCAAAGTAATTATTTAATAAAACTCAAACGTATTGTCCGTTGGTGTTTAGTCATTTATCCCACTGTGACACTAGTCGCATAATGTCATGCTCGTAGAAATCCTTTGGCTGCTGTTTGAACCAATTGAGCATGCACTCCTTGACTTCATTATCCGTCAGAAATTGGTGTTCCGCAGTGCTTTTCTGAGTTCACCAAAATATGTGGAATTCATATGGGGGGTGTAGGAGGTGGCTCAGGACTTCCCACTTGAACTTCTACAGACATTCCTTTGTTGCATGGGCATTTAACAGGATGACACCACGAGAAAGTTTAACGGGACGTTTCAATTTGATTGCATTCCTGAACTTCACACCACACACACCACGTTGCTCAGTTTTGGATGCCTCCATTCCACATTGTTTTCAAAAACAAAATGACTGGATGTGACTGAGGCTCGGTTATTGTCCTTTTCTTATTCCCTGCCAGACAAGTAACGGCATCAGGCAAGAGAATCGTGCATGAATTGTTATGCCACACCTGACTCTCCATTTCAGACCCATCTTCACTTTTCTACATATCATAGTTTTTGTGCAGTATTCACTGACTTATTATTTATTGATTGCCCCTCATATCACAAAAAAACTTTTAAAAAAGTAGCTTACAAAAGTTGTAATTTACTATTTTGAGTGACAATATGTATAATCAATGTTATTTTATATAGAATTTTTGGAATTGCATTCTTATGACTAGCAAACAAAAGCCTAGGGTTTTAAATAAAAAAGTGACATAACACACCATTTAAAGTGAGATACAGAAAACTTTTATTTTTTTTAAAAATTAACTCTTCATATTTTAAATCAGAAATGTAAAACTTAAACTCATCTTATTGCAGTACTTTTGTAAACTATATCAGAAAGAAGAAAAAAAAGTGTATGCGTGTAATCTTTACGCGCGGTTGAAATAAAACTTCTTTGATGTTTATGACACATATCACTGAAATGATTAAACTTTAACTTAAAATAAATATCATTTTATGTTCATTTAAAATTCATATTCATTCATAAATATAATTATTTAATTATATTTATTATTCATGTACTTTACAATTATATAAATGTTATATTCATATTATTCATTGGAAATAGGAACTTGAATGTCATCATAATATTTTATGTATGAAATTATAGGTTTATGTTAACTATACTGTGAAACATAAATTTTACTCTCTAAATTTGCTAACTTTCTTGAAAATGCAGCATCTATCGTTGTACCGAAACGCGTTGTTGATTGAAGTCGAGAAGTATTCATAGTTAGATCAAATATTTCTTTTAAAAAATCAACTAACGGCTGAGATTCTCGAGAGCGAAAATTAACATTAAAATCTCCAGTAAGAATCATCGGTCATTCATGATAATTACTTAGAATCCAGGAAGTGTCCATGTTGTAGTATTATTCTTTAACTGTTTTCTTATACCATTGTTCCGTCTGGAGGTTGGGTTTGAGTGGGGGAATGTCCATAGTCTAGTATTATACTTTAACTGCATTCTTTAACTGATGCTTTCCTCTGTTAGTTGGGTTCGAATGTAGGTAGTGTAATTTTTTTTGTGTTTTTCTATCACAGTATTCTTAAGCATTGATTTCGTCTGCTGGTAGGTTTCGAATTATTATTCTGCATCCGTGTTTTTAAACTGCAGGTTCTGTCTATTGTTTGGGATTGATTGCAGCCAGGGTTCGTTTCTTTGTGGTGTTCCATCCCCGTGTTAAACCGTTGCTTGCTCCATCTTGAGGTTGGGTTAGAATCCATGGAGTGTCCATTTGCTATTCTTTTATTTTGTTATTAAACCGTTTGCAGCCAGTGTTTATTGCTTTGTGGTGTTACATACCCATATTCTTAAATCGCAGTGGCGGCTTTTCAGGTGAAGTAGGTGAAGTGCCTCTTCACCAAGTATTGTAAGTAACAAAAAATTGTGTAATGTAAGCAAGCCATAATCCTTTTTCAAATTTTGTCTGTAAGAATACACTGTGCTAAATCATGCTCTTACTATTAGTGAAGCCAAACTCTCTTCCCTCCCCTCCCCTTGCCGCGCGGCCAAAGAAGTTTCAAAGACTTGTATCACGATTGGTCCATTGTTAGAGTCACGTGGTACGCGGGTTCTGACGGGGTGCATTGTGAAGTGCTAATGAAAAATTATCTCTTCTACTGCACTTATCGGTGGGGTTGCCATGGTAACCTCAGACGCTCCATTCAGTTTTACAACTTTACTTTCTATCAGGTGAAGAGATCCCTGAGAAAACGGTCTGTCTCTTCAAGTGAGAGAAAACCCAGCGTAGTGCGTCTCCAAGAACAAATTGGCGTAGGAAAATGAAACCACCAGGGCCTGATTAATGCACGGGCCGACTGGGCCCAGGCCCAGGGGCCGATCACTATTAGGGACAGTTTTGTTTTTTTAGTTTTAACTAAAAAATGTACAAATATTTCATAAAATATTACTTAACGAAAATTGGCACACTTTATTATTATTAAAAAAAAAAATAGTGGAATATATAATTTATTTTTAAAAACTTCTGGAAAACTTTTGTAATTATTGAATTGATTTAAAAGGTAAACTTTTTATTTTATTATTGTATTTTCTAATGTGAAAGATTTCTGAAAAGTATATTATGCATTTATGGAAAATGGAGGTTATATAAATTATAACTATGGTTTTAGCCAAGATTATTTATTGACTGGGCAATTCTTATGTGTGTGTGAGTGTGTGTGTGTGTATGTGTGTATATAAATATGATGCTAAAAATGATTGATTTTTGTTTATTGCTGTCAAATTGTAAGATTGCTCTCTAAAATATCTGTACGGATATTTCCACAATCCAATTCAAAATGATTCACTTTAAATTTTAATTAAAGTTACCACACCTTTGCTAGTTTACTGGAAAATTACTCACTTAACAATGACGATATTTTACATTTATTTCAGAATAAATAAATTTAAAAAACTGGTAAAAATCGCATAAAAGACTTTTTTATGATTAAAAGAATGCATCAAACAATGAATGTGTATTAGTCCTGATTTATATGTTTATGTTATATACTAAACTGCCTCAAAATTAAATAAAAAATTTTTACAAGTATAAAAAGGACGGGGTAGGGCCCAAATGAGTATTTGGCCCTGGGCCCACTCTTGGCTTGATCGGGCTCTGGAAACCACGTGATTTGTTTGAGATTTTGACACATGAGATTTTTACTGCTGTCTTTTGAAAATTTTAGAGTTTCTTCTTGTGTTAATTTTAATGATAATAATAGTTAGTTTCTTTTCTGTTTATTCACCTTCCTTATGTTTCCTGTAAATGATATAGTCTGTAATGTATTACAAACACCGTTTAATCGGTGGAATGATGACGATAAAAGATATGTTCTTTCTCGTGGTCGACCCAGAGCCTGATTAGCGAGAAGCTTCCCGTCATAATTTGAAGGGGGCCCAAAAATGACTGTAAAACGGATAAAAATTCAAAATTTTGTTTTTAAATTATCTTCTAAGTTATTGTAAAGATTTTTAATGGAGAGAAGTGGAAAGCTATTTTTAAGGTATTTTAAAAGTCTTGATACTCCATGTAGCAACATTTCTAAATTAATTCAGTTTGCGATTCTATACTTGGGACATTTGTTCCAGTTGAGACAAAATTTTCTATTATCAGGAACATTTGGTCGGTAGAAAGGGGTAAACTTTCAATATGTAATGTTAAAAATCGTCTAAAGGTCAAAATTAATTCTGAACTTCCATGTTGTGATTTTTATGATGTCATCAAAACGAACAAAGAATTCCCGAAAACAGCCCCATGTCGCATGAAAAATATATGACTAAATAAATAAAGTTTAATGTTTCAGTAGTAAGGAAATGTTTTTATTTTACTTTTTACAGTAATTTTAAAAATACTATAAAATCTCATTACAATTAAGTAAACTATTGCGAAGATAATGAATAACATATTTTTATCTAAGGTAAATTTCAAATTAATGAAAAAAATATATTTTTCAAATAAAATCATTAGAACTAATTAAATCAATTAAATAACATTTTAACAAAGAAAATCATTAAAAACTTTACTTAATCCAAACAAAAAGGTGAAGGGGGGCCCGAAATGAGACTGAGCTTCCACTCACTTCAAAGGTTAATCGGGCCCTGGGTCGACCAATGGAGGCATTAGGAATTAATGCATCGCTGAAAGATTAAAAATTTCTTTCCGCAGAAAGGCCTATGCCACCGCCTAATTACCATGCTTAATGGCCATGGGCGCCGGCAGCATAGGGCAAGCGGGCGATGACCGCCTGGATTTTTGTATGCAGTGTTTTGCCTTGCTTTTTTGCTCTTTTCAACATGGTAACTATACGTTAAAGTAGTCTTTGCCCCCCCTTGAGTAGCCTTTGCCCCCCCCCCCCTGGGAAATATTCTGCCGGCGCCCATGTTAATGGCTGCATCAGGTGTTTTTCATAATGTTTTGGTATAAGCTCTTCACCTATTTTTTTGATCACGAGCCGCCACTGTTAAATCGTTGTATATATATCATTATAAATATATATATATATCATTACTATATCTAATATATAAAATTCTCCTGTCATGGTGTTAGTCACCACACTCCTCCGAAATGGCTCGACCGATTTTAATGAAATTTTAAATGTATATTCATTAGGTCTGAGAATAGGTTTTTAACAAAGTCTCATACCCCTAAGTCATAAGGGCGGTCCACCCCAAAATTTTTAGCACCAGAGTGCTATTCATTTCAATCAGGTTTTTTGTGTAGACATTAGCGTGTCAAGTCACTTTTCAAATGTGCTTGCCAGATAATGTGGAGAGGGGGGGCATTAATAAAATGTTGAAAGTCGCACAAGGTTTGCAATTTTTGATAACTGATCGCTAAATGTGGTGCCAAAACGTGGCAATTTATTATAAATATATTTCGAGTATAGTTAGAAAACGCCTGGCGTATATCGTAAAACCGTTTTATTAGGCGATTTTAATATAGATTTCTATTCCGAAGAAGTGCTTAGTGAAACAAGAAAGGAAAACACGGTACACTCATGGATTATGATGCCCATTCCAAACGGTATTTAAAATGTGTTTGCGGTAAAGTTGGACTATGTCTATAGGAAGAATATGTCTGGCGAAGATTATAAAACAGTTTCAGTAGGCGATTTTAAGATAGATTTCGATTCCAAAGATGTGTTTTATGGTACAGGAAAGAGTTGATTCCTATTTCAACGCCCCCACTCTCGCCAACCTAAAAAATCCCTGTACTTTGGCGAGCTTTGCAGTCATGGGTCTCTGGGAGTTATGCACAAGTTTCAACGGTACTTACGTATTATCCTGGCGGTCAGCCAAGACAAGCAATTTTTCACCAAGATAAATGCCGGGCACATGAAATTGTTGATGGTTTGGAATACGATTGGCAACGTTTTTAAAATCTACGAAAAAGTATAGTTTGGCAGAAGTGACCGCTGGGATAATACGTAAGTACCGTTTCAGCGCGCCCAAAAGAACTATATGATAACTAAAGTACACAAACTAGCGATAAACGCGCCAGTTAAGGAATTTGAAGGCACTTAATTATTAAAACTACATTAATTGGCAATCCAAAATAAATAAAAATGTAACGGCATGCTGTACTTACATGTTGTTCCAAATCGCCATTTTAATTCTAAATTACGATTTCTACATAAAGGCAAAAAATCGTCATGGTAACTGCATATATTTAATCATCGCCACCTTGGTGAAAGTCGAGGCGTTAAAATAGGAAACAATCTATAGAACGGTGAAGTATAGTTGTGATATACTTGGCGAAGATAGTAAAATAGTTTTAGTAGGCGATTTTAAGATAGATTTCAATTCCAAAGATGGGTTTTATGAAACAAGAAAGAAAAATACAGCACAGTCATGAATAATGATACACTTTCCAACTTAATGAAATAAGGACGAAAAATAGGGACGATGCATAAATTATGATACGATTTTAATATACAGCACTATAGTGTGTATTTAAAATCTGAAAGTGTTTCAGATTTTCATCCTTTTTTTTTGGGGGGGGGGGGAGGGGCAAAATTTTTTATGGAATGACTATCAATAAGTCTCAAGGCCAAACTATGTTTGTGGATTAGATTTGAGCACACCATGTTTTTCACACGGACATTTATACGTGGCATGCTCTCGAGTAGGCAAACCATCCAGTTTGCTTGTGTTAGCTAAAGATGGGATAACAAAAAAAATTGTACATTCTATTGCGTTAAGGGATTGATATTATTTTTTAGTAAAATTATTGTAATTAGCGATATATATTTTTAAAGAATAAATTACAATGAATTAAAAATATAAATGTTTATTATTGTGTTATTTTTATATTCCAGCATCGTTCACAGCACTTCATGCCTCTTCGACTCATATACTACATCCTCACACACTTACAATAAGTTGGTCATTTCTTTCTACTAAAATAATCCTAGGAATAATTTATATGGCAAAACAACATTTGCCGGGTCAGCTAGTATAAATATATATATCATTACACTATATATATCATTATAAATATTGCGTTCACACAAACTACATTCTTCTAAATTTATTAACATTTCTTAAAATACAGCTTTTGAGCAAAATAATAACAGACATGACATACATAATATTTAAGAGTTTAAAGGCCTAACGGCCAATGTAACTGGCATTTGACAAGTAATAATATCACTTCGCTTCGAAACTATTGCTTATAATCATTACGAAAAGTATTCTAAGACAATTATGTAATTAAAACACATCTGAAGCCAGTAATTACTATATATCTGTTCTTAAGTTTATGTATTTAATTTTTTGAAGTTCTGGTAATTCAATGATCTCCATTTACTTCGCCTCGATGGAAATATAAACAACCTGAGATGCGCAGTTGCCCAGTGTGCGTAGCACCATCTGTTTGCAACTACGGCATTATCCAACTTTCTAAGAGAAGTGTCCCCTCCTATAAATTTACCTTCGTGGGAATGTAGTATGATCCTCCAACAGTGTTCTTAAATGAAAATTTCCCTCTGCTGTTTAGGTTCGTTTGCAGCCACAGTCCCTTTAATTGTGGTGTTCCATACCCTTGTTCTATCTGGAAGTTGGGTTAGAATCCAGGAAAAGTGTTCTTAAACTGACGTTTCCATCTACTGTTCCCAGGGATCGATCTACACACTTGGGGGCCCAGGGCACAGATACTTTTGGGGCCCCTGCACAAAAATTTTCCTCAGAATATTACTTAATTAAGTTAAAACCAATTATCATTCCTAAGTTAACCATACGTAAACATTTACAAATCAGTAAAACTTCACGACAGATACACTTATATGAATTTTTTGATTTTGAAATGTTTTTATGGGTATTTACAGCCATCACACACCTTTGAAAAGATATAAGGAGGAGCATGCTGAGGTGTCCGAACGAATTTGCGAATATCAAATTTATCGAATGTCGAATCGAATGCATAATTTTTAGCATTACAAGTTACATTAAATAAAAAATTTTGAATATTTGTGATGAAATGAAGTAATCACAAATTTTTCTCTTGAGAGATAATTTTAGTAGCTATTATGATTACATAAAAGAAAGTTTTGGGGGGCCCAGGGCACTTGACCCGAATGCCCTGCCATAAATCAGTTCCTGACTGTTCCGGTTCGATTGCAGGCAGGTTCCATTTCTTTGTGATTTTCCAAAACCATGTATTGTATATTATTCATCTAAAAATAAGGATTATAGAGAACCTCCTTTGAGGTTGGGATTACATGTAAAATATTATGTTGGATGTACCTTAAAAATGCTTATTGATATATAAATAAAGATTGATGTCTTTAAGATAGGGCTCTTGACTGGTTTTCTGTAACAGATTCCGCGTATTTTTACAAAATGAATTCGGGGGAACGGCGAAAGCAGGTCGAAAAGGTAAGTTTTTCAATGGTTCTTCTTTTCCGGAGTGTGCACGTCACTTCCTTTACTGAGTGTTACTTCCGTCAAAAAAAAAATCTGAGTTACTCCTTAGTCCCCACTAAAGAAGTTTTACTTCAAAAATATTTTATACTAAAATCATATTTTTATCAACTTAAAGCAGTTCTTTGAAAAATAAAGTATCCTGTGGTTTTTAAACAATTAAAAGATAATAATAATAAATTTAGCAAGAAGCAGAATGAAGTTACCCAGAAAATTTTTAGATAAACTTTTTTTAAAGTGTTAATAATGCAGTTAAATTAATATAAAAATTTTCTTAGATATACTTTATAATAATCTTCAAATAAAAACATTTACAAGTTTAGAATTTGAAACTCACTTAAGGTACACTATGTTTAGTAAAGATTTTACTCACTATTTGTATAATTATTTTAAGTAGCTTACTTTCAAAATTAATACTTCATCTTCGATGTATTTAAATTTCTGAGCTGGAAATATATACAAAAATATCATACATATAAAATGAAAGCAAGCATTAAATAAGAAGAGAACACTAAGCCTCTCTTCTAAATCAAACACAAAATTATGCACAATATTTGTTGCATTAATTTTTTTTTAATTTTGTAAAACATGAAACCATGAGTACTGGGCCTAACTGAAAAATGGGATAAGAAGTGGAACTAATACCTATATTAAGTATAAAATATAACTACTAATACAGATCCCCTCGTTATATTGCACATTCGGATATATATTACACTTTTTCTATGCCTTCATTTCTTTTCTGCACTCTTTTGCTTTGTTATTTTACTTGGAACCATTACTTTAGTTGAGAAAGCATACTCTACATTTGAAAAATATATGTTCTATCACATAAGTTCTATGCAATTAATTTTTACTCACTGATCTTAGTCAGAAAACAAGTTATGAAAGAAAAATCAGATGACTTTGGATAGTTTTTTCAACTGGAAATGAAAAGTCATTTCACTAGACTTTGGAGACTAGCGAAAAATATACTAGATTTGTACTAGATTTAAAAAGATAAAGTAAGCTTCTATGTTTGCTATTTAAGTGATTTTCTTTTATTACAGTGCTTATACTATTAATGACATTTTAAGAATGTATGTTCATAAAAGTAAAATTTCATATCACTCTGCGCCCCTGGATACATTGTTCATTTTTCTTGTTTTCTGACAAGTGCAATATAACAAGGGGTTACTGTATAATATAAATATATATATATCAAAACTTTAGTGCGGTGTTGTCACTATATTATCCCTCTTCCTAAATTTTCTTGTGTCAATGATTAATTTAATTTACCTCTACCCAGGACGTTTTAGTAATGTATGATCTTTCCAGTTAAAATTTTAAATAACTATACTAAGTAATTTCTTACCTTTGGGGGGCTGTTAATTATTTATTTTGTTTTGGCAGTGTAAAGTTTTTTCTCTTTTGTTTACTTTTTTTGTGATTAAATTTTCTCCTCACCGGCCGTTTGTTTAGCCTTCAGGGTGTTTAAAATTAATATTTACTTTTAATTGCTGTTCTGTGGTAAATCAGGGGTTTAAAATATAGTGGCTGTACTTCATACCTCCCTTTTCATTAAAGTTGTTTTGCTGGGATTTTTTTTTAAATGAATTTTTGTAACTTCCCATAATCCCACTTTTTCTTTATTTTATTACTTTATTTCTCCCGTTTGTCAGGCATCTCCCTATAAATTTTCAATAATTTTTCGTCATCTTTTAAGTTTTACTTGCTATTTCACGCTATTGCATCAGATTTCGGAGGTGACGCTAACTTTCCCGCCTTTTCTTGCACCTAGGTTGTTCTGTAACTTTCTTTTTCCCCCAGATTTTGCCCCAGGTCGGACTATCCCGGAATGACTTGAGGTGCACTCTCGGCTCTGATTGGCTGAGGGTAGCGGTTCCGGAGTGGTGGTGAGAGCGAGCGCGTGATTTTTCAGCAGCTACGTTTGAACGTCCAGACTAGAAGGTGGTGTTATTTTTAGCTCTTGCGAGCTCAAGACTTCAAGTTCAGCCCAGCCTTGGGATGACTTGAGACTGACGCGCAAGGATGACCTGAATTTCTGTAGAGATAGATCCTCGACACCCATGATGATACGATCAACCCCTGCATATATGTGACAGCCATGATGATTTTTTTTTTTACTGGCCGCTGAATGAGAACCAAGCTCAGCAGATGTGGAGCGCGGATGAGATGACCTGCTAGGCCGGCGCACGTTCCAGTCCCTGACAATGGAGTCGCTGATTAGCACATGGCCTGCCGTGCACACATCGACTGACGTCCCTGCCCTTGATTGCCAAGTCGCCAGCGCCCATGTTATGGTGAGATGTTTCCATGCTTAACCATTTCTTGTTTTAATGCATGCCCGTGAGTGGCGCCTCTAGATGGGTGTCTGCGATGTGGGCCTAACCCCCGTGTCTACGGACTGTCGTTTGAGGGCTTGATCCTTCTTTTTTCTATCAAGATTTTGTACCAGTGTGCTCTAAGTATCACTGCTTCTCATGGTATCACAATATGGAGGACTGTTCACGTCATCTTCCCCCCCCCCTTTTTTTCCTTCTTTTGTTAAGGTGTCACTTTGTTATATCATTTTTTTTCATGCCTTTTTTTGTTTAAATTTTTTTTGACCATCGTTCATTCTGTAAAATTATAAAATATACGGGATTGAGTGAAGCTTGTTGAAATGTACCAAAATTTAAAGTGTCAATTCGTTTTCATTTGTAACAACTAAACTAAATTTCATAGCATGTGATTTCGAGCAAAGCATGATTTACTTTTATATTTAAATTTTTGGTTTGCAACCAGGGGTACCCAGGGGTCATAATTATTGTTTTCTTTACCAAAATCTATGAGTATGAATTGATTGTCCTGTTTAATTGTGCAGCACCGAAATTAGAATAACTTGATCATATGATATTGCAATTGATTTAAAGCATGCTTTGTGTCCTAAATTTGAATGCTGCCTAGATGAGAGTAAATTTACTATTTTAACTTTACTGCAAATTAATTATTGCTGCTGAGTCATTCTGATAATTTGGTGAAATATTCATGGTACTGCATGTTATGTTTAATCATTTTTATCTTTATCTAATATGTTAATTGTTTAATAAATGAGTTTCAATCCCATCTTTTAGCTCTCTTTACTTTGACTACATATAACACAAAGGGTGGCAAGTGAAATCCTGGGTTATTCTTTCAAATGATTTACACAACGCATTTCTGATTTTTTTATTTAACTGTGAAATCAAAATTGTGGTATTTCAAATTGGAACAACACCACATTAGACCTTCTAATTATAATTACTTAAAAATTTCAAAAACATGGTTTGGCTAATTTTAAAGAAAAGGACGGACAGTATTAAAATATTTAAAAGGTTAAAAACTCATTAAAATCCATCAGTAGCACTTTCAGTGACGGCCACCACCTTCCTCAGCTCTAGTTTCAAAATGCTTTGCTCTCTTCCTCAGAATATCGTTCCATCCCGGATCTATTTGCGCATGCGTCATGTCATTTAAGGCGCCATCTGTGGTTATAATCTGCAAAGCTTCCATGTTTAGGTCATAGTAGTTATTTTTGTCATTGGAGTTTTTGGCTATTATTAAAGTTGATTTCTATGGGGCGTTCTTGGGCTATTTTAGAAAGGGCGGTACTGGGTTTATTGAATTTAATAGCATTGTGGTGTTCCTTTTTTCTGTCTTTAATTTTTCTTTTAGTCATACCTATGTAGCAGCCTGATTTATTTGAATTATTGTCTGTAAAGTTTATTTTATAAATGCTGGTTTCATTAGGGTCAATAGGGTCTTTATCACTGCGAATGCATTTGAAAATATTTTGATTAGGTTTTATTGGTATTTTAATGTTTCTCTTAGCAGCTTCATTTGTTATTTTTAGAGCGGCTCCCCTGTAGTAAGGAATGGCATTGGTAAATTTCTGTCTCGGGTTTTGATGGTTGTTAATTTGTTCTAGTTTTTTTATTCTCTTTTTAAAAAGGTTAGGTTACCCAAAATCCCTCGTCAAAAACCTTTTTAAAAAGAGAATAAAAAAACTAGAACAAATTAACAACCATCAAAACCCGAGACAGAAATTTACCAACGCCATTCCTTACTACAAGGGAGCCGCTCTAAAAATAACAAATGAAGCTGCTAAGAGAAACATTAAAATACCAATAAAACCTAATCAAAATATTTTCAAATGCATTCGCAGTGATAAAGACCCTATTGACCCTAATGAAACTGCTGGCATTTATAAAATAAACTTTACAGACAATAATTCAAATAAATCAGGCTGCTACATAGGTATGACTAAAAGAAAAATTAGACAGAAAAAAGGAACACCACAATGTTATTAAATTCAATAAACCCAGTACCGCCCTTTCTAAAATAGCCCAAGAACACCCCATAGAAAACAACTTTAATAATAGCCAAAAACTCGCCAATTACAAAAATAACTACTATGCCCTAAACATGGAAGCTTTGCAGATTATAACCACAGATGGTGCTGTAAATGGCATGACGCATGCGCAAACAGATCCGGGATGGAACGATATTCTGAGGAAGAGAGCAAGGCATTTTGAAACTAGAGCTGAAGAAGGTGGTGGCCGCCACTGAAAGTGCTACTGACAGATTTTAATGAGTTTTTAATCTTTTAAACATGGTTTGGCTTATCGTGGTAACTTATGATACTTTCTTTAAAATATTACTACATACTTTAATCAAATTATTGAAAAATATATTGTTACTTATTACTAACTTGTTGAAAGAAAAAAAAAATCTATATTTTGTTCTTTGTAATAAACAGCAACAAAAAAACTATCTTAATAAAGACGGCATATCTAAAATAAAAAGATGTCTTGTTTACTAAATTGGGACTTTATTTCAAAGAATACTGATAAAAATCAATACAATCCTATGCTAATCTTTGATTAGAACAAAGTAATATAATAACAAACATGAAATGATTTTTTTAAATTGGTGTTTATGTACTTTTAAAGAAATATCACAGTATAATAATCAATACTTTTTTAAAAATACAGAAACAACTTCTCTTAACTACAGAATAACTTAAACACCACACAAATAAGCTGTCTAACACACTGCAAAATATATTTAAGATTATAACTTAAAAAATCCATTCAAATGTCACATATCTAATAATATATATATATATATATATTTTTTTAATGCAAATTTCTTTATGACTTTCTGAACCACTACCACAAATAAATATTTAATTTTAAAATAATCAACAATTGTGGAAAAACTTTCATTTTTCTGAATTTCACCTTCATCAACATGATTAAATTAAGCACCTTTTTTTTCTGTAGGATTCTACAAATACCTGAAGCTACCTGTCATATAGTACAGTTTCTCTTAAATGGGCTTTGGGAAATATTTTGATATACAATAATCAATAAATTTTAGATGATTAGAACAGAGAATATGTTTCAAAAAACTTTAAAAATCCTCCCAAAATGCAATTAGTTACAGCTAATGAATGAACAGTGCTACCAAGTGAAATGCTGATTTATATTATTATAATGATGAACAGATTCTAAAGTTCTTATGCTATCAATAGAGAAGAAAAAAAAAAGCAAATTAAGAAGGTTCATTTATAGCTGAACACATATTTTTTAAGTAATCCTTTTAAAAGTAATTTCAGAAACAGTAAACAAAAGGTTCTGTGCTCATAAAGAAATCTCATTGTTGCCAATTTTCATTGTTGCTTTTAAAAATGAAGCCTGATTTAGTGACTGCATAAGAATTTTACCTGCAAAGAGTGATTAATAGGTCAGGGTTATAGCTTTTCCAGAGAAGAAACTTCAGAACAGATTCAGGGTAAAAATTTTAATTTACTCTGTCTATTTAACTTATAATTCATATATTATCTATTTTATAACACTTTTATTTGTTAAAAAAAAATAGAAAAGAATTTTTTTAAATAATAATACGGCAATAAAAAGTAAATTTATTTATTAAGGATAAAATATAAATAATAAAAAATATTTTATAATTATTATATGATTTTTTAAAATTGAATTGAAAGTTTATTTTTGTGTTTGTACATATGTAGGAAGGCATTCTAACTATCACTTAAACTAATCATTAATTTATTAAAATTTTATTCAGAATTGCTTCTTAAAAATTTAAGCTTAAAGGTAAACGTTAACAATTCTTAAAAACTTGCCTTATGTAATACCTATACCGTCAAATACCTATAAAAAATATTACACTGGAAACAATGTTATTTTTAAAACAAAATAAAAATTAATACTTACATAACTCACGATCATAAGATTGTAATTTAGTTTCAACCTAAAATATTTTTTTTTAATTACGAATTTATTAACACAAATGCATTCTATGATGCATTATTACATAATTCAAATTTGTAATGTAGATAATTTGTACAGCAAATGGTTTAGTTATTGTCTTTTCTATTTAATGCAGAGAGAAATAAAAATGATACAATATCAAGAACACAGGGAAGCACATGATACATAACACCACCAAATTAGAAAATAAAAAAAAATCTTGTAAATAACCCTTTCACAACAAATGACACACCATCAAGACTTGGGTTCTGACTGCCCATGACTTATGCCACTCAAACTCTCATTAGACAGTCCCTTTTGCTTGTCTGGAGACTTCGAATTTTAAATGTACAGTCAAAACTCAATTCAGAGCCATATCTGACTAGTGCCAATTCTGTTTAAAAATCAATTAAAAATATGAACAAACCTTTCATAAAGGAATTTCAATGAAATTGATCTGTTAAAGTGCCACTCAATATAAGATGAGGAAAAAATTTGTCTTGTCTGTCATATTTTCGAGAAACTGCTGAGCATTTTTCTTTGTAGTATCTCTTTCTTTTTAAATATTTTTGGTGGAATTTTAAAGGCTGACTCAAAAAATTATATATAATAGAACAAAGAATCAGTACAGTTCTCAGACAAAATGTCGAGCAATCTGTTACTCAGAAAAAAATATTGAAACGAAAATGTTTTTAATCTATAGTTTATTTGTATCATACAGATCTAATTTTTGGAGCATTTACTAAACTAGAGGAATCACAAAGATATGGTCCATATTTTTTCTTTTGGAGAGTATTTTTGAAATTCTTAAAATGATCATAAACTATTCCTTTGTTGCTGTTTTACAGAAGTTATTGATAAACAGTTTTAGTACAATTTTAATTTAAAAACAACTACAGAAATAATTAATAAAAAATTAATTTTTAAATAAAATATTTTCATTTAAAATATGTTACCTACACTGAGTTGCTTAGGTGCTGCTAAGCAAAGTATTCCATAAGTACTTCCTAAGCAAAACGTGAAAATTTAAAAATAAATATATACAGTGTAAAATATTAAACACGAAACTGAAGGTACCAAAATATTTTTTCATATGAAAAGAATTTCATGTTAAACAAGTCATAAAAAATTATGCAGTATACTGTCTGGAGTGCTGTATATTTCATGTTAACCAATTTTTCATTATAAGCATTTTCGTGTTAAACGTATTTCACTATATATATACTGGATGATTCAAAATATATGTTAAGATGATTATTTTTTAAACCATAAGTGATCGAAACATACTTCCATTTAGAAAAGTTGACCAAATTAAAAGTAGCTTTCAGGTATGGCATTTTTTTAGTAGCAGTTGTATACATATTAAAATATGAAATTTAATTTTTAAACTGTCCCTCCTTTCGTACCCTTTATATTTTGAAGAATGTTGCTCTTTGCCTAAGAAAATTAATAAAACAAATCCCATGTCTCTATGTGGAATAGTTTCCAAGATATATCAATTTGAAAATTTTGGCATTTGTTGCCAAGCAATAGGGGGATGTCTCCAAAGTGAGAAAAATGTAATTACTTTTCAACTGACATTAATTTATGTTAATGTTCACTCTACAGATAGGTAAATTCTGGAGATTAATTCAGGCAGAATTCTTCTTGAAATGTATGCTTGACAATTTCTAATAAAAGTAACGGCAATGGTTCTTTTCACTATCAAACATATTGAAAGATGTGTAAATGTCTAAGGATATGCACTGAGTTATAGCTGTAAACTGCAATTAATTTCTAATTGAAAACGTGTAGACATTTTTGCAAACTTCCTTTTGTAAGAAAATGCTTTCTAATGTAAAGAAAGAAGGAAGAAAAATAGGACCAAAGCATGGATTATGATGCTTTTCCCATTATAATGAAACAAGAAAGACAAATAGGGCTGGCAGATGTACTAAGGTGCACTTAGTAGGACCCATGGATAGATAATGAATTACGTTACACAAAAGTAATACAGCTCATTTGTGGATTATAATCAATTCTACTAACTCTGCCGGGGAAAAATTGGCTAGAATCAAAGCAAAAAGTAGCTAAAAAGAATTTTGAGCAAAGAGAAAAATAAACTACTCATAACTGATTACAATAGCAAAATAAAATTTTGTTTTTGCCTCATTTCTGTGGAATGTCTGTCCTAAAAGGACTGAATCATGATGTCAAGTAAAACTGCCCTATTGCGTTGTCTACAGCCAGACAGTAGTCTAGGCTGTTGGAGTCTAGTAGTAGTCTAGTCTATCCCTAGTAGCGATCTAAGCTGGGGAGGGGATTGCCCTATGTGGGGGACTTTCTAAGGATCCTAACCCATATTTATGCGAAGTTTCCGGAGAAAAGCATGGAAAGCTGCGAACAATTAGGTCGGCAGGCACGAAATGGTTTCGAACCAGGCACCTTCTGTCTCCCAGTTCAAAGCGCCAGCGGAATGGACAGTATGATCAACAACAGTTGAAATTGGCTAGAATCGCCAGAAATTGCTGAAAACAGAAAGAATTGGTCGAAATATATTTGTAACATTTTCAAAAATTTGTGGCTAGTTAGGTTCATAAAGTAGCCAAATACCTATAAAGCGACTAAGCTGGCAATTACAATGCATATTGCAATACTACATAATATAACAAAAAGAAAAGAAAAATACATTCTTTTAGAACTTTTCAAGTTGCCATTATAATATATTGCATTATTAAAAGTAAAAAAGAAAAAAAAATGAATGCAGACAATATTTTTGGAGTAGTTTTTTTTTTTTTTTTTTGTATACATTACTTTTCTCAAGGAAATAACAGACAATTTTTCTTCTACCGATATAGCAGCTGATTTTTCTAGCATAAACAGAACAGAGTTACATACTGGATTATTCATTGTGAATTTTTCTGAAATTCATTTGGTAATTTTTTCTAGAAACTAGCATCAAGTACTTTCTAGCCTATTTTTTGGAGCAAGAATTTGTGAAAATAGATGTATTTACTTATTGAATTTTAAATATGTACAGTAACTTGGAATAACTTGAAATTATTATGATTTATGCTAAAAATGAGAATTACTGCAAAACAGCCAGAGAATTCCAAAGACACTTTCCTAATTCATTTCTGCCTTCTCCTATGTACGTTCAACAATTAGTGTTTAAAAAATACAGGATCTTTACTTCCAAGAAGACATGCTTACGGCCCCTTAAGAATGATTTGTGATATAGACATAGACATTCTTGAATATTTTTCTGCGCATCCACAACCAAGTATACGAACTGTTACAAAAGAATGTAACAAATCTTTCTCATATGTGTAGCAATTGCTTCAAAGGTATAATTGACACCCTTACAGTTTGCATGGTTGTCAAGCCTTATTGCCTACAGATATTCAGAGAAGGTTAGATTTCTGTAATTGGACACTAAATCAACATGCCATAAATCCTTGTTTTCTCAGGATAAAGGCATTAAACTGCCAAAAAGACCATTACTGGAACACTAGTAATCTAATGATAGTTAGGGAAACTCAGTACCAGAAACGATTTTCTGTAAATGTCTGGCGCGGTATATGGGGCACTCAGATTATCAGTCCAGTTATGTAAAGCACTTCCCGTACTGGAGAAAGATATAGTGATCTGATACCAAGTGGTGTTGTTGAGGATTTCCTGGATGATATACCGTTGGCCGGTCATTAACGAATTTGGTTTCAACATGAAGGTGTTCCTCCTCATAGACGCAGTATAATTATGAACTGGCTGAACACAGAATTCCCAAATAGGTGGATTGGGCTAGAAGGTCCTGTTGAATGGCCTCCCATGTTACCTGATCTAACTCCACCAGATTTCTATCTCTGGAGTCATTTGCAAAATACTGTTTATGAAACAACCCCTAAAGATGTACCAGAGCTCTGCATTGAATTTCATGAGCATGCAGAGAAATTACATCTGAAGAGCTTGACAGAGTACAAAATGCATTGGTGACAAGACTGCAACTCTGCCTGGGAGTTGATGGAGGCCATTTTGAATAGTGTGCACTGTTAATTTGTATTGCACATATTTTTTATTATTATTATAGTATATGTGCTATTGTTACTTTAAGATATATTTCTTATGAAATGTCTATGCACATTAAAATTCATGTTTCTTAACAAATTCCTTTGAATCTAGTATTTATGCAGTGTTTTATTAGTATTGCTTTTTTAATGATAAGTATTTTATAACAAATGTTTTATACTGCTATTATTATTAGAGTTATGTATATCTACTGAAATAACTGTATAAAAAGTCTGATGTGGACATCGCATGACTACCTTACACATCTATGATTTAATTCATTAAAATTTATTTAATTTGAAATTAAGATACAATAATTTACTATGGTTTGGCAATTTCTCCTTAAGTATAAGATATATTGCCAAACAATATTTTGGCAAACTCTTCAAGCTTGGCAGTATTTTGTGATTAGCCAAAATAATGATTGCCAGTAGATTTTCAATGTCATTGCAGCTAGCTGTAAATCTTTACTGAAAGTTTTTTGGGCCACCCTGTAAATAAACATTTGATGCAATTCATTAAAGCTTATTTAATTTGAAATTGAGATATGGTACTTCGACAACATTAAGATTTGAAGACATTTATACAATAACAACAAGTGAGGTTTGGTTCTAAAAACTTATTTTTGGCATCAAATTTGGCAATATTTTGCCAAACCTCTTCCCTAATATTTGATGTATTTTGGACATGCCCAAAGCAATGACCATCCATATTTGTGTTAAAGCTGGCTGCAGATTTTAATGTATTGTCTTTTTGGTGACCCTGTAAATAAACTACAAAATGTATATAGTCGTAAATGTAGGCAATTATGTTTAGTCTATCGCTCTCAAAAAAGTTCAGTAACATTGACCAGTTCAAGTAAAGTAAACCAGTTCATTTCACGAATTTGAATGTCTTTAATTGTCAACAATGGGATCATTATTTAACTTTTTTCAACTCATAGCTGGTCCCCAAAGTAAAGATTTTTTTCCTTGAAAACTGACAACACAGCAGGTAAAGTGGTGTAAGTCGTCATTTTTAAAAATAAATTTTTTGCTAACTATTTCACTTAGAGACACGGGATTTGTTTTATTAATTTTCTTGGGCAAAGAGCAACATTCTTATAAAGGGTAGGAAAGGAGGGACCATATAAAAATTAAATTTTGTATTTTAATATGTATACAAGCCCCAGTAAAAATTCCATATCTGAAACCTACTCTTAATTTGATGAATTTTTCTAGTTGGAAATATGTTTTGATCACTTATGGTTTAAAAAATAAATGCCTTAACATATATTTTGAATCACCTGGTATATTATAAGGCAGGCAGGGTGGCCAATCATTCGGAATGCTGGCTTTGAGCCCCAAGCTGGGCATAGTTGAAGGATGACCAGCCGCCCATGTTGGAGTTGTAGCCGGGCCGTTGATAAAATAGGAAGTCTGTGGAGCACTGGGGCAAACCCCGGTACTCAGAGCTGTGGCTGCTGACGTAAGTTACACCAAACTTCTGGTTTAGAACATATTTTTATTAACTTTCCTACAAATTTATAAGGTAACAGAAATCACGAAAAACCTGCTCTGTGAGCAATGTTTGGACTTATAAAATCGAGAATCACGTGGTTTAGAAGGTAATCAAGGAAAAGTTACAAAGGTGCATTTATTGGCTATTAATGTATCTGGCAAGGTATGAAGCCAGAAAACCATGTGAAAGAGGGGAGATATATCCAGGGTTTGAAAAAAGCTGGGTGCCAGGTCGCCTGGGAGACTAAAAAATATCCCTTGGCAACTAGATGTTTTCTTCATCAATATAATTCAATATATACAAGTAATATTGTAAGTGGCTCCTAAAAATTTTTGCTGGCTCCTAAGATTCTACTAATTTTTTCGACCACTGGATATATCAACTGTGTTTTTATTTAATTTAGATGCATCCCTACAGAATTTTGAAGGACTCTAATAGGAATTTTGAATTTTGAGATATATATATATGTGTGTGTGTGTGTATATACATATATATGAAAAAAACACTCAAAATACTGGTTTTAAATGATAAAATAAATAAAAACTTTGAAAAGACGCACATAAAATGTTACTTATAAGATGTTACGATCATTTCGACCAAAAAATTCTCTCGGTCTTCATCAGACTAAGCACTTTGTCTCACTGAGCAGAGCGCTTCTGCTCAGTGAGACAAAGGGCTTAGTCTGATGAAGACCGGGAGAATTTTTTGGTCAAACGATTGTAACGTCTTATAAGTAACATTTTATGTGTGTTTTTTCACAAAGTTTTTATTTATTATATATATATATTTAAAAACAAAAAATACATCACAAAATTATAAAAATGATTAATTAAAAGAAAACCAGCAAAGCTTATACATTTAAATCACAAAAATTATATATAAGTAGTTAATTTAACTTACTTTTTCTGTAATTTCACTAAACTGTTCATGCATATTATTGTTCAAGTCAGCAATATTTTCCATAATTTTCGTTTCTAAAAAAACAGATAAGTGTGCATGGACAGATTTATATGTTCAATGGCTCTGATACTTAAAAATACTTGCAAAACCAACTACAGTAGAAGACCCAAAATCCGCCAATCCGAAATCCGCAAGGCTCTAAAATCTGCACTGTCAGTTTCAATGTAAACAATGAAATCTGCCCTGCCAGCTGCAAGTTCAGAAAACTACAGTATAACCCCAAAGTAAAACTAAATAAGCCATTCCCACTTGAAAAAAAAATATTTTAGGAGTCTGCGAGCTCTAATCATAACATTGATCACTTTCAAATGACTGACAGTGGCATAATTGACACTGAATTACGGTCACACGACACAGTTAAAGTGAGGATGAACAAAAAGTTGATAAATTAAAGTTTAATGCAGGTTAGGCTATGAGAAAGAAATATCTCAGGTTTGTAGAGCAGCAAAGCTGTGTTACGAAACAGAAAATAATGAGGAAAAAAAACTATAATTAGAACATCCCAAAGTCCTAAAATACTATTGAATTTACATGTTTAAATAAGTTGAACTATAATCTCATAATTTTGTATATGGTATTAATCCTCTGTATTTTTATATTATGACTAGCGGCTACCCACGACTTTGTCCGCATCGGCTTTAGAATTAGGTCCCGAGAGAAACAAAGCATGTGTAAATAACAAATATGTTTGCGACTAAAGAAACTGCATTTAAATATTATTTGCCTTTTTACTTATTTTAAATGAAGTATAATGCATGGTAGTATACTTCATTTAAAATAAGAGAGTATGCAGAATTACTAAATTTAGAATTTTTTCAGGCATTTGGCGAATGGAGACAGTTGCGACAGTATTTTCGAACTGTTTTGAGTGTTCTCGTAAAAGAAATATTTATGTTATATGCATGAATTTTAGATTATGTTAGTCAGGAATAGTGCAGCTTTCTATTAGAGAAAAAGTTTTAGAATCGGTTCTGTAGTTAAAGAGATACCCAGAGAGCGTAATGTATTAGAATTAGTTTGAGTGTTCCTGTAAAGGAACTATTTGCGCTACATGCATGAATTTTAGCCTATAATACTCAAGAATAGTGTAGCTTACTATCAGTGAAAAAAGTTTTGGAATCGGTTCAGTACTTACAGAGATACACATAGAGCATAATGTAATTCTTATAAGTATCACCGTAAAAGAACTATTTGTGATATATACATGAAAGGTAGCCTATAACACTCAGGGTCCCACCAGTGCCTAAGAGTCTCTGCTCTCAAAGCTGGAATGCGGGAGGTGCCAGGTTCAAACCCCGGTCGCACCTGTCGACCTAGCCCCTCGCAGTTTTCCATTTTCCGAAACCTCGCGAAAATACGGGCTAGGATCCCTTAGAAAATTCCACACAGAGGAATTCCCCATATAGGCCTAGGACCCTAGTGCAGTCAATCGGTCTTAATCCACAAACAAACAAACAATAATACTAAGGAATAATGTAACTTTCAATCAGTGAAAAAAGTTTTAAAATAGGTTTAGTAGCTACAAAATTTCTATGTCCTTGTGAAAGTGTCTTTGTAAAAGAATTATTTACGTTATATGCTTGAAAGGTTGCCTGTATGTTAATCCAGGGCATAAGCTATCTTCATTACAAATTTTTCCAACCATTTTTGTGTGATTCAGTCAAAAACATCCAAACACACAAACGTACACATTTATATTATTGGTAGGATTTATAAATTTATGAACTTTAAGAAACACATCTGGACTTTTCTTGGTACTTACGTATTATCCCGGCAGTCATTCCCGTCAAACTGTTTTTTCGTCAAATGAGTTGCCAAATCGTATTTAAAACCATTAATAATTTCATGTGCTCGGCATTTATCTCGGCAAAAAATCGCTCGTCTTGGCAGACCGCCGGGATAATACATAAGTACACTTTTCTTTATTTATGCTTTTTAATTTGGCGTAAAATCAACATAATTGCCATACAAATTAATGTTTTCCAAATGCATGTGATTTTTGCAAATAGAATTTCTGCTGTATTTCAAAAGCATGAATCATTTTGTGCGGGCGATAAAACGGTTTTTAATTAATAGTTAGAAAAGTACTTAAATTTTAAAATTCTGAGCCTCAGGTACACTTTACCGAAGTCATGGGACCAGTCATGCTCAAATTTTCAAAGCTCTGCTTTGTGTAGATTTGTCTGGAGAACATTCATTTTTATTATTAGAGATAGATAGAAAATTGGCATAATTTCCGTATTATTTAATGTTTTTCAGATGCACGTGCTTCTTCATTGTAGTAATAGCATTCTTGTTAGCTCAAAACTTGAATCACTTGATACGGGCGAAACTCGCCAAGCATGGCAATGTAAAAACGGTTTTTAATTAATAATTAAAGAAGTAATTAAAAAATCTAAAATTCTAAGTAGCCTATAACCTTCTCCAGGGCCCATCTATATCTATAACCAAAATTCATCATAATTTATTCAGCGGTTTAGGCGTGAAAGCGTCATAAACAAATAAACAAACAAACAAACAAACTCACTTTCGCATTTATAATATTAGTTAGAATTCTGATTATAAGTAACATGATTTGTTTCCCTTTATTGTATTTTTTTCCTACTATTTTCTGAGTGGGGTGGAAATAGAATAAATTTCCTATTATGACCCAAGATCTGCAAAATTCTAAAATCTGCACAAGGTCTGGAACCAAGCTGTGCAGATTTTGGGTCTTCTACTGTATTATAGTTTATAATAGTTAAGTATAGTGATGCATACACATATCATGGGGAGAGTAAGGTTTATGGACCTACACACCATGCTGAATTTTTTTGTTGTGCTGCATAGCATCACATTAATGCTAGCTCTGCTTGTTTGTCACAGCATTAGCCTAAGAAAGGACTTTTTGATAGTTGATGATTGATGGCAGAATGTAATATGGTGGTAATGTTGGTCCCATGTAATCAATGTTTAAAAACAATACAATAATTAATATAATTAATTAATGTTAAGCGCTACCCCAGGACAAGGGAGATAACAGCTCTCAGCCATAAATCTCCAAAACTCTCGCACCTCCTGTGGGAGGGTGTCTCCAAATCAAATTAATGTTAAGCATTAAATTAATAAACTAAATTAAGCAATTGACAATAAAATCGGCACTTCAAAAAAACTGAGAAAAGTTTTGTCAAAAGATTTGTGTGCTGCAGCACTATATAAAAATTTAGAAAATTTTATTTGCAAGGTTGCCACTCTCCAGAAGATATGAAATTCCCCAACTTTTCCAGTCAATTACAGGTTTTTTTCATGGATGAAAAAATAGTGTACAGTAATACTTCAACTTATGCGAACCCAGAGTTATGCGACTTTCAAATCTCGTCGATTTGTCTTTTGCTTGAAGCCTTCTATATATTACAATAAATTCAGTTTATGATTTTAGTAATATAATTTGTTATACAAATATATTATCTAAGATTTTATTAAACATTTTTGTCTAAATTATTGTTTTCTTTAGGCCCAAATTAAAAATAATTTCTGTGTACATATTTATATAGGAAAGTACACCCTCACTTAAGCGGTTCTCACTAAGATTGTGAAAAAAGAGAACTAAGCCTTCGATGTTTCTGAAAGCAAAACTTGTGCTTAGCTTTTATTTATTGGATATTTATTTATATTCTCTTTGCTATTAGAATTTCTCGCCCAAGAATTCTCCGCCCCATCCTCCAAGTTATACCGGCGTGCATTTATAGACCCACAAATGAGGGGTGTAAACAGGGCACGTATCCTAGGAGCCAAAATCAGGTATGGTTCTATGGGAGAAGAGTGTCTTGATTAGGTTTGCCTGGTTGACATAAATTCTATTTGTGGCACTGTATTTACATACACAGTAAACCGCATTAGGAGGAAAATCCAGGATTGTAATATCACTTTCCTTCTTTCCTGAATGGAAAAAGAAATTTTCTAAAGCTGTTACACGGGGAGGACTGCAGTAGTTTAGAAAAGCTGCATCCGAAATTCAATTAAATAAAATACACCACACTTAGAAAGTTAAAAAGTAAAAAGGTGTTAAGTATATATATATATATATATTTCTAATCATACATATCAGAAAATAACAAGACGCCAAAAAGATTTAATATTCCCGCAAGAGCATACGCTTAGAGCAACTTAAACTTTAGAAAAGGGAGACCATATGTAAAATAAAAATAGTGAGGTTTCTTTAGATTTTGAAAGAAAGTTCTTAAATGAATAGTTTTCTAAACAAATTTGGTAGGGGCATGTTTCCTGCAATGCACCGCCGATGCTGCACTTCTGTGCAAAAAGAAGAAGAAAAGTTGAAAATTGAGAAAAATTGGTGGGGCATCTTGGCTTGGCACAGTAATTGACAATTTTGGCAGAATGTCACAAATAAAGCTGTAAAACAGCTGTAAAACATGTATGATGCAAATAATGCAGCTGCAACAGTATCTGTAATTGTTATGATGAACAGAATAAAATTCATTGAAAACGATAAAAGGGCATGTATATGTATTAAAAAGTAAACATTAGACAATCACAATAATGAACAGCTTTAATATTCTAGATGACTAGTGCATAACATAATTGTGTTCCTTCCACAACTTGCCTCAGCACAACCAATGAAATACGACAAATCTTTCAGTGCCACACTCGTCCTTAGCTCTTTGTTTAAGGGAAACTTAAGGATTACAATTTGCTATGAGAAGTTTTCCCCATTAGTTATTATCAACCACTTGGCAAATATTGCAATCTTTAAGAATTTTACATAAAATTCCAGATTTTATCACAAAATATCTTGACGTTTCCTGTTTCCATGTTGAGTGGCAACTCTGACTGGTGAAAGAAAGAAATTTTTCAATAAAACTGTGATCAATGGTAGTACATAATATCCTAGGTAATCAGTGATTAAAAACAATATTTCAAATTGGAGAAAGAACTTAAATGTTTTGCAGGCAAAACTACTGATTTTCAAAATGTTAAATTTTTATAAAACCAAATATTATCTTTTAGGATTACATTCATGCCTCTGAAATAACATGTCACATTGACTTGTAGGGGGGGTAGGACAGAGCTTGAGGGGGTAGGACAGAGGCATTTTTTGGGTGTACCTACACAGTGGCAAAAATGGTGGGGTTGACCCTCCTTAAATGTACTTTTTTTATTTAGAATTCATGAGTTGTGAAAATTCTTTTTAATACTCTATGATTGTACTAATATAAAAAATCTGCGTTATCAGCATTATAAACTAAAGCATTTTGTACAGAATAAAACGTCTGCTAACAACTTATATTAAAAAATTGATTTAAATTAGAAAAAGAATCACATCTCTTAAAAATTAAATAATTTATATAAATAAAGCTACATGTTGAAAATAAAATAACAATTTATGCAAAAAGATATAAAACATAATCCGAAAAATGATACCTTGAAGACCACAAACTTGATCCTATTGGAAATAAAAAAAATTATATATCAGGAATTAAAATATTTCAAAATTTAGGCACTTTGTGAAAATAATTGAGTTTTGTAAAAATAATTGACTCTAAGGTTTTTCTGTTTTTTTTTTTTTTTTTTAGCACTAGTGTGCTATTTTATTCAGTCCTAGATTTTTGCCTACGCCACTTCGTAGACATGATTTGTAGACATGAACTGTCACAGTGAAGATGTCTTCAAATGTATTTGCCAGATAATGCGAAGGTGGGGGGGGGGGGGTTTAAATCTTGAATGTCGGACAAAGCTTGCAATTTCTGACCATTGATCGCCACATTTGCTGCCAAAACATAACTTCAAAACCAAACTAAGCATGGCGATATCTTACGAATTTGGCTAGAAACTAAAAATTAACAGTTAGAATATGCCTGGTGAAGATTGTAAAATAGTGTTAGTCGGCATCCAAGTGTGTGTTTTATGGAACAAAAGACAAACACAGCACACTCATTGATTATGATGCCCATTCCAAAGCATATTTAAAATAGTGAAGTATAGTTGGAATATTCTTGGCAAAGATTGTAAAACAGTTTTAAGATAGATTTCAATTCCAAGGATGTATTTTATGAGTAGATTCCTATTTTAACACACACACCCTCTCCACTCTAGCTAACCTAAAAAATTGCTGCACCTTGACAAGCTTTGCAGTCATGGGTCTCTAGTAGTTATACACAAGTTCCAATGCTCCCAAAGGAACTAGACAAAAACGAAAGTGAACTTATTAACAATAAATGCAACAATTAAGGAATTTGAAGACTCTTAATTATTAAAACTACATTAACTATCTACCCAAATAAATAAACAAATAAGTAATGCTGCACCTGCATGTAGTTCAAAACCGCCATTTTTAAATTATGGTGCCCACATAAATACAAAAAGACGTCATGGTAACTCAATATGTATAGTTATCACCACCTTAATGAGAGTGGGAGGGTTAATGTAGAAATCAACCAACTAAAGTGAACAAATTAGCAATAAATGCACCAGTTCAGAAATTTGAAAGCACTTAATTATTAAAACTACATTAATTGGCAACCCAAAATAAATAAATAAGTAATGAAATGCTGTACTTACATGCTGTTTCAAATCGCCATTTTAATTCCGAATTATGGTTGCCACATAAACACAAAAAATCGTCATATTAACTGAATATGTCTAGCTATCGCCACCATGGCAAAAATTAGGACGTTAAAGTTGAAATTAACCAAAGAAAGACAAACACGGCAGACTTGTGGATTATGATGCACATTGTTGGAATATGCAGTACAGTTGGAATATGCTGGCGATGATTGTAAAAAAGTTTTAGTAGGCAATTTTAAGATAGATTTGGATTCCAAAGATCTGTTTTATGGAACGAGGGAGAAAAATATGGCACACTCATGAATAATGATACACTTTCCAACTTAATGGAATAAGGATAAAAACAGGGAAGATGCATGGCCTAGGATATGCTTTTAATACATAGCACTTTAGTGCATATTTAAAATAGAAAAGTGTTTCAGATTTTCTTAATTTTTTTTATGAAGCATGTCTATAAATATTGCAGTATTTAGTCATTTTTAAATTTGTTAAAACTGTAAAAAATACTTTTTCTCATAGATCTTAAAGCAAATAAAAAATTACTTTTTAGAATCAAAATGAATAAATACTGCAGCTTACTTAACCAAATCAGTTTCTCACAAACTGTGCTGTGCTGGGCACTGTTTGCAAAAAACCATGGCTGCAGTCAGCTGTGTCAAAAAAAATCTTTAGATCTGTGGCACACGAATAGCAAATTGATTGACAGCCATGTTGGTAGTACTTAAATTAAGGAAGGGTAATGGTGCACTTTCTCAGCATTGGGCATCCAGGAATTTTTTTCAGGGTTCCATTTTTGTAAAAATTGTTTAATAATTTTTGTGAATTTTAACATCTATAATTCTAATAATTCTATCTAATAATGAACATCTATCAATTTTTATAAGTCACTTTTTTCCTTAAAATAATTTGCAAAACAAATTAAAATATAGGGTAAAATGCCAATGAAGATTTGTTTTAATTGATTATATTTTTGTGGAGGAGCCATTTCAACCGATTATATTTTTGTGAAGGAGCCATTTAAATCGATTGTATTTTTGTGAAGGGGCTGTTTTAATCAATTATAATTCTGTGAAGGGACTATTTTAATCGGTTGTAATTTTGTGAAGGAGCTATAAATTAACCCAAATTTCATCTACATCGATCCCTGATATCCAGTTGTTGTTCTAATAGCTGTGCTTCAAAGGATTAATAAATAAATAAATAAATACCTAACCCAATACTTGTGGGCAATCTTAAGCCAACTATTTTTTGCACAATTCATGTGGAGTATCGATGGCTTCCATATCTACAGCGAACGGGCCTATTTCTTTTAAATGAAATGTCCCATAAAAAAATACAACAAATGTCATCATATCTATTGCATAGCTGCCATACTTAGAGATCTTACAAATTTTTGGGAGGTTTAAAAAATCCCACTAGTTAGCAATTAAAAAAGTTACATGCACATGCATAAGTTTAACAGGAAGATGTAAATGTGGAATAAAAATTTCAATAAGAAAATTATAGAAAAAGAAATTGATTATTATCATCTAGAATAACATGATATGCAAATATTAATATAATATTAAGAATTCTACCTTCTATGTTGCTTATGATGTCATTAAAAATATCAGATTTGGCTTATAGCGAAGCTTCTTCGATTACTGTCGTTAGCATTTAACGAATTCTGGAAAATTTAATCAAAAACTGATTATTAGTTAAATCATGGGATGATTTTGGAAAAATTTAAGAGATTTATAATTTTTTCAGGAGTTCGCTTTAAAATTTGGGAGTCTCCTGGAAAACTTGGGAGGTACGGCAACTATGCTATTGTATTTTCTTTCAGCCAGAGTAGGTTTCTCAATCTACTTTTCTACTCTTGGAATTTTACACACTTCACTACCTGCCACTTTGGTGGCTTTTCTAACATAAAAGGCTTTATCATGATAGCTGAATTTATGCCAGTGCATTGCACTTCATACATTTTCTATTACAAGACTGACATTTTACAATGAGGTTTTTATGTTTGTTTAACCGTTCAATAACTATTTAAGTATCCATTTCTTCTAAACATTCAGGTATATTTAAAACATTCTGATGGTTCATATGGGGTTTCATCAATATCTTTCCTTTTGGTACTGTATGTTAGTCTTTACAAAAACAACAACAACAACAAAAATAGCTTTTTTTTTTTTTGTCAGTTTGGTACAAATTTTGAAATTGATTTTAAACAACTCGCCAATGATACCTGAAACTTTAAATGTTACTCAGAACTGAATGACCATAAAATATTAACTGGTGCCTGGCTGTCTGTAGATCTAGCAAAGTTTAGAGAGCAGATGTACTCAACAACAGTCCCAGGATCGGCCCAAGGCGAAGCGCAAGCGCGTTCCTCTTTTCTATCATGTCTTAGGTAAGTTATTACTAGTACTGCTAGTACATATTATCTTTATTTCTCGGCTTTTTTCAGGATATATCACAACCACCAAGCTTGGTCTAAAGTGATAGCAAAAAAATGGCCCAGGAGCGGGGCCTCTTTAAGTGCAGGGCCTTAGGCGATTGCCTACATTCACATCCCTCCTGGGCCGGCCCTGACGGTTCATATCAATTGCATTACAATACAACTGGTGTGGGGCCGTGGTAGTCCAGTGGTTAAGGCGTTGGACTCGTAACCGGAAGGTTGTGGGTTCGATACCAGCAGACCACTAAAGACCACCGTGTACATGCGGTGTATGTGCACATTAAATCCGTGGTTCCGAAAGTCCTCTCGGTGGTCACTATCAGTTTCCGAGGGATGCCAATATTCAGAAGTCCCCCCACCTTCTGATGAGGTTCCAAATTGTGGCGGGATATTCCAGGAAGGACGTATTTGTAGCTCTAAGCGACACATTCAGTGACGCGAGCTGGCCTTTCCTGGCAAATAAATATATACAACTGTTGTAAAATTAATAAAAACTTTATATAGTACAGACATATGGTACATATCAACAAAATTATCATTGTGGCAGGTTCAAAAGGTCCGGCCTTTTTACTCTCATCAATGCTTGAACTTTCTTGCAGCTGAAGAAGTCGGAACTTTTAAACAGGCTGATTTGATCATTTTGTTTATAAGTACAATTTATGTGTGTTATTATGCAAAGTTTTTATTAATTTTAAATCCTAACATCAGTTTTTGTTGAGTGTTAGTGATTTGGATGAACTATTCATGCATTAATTATCTGCGATGTGCACCCCACATTTTTTTAACCCTTTCCTCACAACTGCCACTCATTGGCAGAGGCCACAAGCATTTCTGGGTACTCCTGCCACCTATTATTGGTATCCACAAAACATTCTATGAGTACTACTACCCCCCCAATGAAGGCATCCACAAAATGTTCTTTCAGTGCTACCCTCGCTTCACCTAAAATTCACATTCACGGAAAGTCATTTGGGTACGACTACCATAGCACCCAACAATCCGCAATATAAATTAACTTTTTTTAAACATCAACTTTTGTGTTAGAATATAGAAAATTTTGATTATTCGATGCAAGATGCAAAACACACTTTCACGACTTACGCTTCCATACAGTGTGACCACTCTAGTAGAAAACTTCTTCGGATCATGAATATATATTCTATCGGATATCATATAACCATATCCAGCTCCTCTGTACTGAAAGGGTGAAATCTTACAAATATTTTCATATTAAAAATGGATGATTATACATTTTCAGGACAATCTGCATGTGGTTATATATATCAGTATGATGCTAGGAGAAATTACTTTAAACTTTTTAGTCCATTTTAAAAACATTGGATACCATAAGGGAATGTTTAAATAACTATTTTCTAATTAAAAGTTGAATGAGGTGTTCTCCCACTGCCTTTGCTACTAACATTGAGAAATATTTTCATTTTCCTTTGGCTTTATTATTTACTTGACAATTTTAACATTAATCATTAAAAAATAGCTGAAACAATAAGATTTATGTGTACACAAATTTGTAGAGGAAGGATGAGGATAACCCAAATCACTGGCTGTAAAGTGGGGGGGGAGAGCAAAAAATTTAATGTTACAACATGAAAACCTCACTTTGGTTTCATTTTTTGAATATCTTTCTTTTTATGGGGGGGGGGGACATATTACAATCAAGAGTGGAAAAGGAAAGTTTTTCTTATATTTAGAAACAATTTTTTTAAACAAAAAGATTTTTTGACCAAGTTGGGGGGCATGTGCAATTGGGTGTGTGGTAAAAATTCTGATTTTAACAAAATCCACTTTAATTCACAAATAATTAAGTCTTCCTCCATACCATCCTTAAACTTATTTGTGAGTATAAATACAATAATACTTACAACATGGAATATTTTGTCTTCCAACTGAGCAAACATTTCATTTAGCTGTAATAATAAAAGTATAATGATTTTCATCATAATTTATCTATTAAAATAAGAGTTTACTTACTAGACAGACTACAATTCCATTGTCATATGATATTAAAATTGTAATTATTATTATTTAAAAATAAGTATACATTTTCATTAATAATATTTTTACTATATCCTAAAATTATGTGTCAGATTTTTTAATTGCCACATGCAACAATAAACACTAGCGGTACCCGTGCGAATAATTCGCACAAAATAAGTGTGATATCACTTTGCAAAATTACAAAAATTATTTATTTTATTTATTCTTTACAAGCTGGCCAAATTCTTGTGTAATGAAATCAATCGCAAATCGCAACAAACAAAACACTTGCACCCATCTAGCGAGCAGTTTTACATTCACAAGCGATTTCACTTGCAAAGCGTAACACACGAATCCCGCAATGACGTCATATTTCATATGCGTGTTGGCCTTGCACTAATTGCGAATTTCACTGATAAACTAATGCTAAATGTACAAAAACCACTACTTCGTAACTCCAAGAATATCACCTCTTCACTCAAGTTTTTTCGCAAATCACATACTCAATAGCTATGACATTTCTTCTTCATTACGAAGTAAAACATCAATGGTTACTAGAAATGGTGCATTCAGGGTGCGAATTGAACATTTTCTCCAGGGGGGGACATTTGAAAGAAAACATTCTTCAGGATGGGACATTTAAAAAGAAAAGAAAGAAAGAAAGAAAAAGGATGGAAGGTGTAAATGCTCCACTCACATAATATATTAGGTATTACATGACAAATGCAGCCACCAGCATGTCTGGGAAGGGATTTAAATTCAAACAAAAGTCGACCCCCGATTTTCTAAGAGCATATATTCCTGCCTATGTCAATTCTGCATCTCTCCTCAAATTCGGCTAGCAGCAGAGCAGTGCTTGTTCGTTCATTTCGCAGTCTTCCTTTGAAACCTGACCCCAGTTACAGAATGCAAAGTGGCATCAGGCATGCAGACACCTATTTCAATGTTTATAACGCTTCTTTGTCTAGTAAACAAAAGAATTTCTAATCTCAATAACTAAAATCATTAGCTATACTATTGAACATGTAAGGACCGAGATTAGTTTAACATTTGTCTAGCAGGGGACAAATAGCGTCCGTGGCAGGGATCAATTAATATTTCTCTAGGCAGGGCTATTACATTCTTCAGCCGGGGACGATCCCCAGAATCCCCCCCCATCAATTCGCACCCTGGGTGCGTTATCGCCGTCATTTGGCATGGGCACCACTTCTGCATTCCACCCATTAATTTACAAAAACAAAAGCAATAACAAATTTTTACTTGTTGATGCCGGTAGAGCAACCAAATTTTTTATTTCTCTATAAAATAT
Organism: Cheiracanthium punctorium; assembly: GCA_038373885.1. Lineage (NCBI taxonomy): Eukaryota > Metazoa > Arthropoda > Arachnida > Araneae > Cheiracanthiidae > Cheiracanthium > Cheiracanthium punctorium. The sequence goes on along the minus strand of JAWZYV010003359.1, from coordinate 306,412 downwards.
GAAATTTATGTGGAGTAATTGGGAGGTTTTTCTAAAAAGGAAGGCAAACATCTTAGCCTTAGCGTATTAATATATATGATACTAGGGGCCAAGGCCCCCAGACTCGCTATGCTCGCTTTTCGTATGAGGCATTCGGCCCCTAACAAGGCTTATTCGTAAAAAAGACATAATTTCAACAGACAAAACCCGAAGATTGGATCAGATAGAATGTTACTGAGCTACACATTGCTTGGTTCATGTTCATTGGTACATAAAAATTTAAACTTCACACTACAGTAGACCCTCTCCCCCTCATAACACGGAAGATATTTTGTTATGGGAATCCGTGTTGTACGGGTCCTGAGCTATACTCCACCTGGAGTGCGGACTCTGCTTATAATCGCTGGAAAAATCATTTGCACTCCTCAGAAACACAATGATATTTAATGTTGCCATTCAAATTTATATTGATTAGGAGCTAAAGCATAATAAAATCAGAGCATCTGTTTCAGCTGTATTTTTAATAATGTAAAACCTATTGGACACCTTGCGAATTTGCCACCCATGGCGATTTTTCATTATTTGGCGACTTGCGTACATGTAAAGTTAATAAAAGCTACGGAACAGATAGGATAGCTTGCCACCAATGGCGAATTTTCATTATTTGGCGATTTACACATGCTCACAACCTATAACTACTGTTCATTTAAGGTTACCGGAAAACCATTATCCATATTTTCATTTACATAATCGTTTGGAGATTGGCGTACTTAGCCCCACGAATTATACCATCTCGGTGCGCTAGCAAATATCCAAAGTGTACTATAACTGCTATAATGGCATAGTTAACGTCACCAAATATTTCTACTGGTAGCAAATAATCCAGCTGGACCGAACCGGCTTTAAAATAATCTACATTTTAATTATTTTTTCGTTTTCAAGATATTAGTTATTCTGTTTTAGAAAAACGAATAATCGCTAATTCTAAACTCCTGTTGTCTAAGCGAACTAACTGTTTGAAAATTGTCAACTTTGTGTAATACATTTTGAGTTACTTATTTCATATAGTTCTTATTTTGGCGTAAAATAGGCGTAATTCTAACCCATGTTTGTAAATTTCACGCGATTCTAGATACTTGGAAACGCTTTGTTGCAAAGGAATGAATGATTTTATGCCAAATCTGGCAACCATTATGTTTATTTTTTTAGTTTTTTATTATTATCTTCTAAAATAATTCGATTTTCGAAATTTAAGTCAACTTAGCAGGTTCCTCGGAATTTTTCGAATGTGTGGGCACCTTAGTCGAAATTCAAATCCATACGGTTTAGGAGAAGATAGATGAACAAGCTTTTGACAGCGGCGACGACAGCGGCCCTTACTTTTTTTTTTAATAGAGAGAAAAAAGCCCAACTAATGTATGGAATGCATTTTACTAATGGGAATTTTTCGTCTACAGGGGCCATATAAAATTTCAAATTTTTTATTTAGATTTAGATTTAATCTGAAAATTTTAATCACTACCATAAATCTCTGTACCTTTCTTTATGCAACTTTGTAATTTATTGCATAGTGATCAATAAAGATTGAAAGCCTAGGTCAGTATTTCTGGAACAATCAATGCATGCATGCATGTGTATTTTTTTTCCCATAAATTAAAAAAGTTTTTTCTAACATATTTTTAGAGTATCCTCATGAAAATAATACATTACCAAGCCCAAAATCTGCAATCTGTCAAATCTTGGCAAAATTTGTTCCCTTTGAGACGTACAATTTTGTTAGTTGCTATCGATTTTATTGTGCCCAGAAAAACCTCTGTCCAAACTTGGGGGGGGAGATGATTTACACAAAAACATTTATACACAAAATAAAGGCTGCATAATACAAAGTATACAGGAATTTCATTGACTTACGTATCCAATTTGATCTTCAATGGCCTCAAATCTTTTTTCAAAATTTCTTTTCTCCCATTTGGAGCTTTCTTTCTCTCTAGATATATAGGATTTACCTTCTATTTAAAAAAAAAGGAAGAAAGAAAAAAAAAAGGCTATCATTAAATTTCATCATTAATTTCTGGAAAAATTTACATTTCATTGAAGAAAACTATTCTTAGGAACCTTATTTAACTTACAAAATTTTTTTAAATTAAAAAAATGACTTCCCCAGTCACTGACTGCTTAACATTCAAAATACTGACAGCTACCAATGTGACATACCTAACGTGGCCATTTATTTTTTCCTTGAAAACGGGATATCTACTACTTTTTTGGCAATAGTGTATTTATTTTCTTCCTCAAAACAGGACATCTACTGTTTTTAAGGTTAATAGTGTAGGAAGACTGAATTTACAGGTCTAGGTATCTTTTAGTTGTTAAGAAAACACGAAAACAAGCTTGTGTTAATGTTAATAGCAAAATAAAATGAAATGAAAAAAAACTTTGCTAAAACACACATATACGGTAAAACATAGTGCAAGACGTATGTTTCGGGTGGTACAAGGGGTAGGCCCTTCTTCGACTTCAAAAACACCATCCGACACAAGGTAGGAAGGTAGGAAAGTGAGAAATGTAAACAAAAGGACACACAGAAAAAAGGAAGTTGTCCTTCGGAAGGAAAAAAATTCTTAGAAAACCAAAGTGAAAATCGGGGGAAGGGCAGCACTAAGCAAAAGAGGGACATGACTTTTAAGAAAAAATAAAAATAAAGTAAATTGAAATAGTTGACAATAAAAGACCAAACACAAAAACCATACCCCCCCCTCCGGCATTTCGAGAGGGGAGAAAGGGAGATCAATTGTTCTTTTTTTTTTTTTTACAGACACTGCCGTTGGATGATTTCAGATTTTTAGCGGCCTTCATTACCATGGGTTGCTGTCTTTCTAAAAAAGTGACATTGAAGGGGACATTTTCTAAAAACGGGACATTAAAGTGTCCCTAAGCTGTCCTTGGGGACAATGGAACAAGCCACCAAAAAACGAGACTGTCCCGTTCAAAACAGGACGTATGGTCACCTTAGACATACCCAATATTCAATAACCAGTTATTGGATATCAACTGGTTTATTGGTTATTTACAAGTGTTTTAGCAATCCAAAAGTGGAGAATGAAGAAACTTCACATGATCTGTAGAAGGATAAAGGCGAGGTATTCACTACTAGCAATGTTGGACAAAAATTGCTGATGATTAATTAGTTGTTAATCTAAAAATATGATTAATCAATATAAGTGTTTGGAATTATTCAATTAACTTTTTAATAATAGGATAAAATAATTTAAAGTTTTATTTTAAATTAAATTAATTGCATGAAAAATTCTCAGGCTTGAAAATTACCTTATATTTTCCTTTACTGTTTTGGGCAAATGATAATTCAATTTGAGTAAAGACACATATCCTCTAACTTATTGATATTTAAGTGCATAAATGTGCTTCAAACAGCTAATAATTACAGTTAATTATGTTATTTTCAAATAAATTAAACAATTTAATTGTTAATTGTTAATTCTCTGGACAACTAATGTTTTTCCAACATTGACTGTTGGTAACAGTCAGCTTGGGCAAAATAAAGCTCCAGAATTGGTGTTAAATATTAGCATGGATAAAAAAAAAAAAAAAAAAAGTTTTTTTTTTTTTTTTAAAGCATTTTTAAATATAGATGTATATTTAAAACTTACCATAGTCTCTGCCTTTCATAGTCTTCAGTGATTCAGCAGAATATGAACTTTTGAGTGCTGGTTCTTTTGTACTTGCTGAAGTTAAAGGTGACTCATAGGCAGGCTTTACTGCATCAAGACCTTCTTTTTGAATAATTGTTCTTAGGATTACATACAGAATGTTGAAATTTACAGCCCCAATTTCAGGGACCTGTAATGCTAGTTCTAACAGTTGCAGAAGGTTGTAGTCACTATAATTCATGATCAGGCAAACTGTACAGATCAAAATATCACAGCCTACAATAGATGCATATCGTATATTTATTCTCAACCCTCACACTGACAAAAAGTGCATATTCTAGAAAGTTTGATTTTCATTTTATGTACTAAACTTGTTTTAAGTGTTAATGTTTTACAAATATTTTTTATGTTATGATAATTAATGCAATTTTGTACCAAATTATTATTCAAGAACTTTTTGGGGTTTTTTTTTAGTTCATATTACAACTTCGATTAGTCTATGTTTATCCTTCAGCAGGAACAAGAGAAATTTCAAATTTCTTTACTTAAAATAAATATACCTGGTATAGAACACACATACATAAAAACAGCACAATCTGTACTTTTAGAGGGGGCACATTCTCACTTTCCTGCCTGTGTGCAGGTTACCATTTTTTTGCAAATGAAGAAAGATTGGACCTTTTGTATCACTAAAAAGTACATATTGCACTATTTTTTATGTACATGTATTCTATAAAAAGTTATTTTTAATTTCATATTAACACCAGTCAAGCACTTGACAAGATAACATGTGTATTCTATTTTTAAAGACAGGTTTATGGTATCTAGCAATTACAAAGGGAGTAAGTTAGGTGGTTCAAAAAGCTTCTTCCCTTAAAAATAAAAAGTATCAATATTTTCAAGAAAAAAGGATAAGCTCAAATAAAAAAGTAGGAGGACACCGTCCTGTTGACTACACGCTTTTATTTTAGATACTGAATAAAACACTTTTTGGTACTTCTTTGTTATAATGATTACTGAAATTCAGTCACCAAGTAACATGCCAAGATGGTGATAGTGGCAAAATGCTTGCAGTCCCATAGACATTTAGTAGGTAACATATATAAGCTTAATACTAATAATCACCTTTGGCATGTTTCAAATTTCAACATTCACGTTACATCTGCTACACATAATACTAATGTCAACAAGCTACTGGGTGGTCATTATAATGAATATTGTTATATGCCAGGTCTATTCCCCCGCCTTCATGTAACTAAGGACAGCCAATATCTCAACCCCCCATCTTAACCCTTTCATGGCTGGTGGCTAGACATTCTAGCCACCTGTTTATGCTGTACATGACAAATTTAAGAAGCTTTAGTCAATTTTCCTATGTCTATTTACCATATGATAATGAAATTTGCACAAAATTGTAATAAGAGATAAAAAATCATGCATATTTCTAAAAATGTGATAAATATTTTAGAGAAAAATTATTCATGTTTCATTAAATTGATATCAGGAATTGAACTATTACTCCAAGCATCTAGGAGAAAATATAATAAAAGTTCTTGCGCTGGAAAGGGTTAGAGGTGTCATAGGAATATGCAGGAATAATGCATACTCATTCATTTCTCTTCCTATACTGATTGGTTAAACCGGGTTATACCAACTATAAAAGTCAGTCAGACAGTAGACTAGGCAAAGCCAGTTAGTAAGTTATCACTGTTTGGAAAGTTGGGGGAGATCAGGGTTGAGTTTTTGTCATCATAAACTGGTTTTTGATATGACAGAGGTAAAACTTTTTTTTACTGGTAAAAACTGTCAAAAACCTACTATTTTACTTTTTTATGGCACAGCAAACAAATGTCAGACTAAAATTTTCTTTACCATTGAAAACTAAAATTAATTATATTATTATATACGTATATATTTATATAAATATTTTAATATAGCATCAATTATTAACAGGTTTTGTACATACCATTAAGTCTTGATTTGCTTTGAAATTCAAAATAAAAAAATCTGATGTGGACAACACATGACTTCTTAGCATGTCTATTAAATCAAAAATATTTTCGGCGCACTTCATCTAAACATATTTTGTTTGAAAGAGGTAAAATACTGCACTAATAGTAAGGTTTAATGATTTTCTAGCCAAATATTTCGATATCGCCAAGCTGAATTCAATTTGAAAGATTTCCTTCTGACACTTAATTTAGTGATATTTAACCAAAATCTGACAAGCTTGAGATAGTTTGCGAGATTTTAGGGATAGCCAAAGTAGTAATTGGGGATAGCCAAAGTAGTAATTGGGGATAGCCAAAGTAGTAATTGGGGATAGCCAAAGTAGTAAATCTTTTGAGTGTTCCTGTAGCAGAACTATTAATGATAGACTGATGATGTAGATGAACTATAAATGATTGAAAAGACACTTTTCAATCGAGAAATTCATTTTGTAACCCTTTAACAGCATATGTCACTTCTTAGTCATTTGAAGTATCCTAATACCTCTAAAATAGGCTTTAATGAATTTCTGACCATAGAGCGTAATGTATTTAAAATCTTTATGGCAGTCCTGCAGATAAACTATCCAGTCGAATGGGACCAAAAGGGGAGGTGCACAACTACATGTTACAACAATCCTAAATATAAAGTTTCAACATTTTACATCTAATAGTTTTTAAGATAAGCGAGTTACATACATACGTACTGATGGCATGGAAAATTTTGTCAAAATTGACTTTCCGTTGGTCAAAATGGGTTGCAGATGCATTTATATGATCATGCATGCTAGCATATAATGAGGTGCATCGAAAAAATTCTTAAAATTAAATTTAGAGGTAGTCAAAATCAGTTTTTTTGTCAAAATTTTGCACCCAAAATTTTTGACGATCACATTACTTCCTTATACTCCGTACAAGGAAGTAAAAAAATCTGATGTGGAAAACACATGACTTCCTTGCACATCTACTAAATCAAAAATATTTTCGGCGCATTTCATCTAAACTTATTTTGTATGAAAGAGATAAAATACTACAGTAATAAAGTACTGCAGTTTAGCGATTTCTAAACAAATATTTCGATATCGCCAAGCTGGGTTCAATTTGAAAGATTTGTTTCTGACACTTAATTTGTCGATATTTCACCAAAAGCCGACAAGCTTGAGATAGTTTGTGAGATTTTGAAGATAGCCAAAGTAGTAATTGACCCGACTTTCAATGAATTGAATATATCCATACACCTTAATGTATTTAAAGTCATTTGGGTGACACTGTAAATAAATTACTCAGTCGATTGCAATCAAAAAAGAGATGCACGGTTAGATGTTACAACAATTATAAATACAAAATTTCAACATTCTACCGTTAAAAGTTTTAGAGTTGTGCAAAATTATTTTGGGAGCCAAATTTGACAATATTTCGGCAAAACTCGCTAAGGTTGACGACAAATGTCGAGATTTTGGCCATGGACCAAACAATGCCTGACTACAGATGTAATATATTGAAGATGTCCATAGACCTTAATGTATTGAAATTCTTTTCTTTATATTCATAGAAGACAGAAAATTGGAAAAAAAATTCTCAAAGTAAGAAGAAATTCGTGAAAATAGGAAGAAATTCACAATATTAAGTAAAAATTCACAAAAATAGGACCCTGGAAGGAAAAAAAAATGGACAAATCCCAGAAAAGACGAATGAAGCACAATATTATGATCTAATGAAAAAATCTAAGTATAATATGATAAAAGTTCCAAATTCACCTTAATTTCTCATATTCTTAGGAGTGGTTTCTTTTTTGTCACTTTAAATGTTTCGCGACAAATCAAAATCGAATCACTTGTCAAAACATTCATCAATGTTGCCACTTATTCCCTCTAATATTCTGTACTTTGATTGCTTTCGTTTTCAGTTCCTAATACGGTGAAGCCACTTTCTGAAAAACAGTTTATGTATCCTTTGATTTACGGTATATTTTTATAAAAATTAAATTTTCGAATCTCAGAAAATTAATTGAATGCATACAACTTAGTACTTCATAGTTAATATGTATATATATTGCCCGATACTCAGATATCAGATATTTACTTTCACTGCGAAAGTAACTGAAAGAGAGTGTTTCACTGTTTCAGGCTGAAATCCGGCGTGATCGCATGTTCCAGACAAAAATTAATAAGTTATTTAATTATTGTATTTGAACTTTTAAGGTCTTCTAAAGATTTAATTATTCCACTTTATATCGTTTGATTATAAATAATCCATAAGCTAGTTATAAATATGGCGTTACATGTACCTAGGGCACCCGGTATTTCGCAGATGTTTAAAGAAGGCACAAAGGTAAATACTTTTATATTTTTATTCCCCTATAAATTATTTTGATAGTTATTTAAACTTTTGTAGTACTTGCTATATTAGAAGTACTTGTTATATTTTGTTTCATTGCTAAATTATGTGTACTTTACTTCATATTTTCGATAATTAATTATTTCCCATAATTATTCAGGGGTTTGGTGCTCCTAATGTTTTGTTTTCACATTTATTATTATGGTATATAAATTAATATTTATTGGAGATCATTTATAATGTTTTCATCTCCTTGGAATTTTTTTCACTAATTTCCCATAAAACGGCGCACACCCAATGTAAACAGCGCGATGGCCCCAGCGACAGCCGCAAATCATTTTGCATAATCGACAAAGCAAACTCAAATAATTTTAAGGCAAATGAAAATTCCTCGTAGATTAAACTAAATCAAGAAAATACATCAAACTCGCTGCAAAATAACTCAATCTTCAACCAGTGGTCCACTTTTAACCTAAAAAAATATAGGTGAATTCAACAACTCGCTGTACCGCTAATGTAAAATGTTTTAACGTAAAAAAAAAAAAAAAACTGGATTATGCAGCTTTGCTTAGGGATCTATGCAGACGAAAATTGGGTCCGTTTTGCGGCTTCTTCACAAAATTACAATAGATGAAAACGGCCTTATTTTTTGGCATTTTACCCTACATTTTAAGATACTTTTATCAATTATTTTAACAAAAATGTCTTTTATTAAAAATTGGTAAGAACATTCACAAAATTAAGTATTGAAATTCACAAAAATGGGATCCTGGAAAAAATTCCTGGATTTAACCCTGTTGCTATACAGCTAATCTAAAATTAGCATCGTCTTTAACCTAAAAAAAAACTTCTCTGGATTTGGCAACCGGGGAATAATACCATAAGCGGGGGCAGGTTTAGTTGGTGACTTTTTTTTTTTTTTTTTTTTTTTTGCCAACATCTAACCTTGGTGACTTTGTTTTCTCGCCAAACATAACATAAACATACGTAGTTGTATAAAAAAATATAAACCTAAAACTACAATACACTTATTGGTACTTACGTATTACCCCAGCGGCTATTCCCGCCAAATTATTTTTTCGGAAAATATGCTGCCAAACTGTTGCCCATCGTATTTGGAACCATCATTAACCACAATGATTTCATGTGTCCGGCAATTATCCTGGCGAAAATTTGCTCGTCTTGGCAGACCACCGGGATAATGCGTATGTCGCCAATCGAAACCATTATTAATTTTATGCGTTCGGCATTTATCTTGGCAAAAAATCGCTCGTCTTTGGGGACCGCCAGGATAATACGTAAGTACCCACTTATCTAAACACCTTATTAAAACATTTGTAAACATATTTAAATGCAATTACAAAGAAAATGAACATAAGCAAAGCACTAGCTATGGGCTATGGGTATGTTAAAAAATAAATATAACTTTCAAAAGAGGCAAAGTACTAAAATATGTTTCTGCAGAAAAATATACAGCAAAATTTCCCTTAAAATATTAAAACCACAGTTTAAAATTAAGAGAAAAATACTCAAATAAAAAGACTACCCCCCCCCCCTCCCAAGATTCATTCAGTTTCAATATCTTCAAAACACACAAAATTTACACTACTAAAACCTGAATAAAATCTAACCTCACCACAAACAACCCCAAAATCCTTATATATTGATTCATATTTAATCTAAGTATTGTATCCGATTTCTGCAAATCCGTGTAAGTAAACCCTTATATGGAATAAAATTATCCATCTTTCTTAAAACACTAAAAATCATCATTTTTCATCACAAATCATTATTCAGCAATTCTCATGAAATTAAAATAACCCAGCATACGATAACACTACAATAGAAAGCAATAATATTAAATCTCAACCCAGGGTTGGGTTTTTGATGTCAAAAACTGGTTTTTGACATGACAAGAATCAAAAACTGGTTTAAACCGTCAAACTAATCCATAAATGAAAGATAGCAATATGTAAGCTAATTGTGCAGTATGTTTTTATTTTGCATTAAACAAAATACATAATTAAAGTTAATTATATTGAAAAATAATTATTATATTAAAAAATGAGTTATTTCTCAACAAATGACAATTATTGGGTAGGGTGGTTTCAAAAATTTTATTTTTTAAAGGTTGAACTCTCACCCCCCACTTTGGTGACATTATGTGAGTTAATGCACCTGTTAAAATATTAGATCATTTAAAGGTTATTTAGAGGTAGCTCAAAGACTTTGAATTTTGCTAATTTTAGTGTCAAACTTTGTATTATAACGATAGTCAATACAGTAAATAAATATCAGTAAATCAAAGGTAATAACTAATAGTTTTTTAATGATTAGTAGTTTAGTTTTATTATATTTAATCATGAAACATTACCCATAAAAATACAACCAAGATAATTTCAAGTAATGTTGTCCATCTGTAAAACTAAAAAACTGAACAATTTAAAATGCACATTAGGATCGATTAGAAATTCATTGCTTTGGGTTTAGGAAGTACTGGTATTAGCAGTCTGCATGGTAGCACCCAACTTCATCAGTGTAGTCTTCTTAGAGGTTTTGAATTGCTTCCTATGGGTCTCAACCACTTGCAAAAGATGTTGTTTCTGCTCTTCATTTTTGGTTAATTTGTCATTGAACTGGGTAATAAGAGCGACACCTCTTTCAGCACAGTCATTAACTACTTTAATACCTTTCACTATATCTCTGGATTTCTTGTAAGAATCTTATCCCTTCCATTCTGGGGGAATCTAAGTATCAAGTTGCATTGAATTGAAGAGCATCAGAGACTTCACTGTCACAAAATCTTCTAAAGATTTTAGGTAAATGTAATTTGTTTTGTCATCAAGTCGTTTCAATTGCTTTTGTGTCATTTCTTTTTTTAAAACTTTAACCATGCTCACTTTTGTTTCTGAAGACATATTGTTAGAAAACAAACTGAGCCCACCCAGTTGTTCTCCTAGGTACCAAAGATGTTGTTTTATTGCGGTTGTTGCCTTGCATGCAATGTTTTAGTTGAATTCTGTATATTTATGAAGTTTTACCAAAAACTGCAGATCATGAATAGAAGCTTCTGTTGCAATAGTAGCAGTAAACCAGTGCTTCATATATAAAGATGCTACAAACAGGTTAAACTCTATCAAAGCATTCTTCTGTCTTGGTGTTAGTTTAAACTGTTTATGAAATAGCCATATCTTTGAAAGAGTAAATAATCTTTGCCATCCACCGAGCATGATGGAAGGTACCCGGAGCTCTGAAGTGAATACCTTTAGGAAGAGTTTCGCCCAAAAAGATCAATACTAATTCAAGATATTCTCTGTAGTCATCGTGGGGTTGCTTCTTATTTCGTAAAGTTGTAAAAAGCAAATTCTATAGCATTTTTCTTCAGCTCTTGCTGTTCAGCAGCAACCATTCTTTGACCAATCTCATTAGTTTTATATGTTTCAAACTTTTCTTGATCAATGAAGTTCCAATATTCTTTAAACCTTTTAAAAGAAGAACATTTGGTCCAGATGATGGCCCAAAGCACAGAGTGAATACATCTGCAAGAATAATTTCATGGATATGATGTCGGACATGCAAAGTACAGCAGGTTTCTTCCTATATGTTTTTCAATGAGAGTGCAACCTCCAGAATTTATGCCAGTGTTGCTTGATGTAGTATCAAAGCATAATCCCTTGACTTGCTCAGTTAATTTCCATTTTTCTAAGGTTTTCACTGTAACTGCTGCTATTGCTTCACCTGTGCCATTTGGGATTTTAGGGACTCCAAGTAACTTTTCTAATCCACCTCCTGTAACTAAGATTGAAAGCCTATCTATTTTCTCTGAACCACTGCAAGAAATCCCTGGAAGTAATTTCTCATCCCAGTGTACCACAAAACTTATATCAGGATTTGATGCACTAAAATCATTTTTAACATTTTCCGCCATTTCCTTTCGGTAAGATATTCTTGCTTTTCTTACACTGCTTCTTGATATATAGTAGTCATCAACTTTAAGGCCTAAACTGTGTACAGTTGCTGCAATAACATTATTTTTAGTTGGAGTAGAAGTTATTATTTAGAGTTGGAGTAAAAATTATTTAGAATTCGAGAAGTTGTTATGAGAGTTCCAAACAAGGACTAATCCTTGTCAGAAACTTAAATTATACTAAACTTGCTGTCACTAAAACAAATATCTATTTTATAAACACGTATTATTGCTATACCAATTGAAATGTAAATTCTCATACAGAAAACATGTTGTTTTCCATATACACTAAAGGCTGAATTTTAAAGCCTTTGAGCTACCTCTAAATAACCTTTAAATGATCTAATATTTTAACAGGGGCATTAACTCGCATAATGTCACCAAACTAGAGGGTGAGAGTTTCACTTTAAAAAAAAAAAAAAAAAAAAAAAAAATTCTCCATAGGCAGCAAAACAAACCTAATATTGGGCTCATTAATAATTGTCTGTAGTGTGCATTTCTTTGTATAAATAAATAAATGCCATTTATACGATAAAAAATTTTTAATTTAATTTATTCAGTGGTATATATACAGATAATTTGGAGGGAGAGTTAATATATAAATAATGTTCAGCAGTCTTTCAAAATTTTCAAACTGAAGTATGCCTAACATTTCCTGTAGAAGCAAATATTAAGCTTATTTTGATTTAATCTAAATACCTAAATTTAAAGGGTTTTAAGAAAAAAAAATGACATAATAATACAGGGATCCCTCTAGAAATGAAAAAGGGCAGTGTTTGGGAAAAGGGCATATCATATCACACAAAAAGAGAGGGCAACTTTTGTAATTATTGTCTACAAACACATAAGGGTAGCTTTTATAAACATACTTTTATGTCCGAAAATGTGTTTTCGCATGCCCCATTGCCTTGGGGCAAGAGTCCCTCAGAATAGTGTAGGTATAGTATTCATGATAGCATCTCTGGGCACAGAAGAAACAGGAAACTACAGACACCCTTCTATGCACACACACCAACACACTCCCTTTGGGTCAGTTAGAAGATGATTAAGGTTTTCTGAAAATCTGGAGCTCCATTTTCAAATCACTCTGCTTACTTTCATTTTTCATAGTCTATCTCGATTCAAAAAAATAAATAAATTATAAATGATAATTTTGTATGTTCTTGAGTATGCACAACAACTTACAGAAAAAAAAACTAACTGAATTAAATTGAAATGAATTAGAAACATGTAAAGAAGTTATGAATTAGTTGAAGTCTGGGGGAATAAAAAAGGCCCAAGAGTTTTGAATTTGTATTGGGGCGGGGGGGGGGGGGGGAGAAAAGAAAAAGAAAAATGTTAGACAAAAGGGTTACAGTTTGTCATTCAAATAATAGCATATTAGATAGGAACAATGCTTTTCAATTTCACAATTTATTGTGTGATAAAAAAAAGAAGATTGAATAAAAACTTATCTAAAAAAAACAACGATTTTGTGTTGCCTATTTTTTTTTTCTTATTTTAAGTTGAAGAGCACTAGTTTTACAAAGATGTTATACAAAAAATTTGCATAAATAGTAAATTTTCTCAAAATTTGCAGTCATGATAAAAATATACAAGTTGTAAGCAGTTTACTATTAGCGAGACTAAAAGAAAAAATATAAAAACTGTCCCGTTACAATAAAACCAATACTCATAAATGGAAAACAATTATTTTCGAATAAACAATAGGTTATTTAAAATGCAGTGCCAGGAACTAAGCTTATTACCATAATTAATGTTAAAATAAACTTAAAGGACCATTTTAGATACCTTTTCTATCTGACTCTGAAGTTTAGATGTCAGTTTACATGATTTTTTGTAGTATACAAAAAATTATATTACAATCTGCAAAAAACAATACATTTTTTATAGATGGTTAATAAATAAATCATCCCGTAAAAATATATCATTGAATCTCCAAACCACTCGACCACACAAGAAAGACTAAAACATTCATTGAAGACTAGTATATCAGAACATTAAAGTTAGTTTCATTAAATTACAACAGGCAAAATTTACCCATTTCTATATTTAAATAGTTAAAGATTTACGTGTCTGATATTCTAAATATGATCACACAAATAAAGAATCGTTTTGAATCCGGGACGTAGTCGAGGAAGAGGGGGGGGGGTGAGATCGGGATAAATCTTCGAAATTTTCAAGTTAGCATAAGCTATAGATAGTGCAGAAATTCCTTCAATTTATTCACGACTATAGTTCATATCCCCCTTCGAAAAACTTTTCTGGCTACGCCCCTGTTTGGAATAACTCTTGTTGATTTAATAAAGGGATTTCTGTTCTAAAACCAATGAAACCATTAGATACACATACACATGTTATTGCCAGTTCCATTAGGCACCTGTGCTTGGGCTAGCTGCATGTGAGAATACAACTCGTAACAGAACAGCCTGAGTAATGTTACAAGGTATATAGATTTTCTCAGATAACTAAGCGGTCGTTTTTGTAATGAATGCTGAAAAAGTATGACATTAAAAATCATTTAACTAAACATCCTAAATTCCCGTTTTTTTTTTTTTTTTTTTTTTTCCCATGCGTTTAATGAATGTTTCAGGGTACTTTGACTTTGATTACGTCCAAAGAAATATGTCACAACACTTTTAAAATCAATCTACACTGCTTTTCTTACATCCTGTAATGTTTCCTCAAAATTTTTGCCATTCATAAGGGAGCCCAGGTTGAGAGCAAATGAATAAAACTGATTTCTGCGTAGCTTAGCAATGAAGGAAGTTCTAACTGTTATTGAAATCCATGCACTTCCTTATCAATACCAACTATATTTATAAAAGTGGGTAAATAATTTTTTTGCTATCCATTATAAGACTGTTTTGGTTTTGTTTTGTTTTATTTTTTTCCACCTGCAATATATTGTTTACTTTCTGGCCAGAGTTGGGCAGTATCGCAAATACATGTATTTGAAATACATTTTCAAAATACATTTGTATCTTGCATTTTGTAATTTCACTCGCAAAAACAAAGTATTTTGAAAATGTATTTAAAAATACATTTTCAATGTATCTTGTATCTCTAACAGTGTATCTTGTTAAAGTACTGAAAATATATTTCTACTCTGGCGTTAAAATACCACACATTGCTGAGATTGAGATGTTCAAATGAAAATGATAAAATTGCTTATATTCACATTCCCCTCATGATATAATTTAGGAGATAAAAAATAATTGTAAAATTGCGCTATTTGAATGTTACACGTGGAGGAAACCTTTTTAAAACACTACACTAATGTCTGCACTAAGAATTTTCTGCACTCCTGATAACTCATTAACAATGGAAGTGAAGCTAAAACGGTGCGATTGAGTAGCATGTATTGGATTTCTCTAAGAAAATGTACAAACAATTTGAACTGCCTTACTAGGTTACAAAAAAAATATAAGAAAAATCAGTACTTCTGCAGATTAGTTGTGCATGTGCATTTCTTAGTGGAGAATTTTTGCAAATAATGTCCATTAATGGAAATGAAAAAAGGTTAAGCTGCAATAAGTTATTCAAGCCAAATTAATTAGGGGACACGGGTGCTGTTCGAGGAGAACTTTTTAAGGGAAATATGAAAGCCAAAACTTTCATAATATGTGGAACATCCACATCTATCATAAATTTTTAAAAATCTCTTGAAGGTAAAGCATTTTTAAATTGCTTAAGTTGAGTATCAATGTTCGAGAGTTTTATTGAATTCAACAAGTAAAAAATATATAGTGAGTTTTTTAACCTCTTTCTTCCAGATGCGTCCGCCTTTAATATTCCCCAGATATGAAAATTGAACTTAATACCGCAATAATATGCACTTTAAGCATATACATGCAACGGCTTATCTGTTAAATTCCTGTTCATAAAAATCTGGGTTTATTTCTTTTATTATAATTCCAAGTAAAACCTGATAATGAGAATCTTGTAACATAACATATTTTTGTTTAGTTTGTTACTTAGAAGTATTGATTTTTGAAAATTAATTTCTTCGCTGAGAATATTTAAAATATTGCAAATACAGTAGGGGTCCGGAATGCTCGGGACTGGACCCATTCCGGATTTTGGAATTTTCCGGATTTTGGGATACCGGCTGCGAACTTTACAGATTTCCGGAAGTCTTCCGAGGTAAGCTGTAGCATAGGCCCTTCTGCGTTTTAGCGTCTATTATGATGTTAATTAATATTAACTGAAACTATTAAATAAAAACTTTAAAAATATGCACACGATTATATATCTCTGATTTAAAAAAAAAAAATGAATAATGCAGTGTGTTAAAGATGAAGTAAAATCCATTAAAAAATTCGAAAGCTATGTTATCGAGCCGAGCAAGGATTATTTCAGATGGATGACGATTGCTGCAACTAAATTGGCTGAAAATATGCAACTTATATAATCTTAAAATTTTACTTAACGTTTTTTCATACATAGTTTCCGATTGAAATAACTCATCCTACACCGCAATTCAGCGGGCTACGGAAGGACGGATAGAGCAGTTGCGCAATTTTCGGATTAACTGCCGCCTTTCCTCGGCCCGTTGATTTGCCTAGCAATTTATTCCGCAACCCAACCTTTCTTCACGCATCCGCAGTTCTTTGAGAAGGGGGGGGGAGGAGAACAGTCATTAAGCAGACCAAATCCCGTTCATCTTTGTTTACATTTAACAGACTAGATGAATCATTAACACTTGAAGCTGCGTGCCTGTGTGTGTGCATGCGTAAAGGACACATATTTTTCTCCCCATTAAAGCAAGTCATTCTATAATAGCATAGAATCTATTTACGTTACGAGAAATCGAAAATTACCGCACAAGATCTAACAGCAACTCGCCGATCACAAAGCTAAGAAAGGCGCGAGTAGACGGGATCGATCATTCTCCTGGTACGCACCCTCCTTTCCCTGCGCTTCGCGGCAATCAACGTAATTCTTTCCAATTTAACAGGTTTCCTTATTTTTACGTATATTCAATTGAAAATGGTCTTTCAAAGAAGAAAATGAGGAATAAAAAGGAAAACAATATCCATTTATTTATGCTTATAGGGAGGGGGGGAAATGCGAAGGGGGGGGAAGTGCAGAAAAAAAAGTTCCGGATTTCGGGTCCCCTACTGTACATCAATACTGGTTCAATAAGAAATTTATACAGATAATACTGCCAAAATTATTTTACATTATTCAGTCCTAATTTTGCCTTTAAGATTTGGATTTAATAATGTACTAATCCGCTTGAAAGTTCATTAGTTGTGTAGTTTCTTAGAATTATAAAAGTTATAAGTCGAAATCTAGTACGGTTCTTTATTCATAAGCATAAATGTAATTACTTGTAAAGTTATTTTCGCTATTAATAATTTCTTTATCCTTTTACCATTGCATCTTGACACAATATAATTTTTGTTCTTTACTCACAGCTATAAAAATAATAAATGACGCAAAACAATAAATTAGCAAAGCTCTTTTTTAGATATCTGTGTAAATTACAAATAAACACTCAAATTCTCAGTTGGATCCTTTGAAGCTGATGAAGAACGAACGCCAAATAATTTGTATAAAAATTACCATTCTAATAATTTATTTAATTATAAATACTAAAATTTTCCTTTTTTTCTGAATTGGGCTACAGATTAAAGTGACATTTGAGATTTTTATTTGTGAAAGACTTTATTACTTGCTGAACACAGTTCAGCATGGTATCAATGTATTTTGGTTTTTTTTTTTTTTTTATGTTCCCATTTATGATTCTAATGCCACAATATTTCGTTTATTACTCTTGAATTTTAATGACTATGTCATTTTATCTCCCCTCCCCCTTTATTGAAAATTTCCCGAAAAATGTGCCCCCCCCCCCAAAAAAAAAAAAAAAAAAACTACAACACAAAAGTGCGACATAATTTTACATATATTTAAATACTATTAGTTCACAACAGCTTTAACCTATTGTTACAATATTTCGTAAGCTGTAGAACATAGGTTCCCAACCTTTTTTGAATTGGTGCCCACTTTTCTAGTGAATATTTCAATACCGCCCCCCTCCCACTCCAGAGAAACAAGAGCGTACATCATGCATGATGGAAACAAGAATTTAAAAAAAAAATATTTATAGATAGATTATTGTTGGAATTGAAACGCTACTGAATTTCTTCTTCATTTAAAAAGGGGAATAAAAGTTTTAGCTTAACTCTTATAAGGACAGTCAGGGGTTTTGATGATACGAAATAATAGATCATAAACTATTGCTTTCTAAAAAATCTGATGTGTCCAACACATGACTTCCTTGCACGTCCATTAGATCAAAAATATTTTCGACGCACTTCCTCTAAATTTATTTGTTTGAAAGAGATAAAATATCAATAATAGTAAGGTTTAGCGATTTCTAGCCAAATATTTCGATATCGCCAAGCTGAGTTCAATTTGAAAGATTTCCTTCTGACACTTTATTTGGCGATATTTCACCAAAAGCCGACAAACTTGAGATAGTCGGCGAGATTTTGGGGATAGCCAAAGTAGTCATTGACCACAGACTTTCAATGAATTGAATGCATCTATACACCTCAATGTATTCAAAGTCATTTCGCTCACCATGTAAATAAATTCTCAGTCGATTGCTATCAAAAAAGATATTGAAAACAGTTAGATATTACAATAGTTCTAAATACAAAGTTAAAAAATTTACGGGTTAAAGTTTTAGAGTTATACAAAAAAGGAAATAATTTTTGGCGCCAAATTTGGCGATATTTCGGCGAAACTCGTCAATGTCGACGACATTTGGCGAGATTTTAAGCATAAACCAAACACAGATTATCGCCAAATTTGGCGATATTTCGCCAAAACTCGCCAAGAACGATGACAAATGGCGATACTTTGGGCATGGACCAAATGGTTACTTCCCACACATCGGCACGCCAAGAGATCGCCAACAATTTCACCCCCTTTTCAAGAAGGGTAAGTCAGTGACCCTGCAGATCTAGACTCACGGAAAATAACACGAGGATGGTCCCCGTTCTAAAGAGGGGATCGCAAAAGCGGGAAGATAGCAACCCATAAATTACTCCAGCCAGTGTCACTGTGAAATCCGTGTGTGATACATGCAACGCTTTGAAGTACAGTATTTTCCAATGAATTTCATGTATTGATATCGGAGATGTCTAGCAAGGGTATAATAAGAGTTCCTTTATCAGCAGCAATAATTAAAACTTGGCTTTAGAAAAATATTTTAAAACTTACAATCGCTTGTTTTGAAAAAAAAATTTTTTTTAAATATTTTATTCTTTTTTTTTCACGATTTTAAAATTCGCTAATTTTAATTTAAAATGCGTGCGCTCACTGTCTCAGGAAGGAAGGAAAAAAAGAAAAGAAGGGAAATTTGAAGGAAGAAAATTGCGTTAACTATTTACATATATTTACGTTAAAATTTGCTTATTCGTTTTAGTTGTGGACGCAGGATCTTATTTTAGGCTGGGTAACGGAGCACGTGACATGGCGCTTCCATTTTATAGTTGTCCTAGAAACTGCACAGATAGTATCAAAACACGAACTAAAATAATCTTTCACACATTATGAAGGTTTAATTTCTACCTGAAAATCAAAGTAAATTATCTGAATATTTTAATTGAATCCAACAAATTATTCGAAGAGTTTAGTTTCATAAACTGACATTTATTTTCTTATTTTATAAAGATAGTTGCAAGTTATGCATAAATTTAATAATATCTGATGCTGATAACTAATAAGTAGTTCGACAAAATCCTCTAAAGTTTTAGACATTCTAAAATTTAAACTTTTGGTCAGAGAAAAGAGAAAATCAGATTTTTTTTTCGGAAACATATATCGTAATTTATTGTGTTCTCTTGAGTATTCATAGAGCCTGAAATATTTGACCCATTAACCGTATATAGAACATTGTAAAACTAAAATAAAAAATAAAAAAACCTGTAAAATTTTTTTAAAGCATTTTCTTAAATTCATGTTAAATATTTTTAGCAATTCCCCTAAAGAACTCTTGAGCAATGTGACAGAGGCGTTTAAAAGTTTAATGTTAAGAAAATCTTCATGCACGGGTGATTTGTGCAACGTAAATTAGTTTCATTTAAGTAATATTCCGCAATAATTTTGTTTCAGGGTTTCCCGCAAGTACCCTACAGAGGGTGTTCACACATTTTTGTAACGATTTTGCAAAAATATATATAGAAATAAATATAAGAATTTTATTTCCTAATGTGTTCAGTCTGATAGCACTTTCTTTGAACCATCATATTACATCTTGATTTCAAAGATTAAAGTCCTTTTCTTAAAACATCAAGGCTGATATTGTTCCACTCCTCCATCACAATCTTGTATTACTATAATCTTTTGTAGTAATATATGAATGCATCTTGTGTATGCGTTATTATGGCAACGCTATACTAGGGCAGTCTGCCAAGGATGGGGGGGGTGCCTAGGTAGGAGAACTTTCTAAGGGGTTCTAAAACGTATTCACGTTACATCTAGAAAAAACCTACCAAAAATCCAGACTGTTAGATCGACAGCTGCTCGGTGGGATCCGATCCGGGACCTTCACTCTTCGGCCATCTACCATTTTCAGTGACATAACTATTGTGCGATACTAAGGCTATAAATGTATTTTAAAGTAGAAATATAATTCAACTCATCTTCGTTTAGAAATATATTTAATTTTATATTTCAATTCCATTCATTATCACTGAAAAATAACGTTCAATAAATACTTGTCACACATTTTTGCTTTCATGGCTTTTAAGATGCAATTTATTCCAGGAAAAATTCATGTATATGTAAAAAAAAAAAAGTTACTATTACATTTGTTTGTTCATCTTAAAATACACTGGAATAAAATAAAATAGAAGTTTCTGTAGAAAATTTTACTTAATTGAAGTTTTAGACGTATTTCGTATTTTGTGTGTATTAAGAAAATACATGTATTTTGTGTTTTTTCAATTTAGAAAGCATTTTGTATTTTGTAATTTTTTGTGTTAGAATAAATGTAATTTGTATTTTGCATCGAAAATACATTCTTTTATGTATTTTACCCAACTCTGCTTCTGTAGCTGCTTTAAAGAGCATTGCAGAGCAAGCAGTAATTATTTTTATTTCCAACGGAGGGGAGTAGAATACTCCCCTCCATTGCACTGGAGAGAGTATGAGGGAACGTCCTCTAAGTGAAACTGTACTCCCCCTCTCTGTACAGCGGGGCATGAGGGGGAGAAAAGCAATAAACTTTAGGTTTACCACTGCCGATCTGTGGGAAGATAGGGGACCAAATGACTGACTATTGCCAAATTTGGCGATATTTCGCCAAAACTCGCCAAGGTCGAGGACAGACGGCGAGATTTTGGGCATGTACCAAACAATGACTGTCTACAGTTGTATTATAATGAAGATGTCCATAGACATTAAGGTACTGAAATTCTTTTCGGTGGTCCTGTAAATAAACTCTCCAGTAGATTGGAACCAAAAATCGAGATGCACAACTAGATGTTACAACATTCTTATATATGAAATTTCATAATAGTTTTTGAGATTTGAGTTAAATATGCACACACGTACACCAAAGGTCGCCAAGCTTGGCGACTTTTGGCATAGTTCTTGAGGGAGGCACGTGACCGTGGTCGGACCATTACCTAACTTATGTGGTAGGACGGTATTGTGCTTGAAATGGATGAATGCCCCTAAAATTGCTATTGACCGTAATGTATTGGAAATCTTTTGAGTGTTCCTGTAGCAGAACTGTAAATGATAAAGACACTTTGTTTTAATGGAGAAATTCATTTTCTAACTCTTTACAGCATATATCACTTCTGAGTCGTTTGAAATATCCCAATACCTCTAAAAAACGCTTTGATGAATTTCGGCCCATAGAGCGTAATGTATTTCGAATCTTTTGGGCGGTCCTGTAGATAAACTATTCAGTCGAATGGAACCGAAAGGGGAGGTGCACAACTAGATGTTACAACAATCCTAAATATAAAGTTTCAACATTCAACGCCTAACAGTTTTTGAGATATGCGAGTTTAATGAATTTCGGCCCATAGAGCGTAATGTATTTCGAATCTTTTGGGCGGTCCTGTACATAAACTATCCATTCGATTGGAACCAAAAAGGGAGGTGCACAACTAGATCATAGAACAATCCTAAATATCAAATCTCAACATTCTACGACCAATAGTTTTTGAGATATGCGAGTTACATACATACGTACGTACATACAGACGGCATGGAAAAACTGGCCACAGTAGACTCGCCACTGGTCAAAATGAGTTGCAGACGCGTTAATATGATCGTGCATGCTAGCCTACGATGAGATGCATCGAAAAAAAATTTTTAATTAAATTTAGAGGTAGTCAAAATCGGTTTTTATGTCGAAATTTGGCCCCCAAAATTTTTCGGGATCACATTACTTCCTTATACTACGTACAAGGAAGTAATAAATAAATTGACAGTTTCAGAGAACAATCAAAACGCATACTTAATTATATTAAAAGTATTTTTATTAAAATTCTTTTTTATTAAAATATTATCAGCGTAATTTTAAGTCTTTTTTAGACTATATTTGGTTAATCTTCCCAAGCCCCTCCGCACCATATCAATGCCCCCTAATTTTCTCTGGGTCTTTTACTGCCCCCCTGAAAGCCTCAAATGCCCACAAGGGGGCGTTATCGCCCACGTTGGGAACCTATGCTGTAGAATATGCATCACATGCATCTTGCATATATTTAAATACTATTAGTTTACAACAGCTTTAATGTATTGTTACAATATTTCGTAAGTTGTAGAATATGCATCACATGTATTTTTCTATAAATAGGTTACAATCATAAAAATTTCAACATTGGGTTACCAGGCAAAATACACAAAAGATGAGAGATAAAATGACATAGTCAATTAACATCGTTTTAATATGGCAATAATGAAACTAAAAAATTAGGGGGTTCGGGGGGGGGGGTGTCTCCCCTTGACGAGGCTCGAATAGCAGAGGTTTTTTTCTTTCTTTTAACATAATGCAAAATGTAGAACGTATGGAAAAAGTCAAAGTTCGAATGCAACCCAATCTTCTTCCTAGCATTGCACAAGACAACAGTAAAGTAAAATGTTGTAAAGTAAAACCTTATTTCTCCTCTTTTATAATATTTCTAGGAGCATTATTTTGGTATTTAATTTTTATTCATATATAATATGTTGTAATAATGATTGATTTTTCATGCTTCCCATAGCTAAATTACTATTCAAAATGTATGTTGTACCAAAATGTAAGTGTAATAAAAATACACCCAGAAATCTTTGTCGTTATTATTTGGAAATAGCTGATTTTTTTATTTTATAAGACGAACCCCTTTGTTCTTGGCAATCTCTCCTCATCGAAATACAACCCCCTCCCCTTCATATTGCCCCACGCCTAAAAACAAAGAAGTTGTATAATTGTTTCTTTGCTTACCCCTAGTAGCACAATTAGTCCAAAAAATGTTTAAAACACGTTTTTTAGCGTCAAAAAAGTGTTTCCAACGTAATTTAAACGTTTTTTTAAACTAGTTGTGCTACTAGGGACGGCCGATTAGCTACTCTAGGCCGATGGGTGAGGTCTCCCATTAGTGTCGATGGGTGAGGTCATCCATTATCTTCCCCTCTGCTCCCGGAGATTTAAGTAAAAGAGTTTATTTGTGAATTTCATAATGCCCGCACTTCACAGATATTAAAAATATTCAAAACTAATTTTGAACATATCTATAAAAAAGTTTAAACATTTTTCTATCGAACATTTTCTCTAAACGAATATATTGGATTTCCAATATAGTTTTGACGGATTATATCTGCCACTGCATGAAATTTTAAACTTTCAACTGAATTTTAACAACGTTATCAAACAAAAATGCACAAAATAAGTGTTCCTATTTAGGCAATTGTCTGCTGTACAACCTACGGTATTTCTTTCTATTAAAATATTTGAAATTATACCACTAGGGAACGGGCAAAAATTCCCCGTAGGTTAACATGGGAATGGAGAATCCAAGATGGCAGCCGTCCAACACCCTTAAACGAAGGAATTGCCACTTACTTTGACGTACTGAGCAAAATGTATGAACACTTGATTAAGCATCAGTGTGGAAGAGGAACAGTGTCAATTTCAACACATAGACAGTAAAATGTACTAGCCTTGAACAGGGGCATAGCCAAAAGTTGACAATCGGATTGCGACTACCTCCAAAATTAAGTAAGGGCTTCAACGAATTTTTTTTAATGTGTAAAAACTACAAAGGTTTTAAACCCTGTTTATCAATTTCTTTTTTATTAATGCTTATATATGAACACTTTTAGGTAAAAATAAAATAATCACCGTTTTAAAAAAGGATTATTTTGACTTTTATCGACTGTATTGCTTTCCAGTTTTTGATTTTTGAGCCAACTCCAAAACGGAATACTAGTGTGCTGCTCTTATATAAAGAAAGTTGAAAACAACATTTGACGAAGAGATTTCTAAAATATTAAATAACTAATTTATATCAAACTTTACAATACATTGGTTTACAATAAAGAAGTAAACTGTTAATTTTTCTATTAAAATAAATTTTTTAAAAATCTCTATTGTTGATAGTTTATATTACTTTTCTATAAAATTATGCCGCGGCATGCCGGCTTAGAACTCAGTGATGCGGCATTGCAGACACCTAGTTCAAATAAGCATTGTATTTTGTAAAAACACCAGTCAATTGGTCTCTTTTGCTTTATAACTACTGCAGATGGCTGCTTTAGTTAGCTGTGTGGTTAAAGAAAAATGGAAATTTTTGCATACAGTAACAAGCTTAAATTAAACTACAGTCCACCCTCTTTGATTTCCAGTTCAGGGAGAAAACATGTTTGCTACAATACATTCCGATGTAAAATTCCCATGATAAACCACCTCCTTTGACTACTGCCATTTGCTATTCACTTTTAGGAAAAAGTTGATTTTTCTATTGCAAAACTAAGTATCTAAACTGACAATGACTGCTGAAAGTCAAGTTCCAAATATCAGTGGATGATCTTTTGGGAAACAGATTATCCATCAAGCCATATTAAACCTCCCTAATGATTATGCGCAACACAGCTTCTATATACCATCCCAAACTTTCTCAAGAAGATTAAAATGATGCTTTATTATGAACTGAACCAAGATATTGACAGTCTTTCTAAAGACCTTACCTAAGTTTTGAAGTTTTCCGAAAGCATACTGTGAAAAAATTGTGGGTGTAACATGATAAAACTGAATTGTTTTCTTTATAAACAACATAAACGAAAATCGAGATATTTGAATGACATTAAAAGATGCCATTTATCCATTAAAAGCTTGGGATTGTGTTACGAACCAAGAGACAATAGGAAACTACTGGAAACAATTGCACACTGGATCAATAAATTATCAAAGTGGTCCTGAAGAAAGAGAAGATGGAGTTAAAGATGGCTATGCATGCTCGTTCACAAATTTCCACGACTATGGTGTCAGCAGATTTTATCAATATGGATTCTAAAGAACCTCTAGCTGAAAATATGACAGCTGCTGAGATTGTGGACTTATTAAAACTGATATCATCTGTAGACACTGAACAAGAAAAAAGTGAATCTGAAACTGAAGATTTGTAGAAAAGAAAGTGTCAAATAAAGAAAGCCAAGATTACACTTATAAAAATTGAAATCTTATTTTGAGTAGCATAATAAAACTGGCATAGTCTATGGGTATGGTGTTACGTTTAGAAAAATATATCTCATTCGTTTTGTGTGACAAATCAAAGACAGACTACATTGGATAATTACTGCATTAGCCCAAATATAACGCTACCCTAAAATTTTTCATCAAGCTAATTAGAAAAAGCCTATATTTAGGCCTTGAATTCAGCATGAATCGGGTTTTTAGCAGTAAATGATCAGTCAAAAATTACTGCATTATATTAGGGCCAATACGGTAGTAAATCAAAAAATATGTACGAGTAACATGCAGTAAGGTCTACTCGTATAACCAAAGATGGTGGTTTAACTAGGGTTGACTGTATTCTTAATATTTTTACATGACAAATGTGCTTGCTGACTGCGTTTGTCATCGAAGTTCTTTTCTTGGCTAAGAATCTACTGGTATTGTGTAATTTTGTGTTATTGTGATACTAAATTGGTCCGTTTACAATGGGAGAGATTATTTGAAAAAATATTAATATGTAATGTAAGCAATTGTTTATTATTACTCCTTTCTATGCATGTAGTATTTTGTTATTAAACTTATTCTTTCACATGTGAAATCACTGTGCAGTTATATATTATTGAACCTAATGTAATATAGAGCTGATTTTTTGCCAGGACAGTGGCAAAAACCGGGGAGGGGGGGAGAGAAAGAGCTCAAGAATGGAAAAAAAACATAGTTCTTAAATAATGTGCAGTAAGGTCTACAATTTAATAAAGGTTATAGTAGTATTAATAATTAAATTAATTTTTGTGTACTATTTAATTTGCTGATTAATAAAGATTACATTTAAAACAGTTATTTGGTGTAAACAGCTTAATATGCAAATAAAGAAATAGTTAAAATGAATTCAGAGTTAAATATTGAAAAAAAACTTCCTTGTGTTATGTCTTTATAAGATAGCTAGATTTGTTTTCTTCCTTTTGCTTAATTGAGGGGAACAAATAAGTTACATTCATCAGTTTCAGTCATTTTATTGTTCTGCATCTATAGTGTTAATATTGCAAGTCACCAGTGCAATTAATCCCCTGTCAGATGCCTAGATCATACATTAGTTATCAAAGTACAATTTCCCCTCGGCCCCAACTCTTGCACCCTTTCTTGAAATTGGATTGACCAGTAGAAACTGGGAAAGTAACAAAAAGTTGCTCCTGCAGATATACCCGTTTAATAGAAAGCTATTGTACAAAATGCTAACTTGGATATAGGAGAATCATCTACTAGCGGCAGACTGGTGAAATACTGTCAGCTCCTTAAAGAGAAATACTTGACCCCCTTTTAATGATTATTTTTTAGATGATGTGATCAGAATAGTCAGTAATTAGTGGCAAAGTGTTTCAAAAGCTTGTGAAATTTTCAAGGAATTCTGCTCACTAATTTTACACCTTCAAACATGTACAGTGAGTAGTGCTGCTATTGATTCTTTTCCAAATTTTCTTTTATTCAAACTAAAATTCAAAATAAACTGTTGACAAGTATTTTTTTTTTTAACTAGTTTACTGTTATACAGTGCTGAAGCAATAAAAATATGGTTGTTTGTAATTTAGATATTGATGAATTTGTTCATATTTAATATTTTCTGCTTTTTAATGTAATAAAAATTTTAATTTAGACTAACTGATTATCTGCATTTCTAAGTTATCCATTATCATCATTCATTTACAGCCTGCATAGTAACTATACCCCAATTCTTCTGTGATTATCATTGATAATTATGATATAAACAAATTGAATAGTTTTAATTTCCTATTTGCTTATTTTCTACAAAAATTGTATTTAGTTTCATTTCTAATTTTGTCATAAAATACATATTTCTCAGTGTTAGAAATAAGCAGTTGTTAGTTGTATTTTGCACCCAGAAATTTAAGTTTGACAACCATGAAATAATACCTGGTCGTCATTTTTGACACCTAACATGTTTAAAAAAAAAAAAAAAAAAAAAAAAAATTAGCAGAGCATACTGATCAACGGCAATCGCTATAGCGTGCCTGACACAGTCGGAATTTTATGTAAGGTTTATCACCAATCATCCTTCAAACCATATTTTCTGTTTCCTAATTGGTGCACATAGTCTTTTTTGTTCAAAAATTTTTCCACCTTGAATGTTTGTAAAAAAAATTAAGAGGGCAAGACCTGAATACCAATTCAGAATTACATGGAATAAGTCATTATTATCAGAAATCTCATTTATCTAGGGTAATTTATCTGATCTTGAGACCCCAGGCTAGTGCCCAGCTTACCCATGTGATAGTCGAGCTCTGTTTTTGCCATGAATATAATGAAATGTTACTTTTTTTTCACAGAAAATTATTTTTTTCCTGGGTTTCTTTTGTTTGCTTGTTTCCTTTTTTTTTTTCCCCTTAAGGGTAGAACTCAGCACCTTTTTAGCTTGGCGATGGCGCGTGCTGCATGAATGGCACAGAGAGCCTGCGCAGAATGCAGGTTTTTATAAAAGTGCAGTATTTTGCAGCTCCAAAATTTTTTTTAAATATTGCAGTAGCTTTATTATTATTAATTCATTCGCAGCATTTTCCTGCATTCAACATTGTGCATATTTATTTTCCTACTTTAACATGTATTTATTTACTAACCAAACTTTAATCAGTATTCGTACTTGGTTGTGATTTGATATTTGAATGACTACAATAAATAATTAATTTCAAAATTACGCCTAAGTAGATCATTTTGGCAACTAAGATAAAATAGTTGGGTGCCACTTTAATATCTTAATTTCTAACCCTGATATTTCTATTATTATTATGCATATATTATACTTACTTATGTAAGCTTAGATATAATATAAATACCAATAGCATTGATTTTTAACTAAAATTTATTTTATATATTTTAATTACCTGGGGAGGGGGAAGACACGATGAATCCTATTTTTACCAGGTTCCTTTATCATTTTTCCCTCTTGGGCAAAAACTTGCTTACCGTCATGTAATATAATAAGGTTACTTTCATGGCACAGTACCTTGTCAGGATATTCATTATGGTCGAAAAATGGTTGAGAATTTATCACTACAGATGTGGTTTGGGTAAATACCCAGTGGGTTTTATTTATGTATCCCTATTTACCCCTGCCTCTTGTAAGCACCCAAAATCAGTGTATTTGTGAGTTACTTCTATTGCATATAACTGGTTCTCCAAATCTGGGCTGCTCGACTTTCTCACAGTAATATTTTTTTAATGTGAGAAAATGGATTTTAAAAAAAAAGAGAGACGAGATTCTCATGCTCTAGTGAAAACACTGCTTGTATGTTTGTGATGCCATTGTCGATATAATATATTACATAATTTTATTTTGAAGTATTATTTTGGAAATATCCTGTTCTAGTATTTAAATGCAGTGTGTTATTCTTCTCTCAGAAGTATTAAATGTTTTTAGTTTTTATTTACTTACTTATTGGGTTTTCTTATTTTAATGAAATAAGTTTCCTAATTTAGAAAATAGGGGACTTTTTTATGACAAGTATGATTTTTTTTTTCTCTTTGTGCAACTTTAATATAGTTTCTGTTTCTAATTATACAATTTTAGCACTTCCAAGGTCTTGATGAAGCTATATGCAGAAATATTGATGCTTGTGTGCAGTTAGCTGATACTTTAAGAACAACATATGGTCCTTATGGTAAATTATAAATGTTTAATATCTAATTTTAATGCAGATCTGATGTGTGAAAAAGATGGTAATTTCTTACAAGCCAATGCCTAGCACTCTGAAACTTGGTGATGGTCACCAAACCCATATCTTAAATTTGCATATAAATTACACTAAAATGTCAAACTCACTACAAAACAACTCAAAAATCTTCAAACAGTAGCCTGTTTTTGAAATTTTATTTCATGAGTATTTCATCATTCACTACCAAATTATACCAAAATATGGTGCTCTCCAAAAGAGCAGTGTTTTGAAGAGGTACTTTGGGGGGGGGGGGAGGTAATGTGAATCTCTTGTCGACAGTGCATTAGCACTGCTTTTCTTGAATCCAGTAAGTAAAATAATTAAGAAGCTTGAATATATGAATTATTATTTTCAGCCTGTTTTTAAGAAAAACTGCTGTATCTGGCAACTTCCTGCAGAGCCACTCAAAAATGCTCAATCTGTCATAATCCTTATCAGTCCTAAGAAGACCACTCAACCAATATTCTTAGAACTGTCTATTTCTGCAATATCATATGCTCTGATAACTTGAACAGTACTTTTGTAGCAGAAATACAACTTTGAGTATTCTTCCTCAGATGTCCATAAATCGTCCTTTGTGCACTTTCTTCTGTTAGACTACAGAATTGGGTTTTAAAAGAACTACCCATTACAGATTTAAAAACAACACTTCTGTCATCTAACATTTAGTACAGTAAAAGAATTGGCAGTGTAAATTCCTGCATTTAACCAGACAAGTTTTAGATAAAAGCTTTTTATTAAAAATATCGATAAATAAAACAAAAGGAAAGCAACTGCTCCTCACAGGACAGTCCACACGACTGTTTACAACAACATACATCAGAAAGGCCAAGACCGTCGGTCACATCTTCCTTTTAAACATATAAAATTTACATACTCCGTTTTTGGAAATGAAAGATAAATGCTAAAAGGAACCAAGGAGAAAAACGAACGCACCAAACCGGCGGGAACCGAACGTTTGCCGTGACACAATGCATTTCGGCCAATGAGAGTAGAAGGTGCGTACAGGCGGCAGAAACAAGTCAATAACTTGCCGATACGAAAGTAAACAATATTAAAAGTACATGTCAAAAGATTAAAGACGTAGCGAGGCAGGTATAACTTTAATTAATACAGCTACTTCCCTAACACACTTTAGCACACTTGCAAATTGGCTACTTGCTATAGTTATTCAAAATCCTGAAATTCACCATCCTTTTTGCAATGTCTTATATTTTCTTTAGGAGAATCACGTATTCCCTCAAAATAAACCTTTAGGACCGTTTTCTTGTAAAATGATAAGTATTGTTGATTTGCAAAGTAAACAAATCACTAGAGATGATGGCAGTTGGTACTTACACATACCTCTCGGCCATATATAAGGTCTTCCCTCATATCGACATTATAAAGAGTACCAAGTAGGCATCATAAGAAGTAAAACACCACGTCATTGTTGTCATCACACAGCAATGCCTTAAGGATGTTGCTTGAAAAAACAAAATCTCCCTCAGACTTTTTTGCAAAAGGAAAATAATTGTGCCAGGGACTCGGAAAAAATTCAGGTTGGTTCTTATAAGCTGCACTACACATTGTAATAAATGAAACAAGTGTCCTTTAAAAAACTTTCTGAAAAGACTCTTCAACATAGAGTTGCACAGCAAAAATTTTCAAGTGATACATCCTGTTAAATTTACGATTTTTAAGAATTTTTTCTGAAAGCTTTATATTTTATACAGGCTTATCATTTATTACTTTATTATGTATAGCACAGTTTGTAAAGAAGCATTCTAAAAACTGACATAGTTACATAATTAGTTTATTTATTTTTGTGCCAAAATCACAAAATTCTTTCAAAATACACTGTTAATGTCAATACTGAATTAGCACCACTCTCATTTTCAACAGATAAAATGTATTACTGTATTATAATTGCCAACTGTAAAGTTTAGCCTTACAATGTAGGGCTTAAAATTAACAATAGTGCACTGGCCCGAGACCACAAAAACAGTTTCTATTGTTCATAGTTATAACTTTATGTGCAGTGTTCAAGTTTGCATAAAGATCTTTGCTTTTAAAAATCCATATAACGGTAAAATAAATCTTATTGTTTCTAAAAATCCCTATATATGTTGGGGGGGGGGGGCAGGAGGAGGTAGAAATTTATTTAAAACTTGTCAAACTACTCATCTACACTTGTCAGTGTGACTACAGAAATTGAGAAATTTTTGCAATTTCATAAATTTTAATAAAATGTGGGTGTCACAAAATGCTTGTAAAGTGTCTACTTTCTGTGCCTATTTTACTCCACAAATGGACTTTGTCACTTTGGCCCCGCTGATGAAAATTCAAATTATTTTTTAATCAAAACTCAATGATCTTATTAGTATTTACTGCAAATTTGGTTCAGTTTGACTCAAAAGTCTTATTTTTTCTTCCACAATCAAGCTCTTAATGCCTCTATTTTAATTATGGCCACGTTGCATACAAAACACGGCAAATGCTTTAAGCACATGTTTTTTCAAGTTGTCGTAATCATAAAATTTGTTATGAACATGTTACGTCTCAGAACTTGGGAAGTCTCATTACTCTCATCTCCCAACTGCCAGGCTGACAAAATGTAAACAAGTGTAGCACTGGTTGCTAGGATTTTTACCAAAAACTTTTGTAAAGAGGCTATTTGTTAATGAGAATGTAGTTAAATGAAATTAAAATGAATTATTTCACTTTATTTTTTAGATGATTTTCTTTAAAAGTTGAAAGGTGTGTGTGTATGTGTGCGTGCACGTATGTACGTACTAGACTGAAAAGTGCAATGTATTTTTTAATTTAATTTTTTTTTTTGTTTGTTTGTTTGTTTTGTTTTGTTTTATCAGTTTTATTCAAAGTACGTTACGTGAATTATTTGTAATACTTTAGAATGTTTTCAAACATTACTTGTGTTGTAGGCATGAACAAACTCATTATAAATCATCTTGAAAAAATGTTTGTGACAAGTGATGCTGCTGTAATACTTAATGAACTAGAGGTATATATATATATATATTTTTTTTTAATCTTGATAATTTTGTTAACTAAGTGTGCATGTTTGTTATAAATAAAACTTTAGATAATAACACACATAACAAGATATTTATCTATCAATGCCATCATTTTGGCCGAAAGTGTATGCTGACAGCTGAAAAGACTGAAGATTTTTCTGGCCGAAATGATCGCACTGAAAGATAAGTACCTTATGTGCGTTATTATACATTGTTTATATAATCTTTTAACACCAGTTTTTTGAGTGTTTTTTGTTAAGTATATGCATGTCTTGTATATAAATTGTAATTTAATCTAAAATTGTTCTTTTTTTTTTTTTTTTTTTTGTGTGTGTGTGTGTAAAATAACACTAATGCTAACAATAAATAAGAGACCACATAATCACATGTACAAGTAAGATTTGCCAAAGTGCAAGCATCAGATGTCTCTATATGGGCTTTTTAGTTTTTTCTGACAGCATTGCGCAAAAGATTTTACCACCTTACCTTATATAAGTAAACTCGTTGTTTATAATATTGGTTGCCCATGTTCAAAGTATTTCATCCACTATCTCCAACCCAGTTTGATACTTTTCCCATTTTTTGTTAAGGATAAAGATATCAGTTTAACTGAATACTGGATGTCCAGCCAGAATTTCAACCAGCAGCCGCATATTGTCTTCCTTTCCTAATTTATTTTTTCTAGGTTTTTAGGTTTTTGCAATCAATGAACTAACACTTTACCTCTTTTTTTTTCTGTGTAGTTTAATATTTCAGTTCTTCACATTTTAATTATATATATTTATATATATATGTAAAGAATGGCCTTACGCCATCCTTTTTTAAAATGATCGACACCACACACCAGACTTCTAGGTTGAATAGCTTTATTTCCAAGTTCAGACAGAGGGCTGGGAGTCAGGCTGGCGACCTTTTAGCTCCGAGGATATCTTTCTTTTTACATTGCAGTCTCTAAAAGCTCTGGAAAAAGCTAAAGCTCCAAGCTCCCGAAATTTCAGTGCTCTTTCTGTTACTCCCCTAGTTATTACACCTGCTGGCAGAGTGCAGCACGATCGCAAAGGCGTTACTCTCAAACATAATTAGTTGACTACATTGTCAATCAGGCCATGAGAAATATTTGCTTACTTAGGAGTTCCTAAAGGACGCAGCAACGAAACTGCAGAAAACTGCAGATACTGTTAATTCAACAATTTAACTCCTCATCGAATTCCAAAAATTGTCTCTGAATGTAATATTTGTATGGTCGAGAAACAAACTTTACATTAGGAGTAACAGAGATTAAAGAAGGCTTTTTCAAATAACATTAAATTAAATTAGAAAAGTTTATTTTATTATTACATATATACCTATGTTACAGTGAAAACCCGAATTAACTAGGGAAAACCGGTTTTATTCGAGTAGCGGTAGCACGTTTTCCAGGGGGACACCTACAGCGGAGTCATATCATCCAGGGGGAAGGCCTACAGTGATGACCAGATCCACTGATTTTTTTCAGGTCTCGCAAAGGGCCATCTGTAGCATATTTTCCAGGGGGCCTCCTAAAGCTATGGCCGGACCCAATGATGTTTTTTTTGGGGGGGCGTCTCGCAGAGAACCAGCGTTAGCATATTTTTGAGGGGGGCCCCTAAAGCAATGGCCAGACCCACTGATGTTTTTTTGGGTCTCGCAAAGGACCAGCGTTAGTATATTTTCGAGGGGGGGGGGCCCTACAGCAGTGGCCGGACACAGTGATGTTTTTTGGGGTCTTGCAAAGGGCCAGCAATAGCATATTTTCAAAGGAGAAGCAAAATCCAATTTCGAGTGGATAAAGCATTAGCATTCCGGAATTCACATGGAAAAACGTGGGGTCCGGCCACCACTGTAGAGGCCCCCCTCGAAAATATGCTAACACTGGCTCTTTGCGAGACCAAAAAAAGATCATTGGGTCTGGCCATTGCTTTAGGGGGGCCCCTCGAAAACATGCTAATGCTACTCGAATAAAACAGGTTTTCCCTAGTTAATTCGGGTTTTGACTGATTTTGAATTTTAACTGTAACATATATATATATTGTCATATTAGTATTTCAATTAGTTGAGCATTGAAAAATCCTAATTTTAAATTCAAAAGATTATGAGAGAAAAAATAACATGATAAAATTGATTTTTGATAGTGACAGCTATGGTATTGCAATAGAGACGTGCGTGTGTCCCCAATATTTTGTATTAATTATTTATAAAGATATATTTTGGTCTTCAGAAGAGGTTAATACTTTAAAAGACATAAAATGCAGTATTAATAAGGAGAGGTACAAGATAATCGCTTACTTGGAACATATCTTCAATTATTGGCCTTGAAATTTTTTAAATTAGCCTTAAGAAGGCCTTATTTTTTATAGCAAGAAATGGGTGGAAACCCTGTAGTATTTTTTGTAAGTTATTCTTATAATGAAAAAATGTCTTTGAGATTTTTAGGCCTTGTCGTGTTATCTAAAAATTAATAGCCTGAGTATTATAAGTTCTACTCTAAAATATTTCAATTTTATTTAATAGTAGCTGCATACCCATTCTTCACAAGAAAAAGGCAAATATTTTCTTAACAAATAATTGTAACTACCTATAGCAAAACAGAATCTCAAAAAATAAAGATATACTTGCAAAATGCATATATTGAAAAACATATGGTTGCAGCATAACTAAATACAACAATAAATAATTAGATAGAAAATGTTTAATATCGTATTTTAAAACAGATTTGTAGCATTTAAAAAAAAGTTTTCAGCTGTGTTAAAGCATATAAGTTCTTAAATCTAAGCAACGGACAAAAATAACACTAATAATAATGTTAAAGCAGTTATGCTGCATATATAATTTCTCGAGTGTGGACCAGAAAGAGACTGCATAAAGTGAAACAACACAGGCAATGATCAGCAGCCAGAAGAAAGTTTTATTAAAGTTGAAAAATATACATACAATGTACAAGAGCACGTGGCCAAATGTCATAGTAAACAAGCTTTCTCATTGGTTATTTTTCAATGCGGCGGAATCTGTGGAAAAAATGCATGGTGGAAAGCTAACAAATAATAATCATGAATTTCTTCGTTGATTCATTTGTGTCATTTTTAATCAAAACATTTTCTGCTTGCGAAAAAATGGGGTTGTGGCGAATTTTTTTATATGTTTTCAGAATGGGAATTTTTTTTTTAATGCACTTGTTCAAAAATATATTAAATTATTTTGTTTTTAATGCATTTTAAAACAATGATATCGCATAGAAATAATTTCACAATTTGAAATCCAGCACCCGGTTTAAAAAGTCCTTTAAATGCAAAATCATTCAAAGCTTTAACTTCCATCGATTGAAACAACAGTTTTTCTTTTTTTTTTAAATTATTCAGTGTTTTTGTGGCAACATTAAACAATTACTTGTAATATGACTGACTGCTACAATGGCAAAAAATTTTCACGATT
Source organism: Cheiracanthium punctorium (assembly GCA_038373885.1). NCBI lineage: Eukaryota > Metazoa > Arthropoda > Arachnida > Araneae > Cheiracanthiidae > Cheiracanthium > Cheiracanthium punctorium. The sequence goes on along the minus strand of JAWZYV010003359.1, from coordinate 270,597 downwards.
TAATTCAAACAATAATGCACAGGAAAATTTAATTTAAAAGAAATTCAACTAAGTTTTCCATTTTTTGCTGTTTTTCTTTTTAAAATAGGTGAAATGATTTCATCATTTGTCAAAATATCAAGAAGCTATGTTGGATAGAATTGCAGGTGCAACAGTTTAAAAAAATATTTTATGCAAATTATAAAAAGTGATCTTCTAAAAAAAAAAATACCTGCAAATTACATGTTCAGAATGTAGTTTTAAAAAGTCCTCTCTATCCGATGCAAACATCATATTACTGCAAGTGTAATTACCATTGTTATAGTGTATTAGGTGTTAACAAGGTGACAAAAATTACATAAAATAAAAGCTTTTCAAAGTTTTAAAGAAATTGTTTCAAGATCTGTTAAGACCTTCCTTGGAGAACCTCATTACGAAACTGTTATTTCTGGGACCACACACCTTGGCATTATGTGAGTGACAGACTGACAAACACCTTGTTTTATTTATGTAGATTGTAGATACTTTTTATGCACTGTAATAATATCAATATGGTGGTTTCTGTAGATTCAGCATCCAGCTGCAAAGCTCATAGTTTTTGCTTCTGACATGCAAGAACGAGAAGTTGGAGATGGAACCAGTTTAGTTATCATATTAGCTGGTGCACTCTTAAAGAATGCTGAGGAGCTTATTAGAATGGTAAGTTTTAGTTCAGTTTTTAAATGATCATATGTGTTATAGTTTCAGTTTCATATGTGTTATAGTTTCAAAAAGTTTCATATACATGTACACATCTACTATTTAATTATTCTTGCACTTTTGTTACCAGTGGGGTAAAATGCAATTAAAACCATGCAAAAACCATTTAAAATGAGCTTTTGTCTCTGTGGCAAAAATAGAACACGACCTACTTAAAAACCACAACTGAAATATTATGAATGAAGGGGGATTTGGAGATAAGGAAAACTGAAGAATTAAATTTATTTTACAAAATAAATATCATATGCATAATGCATTTGTATGCTCACATTTCAGTAGAGAACTATAAATCTTGTGAAAGGAAGTTTCATAAAATAAATTTATTGTAGAAATAATTTAATTTTGGGATAGAAACCCGTTTTTTTTTTTTTTTTTTTTTTAACATTATTATTTTTATCTAGGGCTTGGCACCTGCTGAAATCATTCAAGGTTATGATCTGGCCTTAGAAAGAACTTTAGAAATTTTACCAAGTATGTTTTTCTTCTGTGTTTATTTTTTCTTTTATAGTTGCTTTAATCCTATAAATGGCTAATTGATTGATGAATTGTTTTTTCTGATTTTCCTAGTTGTTGAATTTATTTTCTGCTGTATAGAAGTATTTGTATTACTTTTCAAAGTTATCTAAGGTTTACTGTGTGTAAAGGTTAACTAATAAATAGAGTACAATTTATATCCCATTTTATTATTTTCTAGATCTCATGTGCACTGAAGTAAAAAATACCCTCAATGAAGATGATGTTGTTAAAGGAATTAAAGGTTCTTTAATGAGCAAAGCTTATGGGCACGAAGATTTCTTAGCCCATTTAATTGCTAAAGCTTGCAGTAAGTTCAGTATTTATTCCTGTGATTTTTTAATTATTGAATTCATATAATACATTAATTTAACTTTGGTAAATAAATGTGTATGGGGGGGGGTGTACTGTGGAGATGTGTTTATAATATCCTGAGTGGCAGGTGATATTGTAGAAACATAGCTGGACTATTTTGTCAAAACAAATGCATGGAAATAATTTTTTTGAAATACTTTTTGTTTTTGTAGGTGTGGGGGAAAAAAATTAATTTTATGTTCTTGAAGACATTGGCAGCAGAACTAGATTAAAATGCAAAACTGTCTGCGAGCTGTCGTGCAAAAAAGTCTGTGCGCCTCCTGTGATGCAGTTAATCACATATTTATAATTAATTTTCATTCAGTTAATTCACACAGTTATTATTACTACTGTTTTCCCTTTACCTATTCGAAATTTAATCTCTTTGCCATTTTTAAATTTCCCATCTCTCTACAATACTATTTTACTGTTTCTTAAATTATTTTGGTTTTAGCATTTGCAATACAGTTTGTTGGTGCCTTTAGTCTGAGAATTCATTTAGTTTTCTTCGTTCCCACTGGGGTTTTAATAATTTTGCATAGGTTACATTTTTTCTCTATTGATGCCGCCTGTGGCGTCTCGCATTTAAATTTTAGCATACACATATAAAGTGCAACGTTTCTTTTCATTTTTACAATCTGGCGATTTATTTGGTGACGGTTCCTTTAACGCTCAGCTCCATCGCCAGGTTGGCTTTCGGTTCTCAGACCTTTTTCACTCACACTTCACACTTTGGTCTCTGTCCTTAAGGTCACGTTTCATGTCGCTATTTTGCTAGCCACTGCACTAACCGTATATAATTTGTAATTATTAATAATGTCAATAAAATATAGTACAACTCTCTATCTGCATGGAGTTGCGGGTTATTGCTTACTTCCCCTATACCACAGAATTGAATAAATTACACAACTTTCTCGAGTGTAAAATGTTTCCCATCCGAATTTACACCATACCTCCCGAGTCCTATATCTCTGACAACATCTAAACATTAGTTTAAAAGTAGTATGCTATTTTAAAATAAAAGTTCATATTCATGTTGATTACTTCATAAAATCAAACATAATAAATAATTTATTTACTGTTTTCATAGTCGTAATATTATATTTTCATTATTTTATTTGTACGATTTTTTTTTTTTTTTTTAAGGAATAAAGATATTTATTTAAAAAAAAAAAAAATCAAAGCTGTCTGCAAAGTTTAAAATTTTTCTGTGGACGACGTTTGTCTATATTATCTGAGTCTGATTGGCAGAGACTCTGGGGCAGGAAGTATTAAAATATAGATTGACAATTTAGTCAAAAAAAAAAGCATAACAGAATATTTACAACATAAAGATTTGACGACATGCTGAGTTACGCGATTGCAAATTGGAGTATGCTTAAGAATAATAAAAAAAATTGTGGTCCTCTGCTAGTTATGCCAATGTCCTCAAGAATATAAAATTAAATTTTATTCCATGTTGTTAAATAAAGTTGTTGTATCAAAAGTATTTCATGAAACTTTATTCTACTTAGTAGTGTGAATGAGTGTAATGAAATATTATTTAAAAACACTTTACTCTTTAATACAGTAGAAGATCGATATACTGCAATTCTATAAACCGTAATTCTCCATAAACCGCATTATCACAATTAAGAAATTTCTACAATCTGCTTTTTTTTTTTTTTTTTTTTTTTTATTGCTTTCCTAGGGAATTAATTTTGAGACATTCGATAAATCCCACAACATGCCAAGCTTAAAATAAACAATTATTCTCCCATGCTTGCATTATGCATTATCAGCATAACAGCTGGCTGGCCGGGTCCAAGAGGAAGGAATGTTTACTTTAATAAAACCAGGAACCTCTCCCTTTTTCCCTCCACTACCGAAGAACCACTCTCTTTCTCCCTCCTCTACCATTGACTTCCCAAACAGACGTTTATTTATTTAGTTACTAGCTGAAGTACCCGTTCTTCGCACGGGAATGAATGGACTTTTTGATATTAATATTTGTTGTGATTACTATTTATTGTAATAAAGAGATATAGCAAAATGGATATCGCGTTATATTGTGTTCAATAATCATGCATACTGAATTTCAAGGCAATCGTTTTTACGGTGCAGAAGGCGATGCGGCGTAGCACAATCTAGTGGCGAGTTTTAGCAAAACGGATACGGCAAAAATATTCTTCGCATTCAGATATCGATGTATACGAATTTTCATGACGATCGGCTGAATAGTCTTGAAGTTCATGTGTTGACGCGACATCTACTGTCAAGTTATAGGAAAATGGATCGTGCCAAACTCTTCCCCGTGTTCAAATATCTATGTATACCTATTTTCATAGCGATCATTCGCACAGTCAAGAAGTGATACACTGCAGGGCCATCTAGTGGTTAATTAAAGTAATGATTTGCTACAGCGCCGTCATGTGGCGAGTTATAGCAAAATGGATAACGCCAAAATATTCTCATTGTTCAAATAGCTATGTATACTGATTTTCATAGCCACCGTTTGAATGGTCAAAAATTTGGCCTGCTGCAGCGTCATCTAGTGGCGAATTAAAATAATAATGCATTGCAGTGCCATCTAGTGGTGAGTAACATCAAAAGTAACACAGTTAGAATATATTCTTCGTGCTTAAATGTGTAAGTATAAAAAATTTTATGCCAACGGTCGAACGGTATAGAAGTTGATGCGTTGCAGCGCTATTTAGCGGTAAGTTACAGCAAATGGATAGTGAAAAATATTCTCCGTGTTCTAATATTCGCGTGTACCAAATTTCATCGAAATTGGTTGGACGATATTCGCATAGCAAACGGCTAAACGGAATAGAATTCGACGTTCTGCTGCGCCACCTAGTGAAAAGTTAGAGGAAAACGGATAGCATAAAAACCTTCTCCATGATAAAAGACTTAGGTGAACCAAATTTCATGGTGATCGGTGAAATGGTGCTGGAGTTTTTCAACCTCCTACACACATACCAACATTCATTTTTATCTATAACCAGTCTTATTATACGTATATACCAGTCTCAAGTAAAATCCAGTTTCAAATCTAAGCCTCGCCAAAGTGCCAGCATACGCTTTTTGCAAGAGTTTTGTCAGGGAATCATTCGAAGCATTGACTTAGCAGCAATCAAAATGGGAAATGGTTCGACCGCCAGGCATTTATTTGAAAAGTGGAATCCCTTAATACAGCCGCATTTTTTAAATTATCAACTATAACATGTTTTATTCATCGTTACCTCGATGTACTAAATGCGAAGATTTCAATTTTCTGAAATTTGGCGGATTTCCCCCAAGTTAAATTAATGTACTCAATTGGCGAGAATTCTGAAGCTACATCGCTTGAAATGCCCTAATAACTGCATTATTTCTGCACGGATAGTTAAAATTTAATGCTGTATTCTAAGAAAACCTATACACTTGTTTTCAAAAATGCTATTCCCTTAAGCTCTCTGTAAATTGCGCCAAAAAGCCTAAAACTGTGCAAACCGCTAGAACTCACTCTCTAAAAATCGGCCTATCAGCCATTTTTTTTTTTTTTTTTTTTTTTTTGCCAAACTAAAAAAAATTACATATTAGTCTCGGATATCTTCGATCCTCATTGTTTTGCGTATAAAACATTTCATTCCTGCTCTCATTTCTTATGCGCACACGATATTATAATTAAAAAAATAACCTAAAAAAATAAACTAAAAAAATCATTATTATTCTTTTATTTTTACTTTAAGAATTTAAAACAATTTATTCGGCAAAATCGCCACACATGGCAACCAAGATGCTTATTTCACACACTTTTTTCACTACAGGGGTTAATATTACGTAAAGCTTTCTGCGTGGAGAACATAAAAAATCTCTTAAATTCCGGGAACGGAAATTAAGAGAACCATTCAGGAAGAAAACGTTTTTAAGTGGAGTTTCAAAGTTTTAAAGTGGACTATCATTTATTCTATATTATTTTACATATCTGTGTAAAATTTCAGGCTGACAGGTCCATTTTTGTGGAATTGTATACTACCCAAATCAACAAATTGACAAACAGAATTTCATTTTTATTTATAAGATAACCTACGCTTGTTTTTAAAAATACCCTCTCATTAAATTGCGCCAAGCGCTAGAATCATAGAAAATCTGACACACTTTCAGATTTTTAAATACGCACTAAAGTGCTATATATAAAAAGAGTTATAATCCATGGGTCTTCCCTATTTTCGTTCCTTCTTTCATTAAGTTGGAAAGTGTATCATTATTCATGAGTGTGATTAAACAAAATTAAAATAGATATTTCTAACATCCTTTTTTCTGGATGTAATACATTAGATGCAGAAAAGCTGCTCAGAAAAATGCACAATTCCAACTGAATGAAAATTTCAAAAACTTATACGCAGGTGTATTCATAACCCAAATAGCAGACGATTAAATTACGATAAATAGCGCCAAGCGTTAGAATCCTCCTCAAAATCGCGAGAATGCTGAAGATAGATCGCTTGAAATCCCTTAATAACTGCATTATTTTCGCACGGATCATTAAAATTTAACGCTGTATTCTAATAAAACCTTTGCACTTGTTTTCAAAAATCCGTTTCCTTAAGCTCTCAGTAAATTGCGCCAAGCTGGAAACTGTGCAAACCGCTAGAACTCACTTTCTCGGCATTTGAGCCATTTTATTTTTTCGCCAAACTAAAAAATTTTAACATATTAGCCTCGGAAATCTTCAATTCTTATTGTTTTGCGTATAAAACATTTCATTCCTGCTCCGATTTCCCATGCACACGATATTATAATTAAAAAAAATATAACCTTACGAATATAAACTAACAAAAAAAAAATCATTATTATTCTTTTATTTTTACTTTGAGAATTTAAAACATCTTATTCGGCAAAATCGCCACACATGGCAACCACGATCCTTATTTCACACTTTTTTCACTACAGGGGTTACAATTACGGAAAGTTTTTTGCGTGGAGAACATAAAAAATCTCTTAAATTCCGGGAACGGGTGGACTTTCAAAGTTTTAAAGTGGACTATGATTTATTCTATATTATTTTACATATCTGTGCTAAATTTCAGGCCGATAGGTCCATTTTTGTGGATTTGTATACAACTCAAATCCACAAACAAATAAACAAACAAACAAACAAACAGAATTTCATTTTTATTTATAAGATATTTCTCTTTGTAAATTGATTTGTTTTATATTAAATCGTATGCTGTTACTTGGCTTCCTAAATCATACGCATAGCAACACCAAAAGTTTTTTTTTTTTTTTTTTTTTTTTTTTTTATGTGTGTGTGTGGGTGGGAGAATGCACATAGCATATTCTAAAGTAAAAATAGCCATGTTTCTTTAAGTTTGGCAAGAAGAAAGGTTTTAAAATGAATGGTTTTCTAAACAAAGTTAGGGGGGGTTGGCACACGCCCCCGCCCCCTGCCCGACAATATACTTATGTCTCAATATTGACAGTAAAATACTTTTAAAAAGTCTATGAGAAGTAGGGGAGTTTTCTCAATGTAACACTATTTTAAAACTGAATTTTGGAACTGGATTTAAGCCATCTTTAGTTAAAATAAAAACTGAACTAATGCATTGTGCACAAAATGGAAAGTACTGCATGAAGAAAACATTTTGAATATTTGGTAATGGATGATAAGTCACAAATTGTTAATCATTTGACCAGTGCTGAAATAATTTCCTCTGTTTCAAAACAAGAGGAAAGCAATTCTGAAACAGAATCAAATGCTGGAGAGAAAGTTGAAAAACTTTCAGAATCTGAAGAAATTTCCAAAAGAGATCAATATTTTAAATTCCTAGAAACACAAGACTGCCTAACCAAAGTAAAATTATTACCTGTTCAAAGGCTGCAAGAAAAGTTATTTGTTGAGAGATTGCAAATTCTAAAACAAATCAAAATTAATATATTGTTTAACAAATAAACTTTAATGCTTTTGGTAATTTCAATTTATTTATTTTTTCTGTAAATAAATAAATTCCATTTTTTTGTTTTTTAAAGTAGTATTTCTATTTAAAAAAAAGTTTCAAGCATTATATTTATGTGTTCTAGCTATATTTTAATATGTTTACTAGGGAAGTTTAATGATATAAGTGAATGATCCATATAACGCAAAATTCTATATAATGCAAAACCTTGCGTTTCGAGGTTTGCATTATAAAGATCTTCTACTGTAGTAGAAAAGAGTAAGGTGTTCATCCTTGCTAAAATGTCAAGATCTGTGGATTTAACAATTTGAATTCAAATCAAATTTTTGTGGATATGTTTGTATTTTATGGAAACATGAAAATTCCTTGAATTTTGGCATTAGAATCTATGAACATAGAAACTGCTATGGTAAGTAAATCAAAAATTATCCAAATAATAGTTGTTACAGGGCACTCCCTCTAATCCACACAGGTTAGAACTAAGGGTTGTGAATATTATAGAATTTTGCAGATTATAGGTCATTTGAAAAATAATAATTTTTTTTCAATTTAAAAGGCTATATGTTTTAGTTATTTAATATCATTTGAAATTGCCCTTCACAATTTTGTCTATCAGCTTATTAATAGGTATTATTTTGTGCTTGGAGACACTAGTTTATTTATTATTATATGTGTTTATTAAAAGTATTTAATTGTATTTACCAGTTTGTTTCTGTCCATAACAGATATTTCTCTATAATAATGCAAAATTATAATGAATGAAAATCTAATCCCATGCCATTCCATGTATCAGTACAAATAGTGAATTTCCACAAATGATTATTCTAATTATTAATATAAATAGTCTAATACTTCAGTGGACCTCTTTTTCTGGTCTTTTTATTTTCACGAAAGTGAAAGTTCCGTCAGTGTTTCAGAGAAGTTTTGAAAAACTGAAATGTAAAATTATTTGTTTACATGGTTGCAGTGGTGGCTTGTGGGTTATTTAAATGGAGGTTCACAAAATTAATTTCGAAAATTAAATATGCAGATACGACACACCTTACAGGTTAAAATATATTTGCATTTCCAGCAGTTAAAGGAAAACAATGCACGCAATTGAAAGAAAACAAGTCATCTTTGATCTTGCATTTCGTCGCTTTTTGCTAAAACTTAGAATTTATTCTTAAGTTTTAGCAAAAATATTGCCTTAATTTTTTCTTTCAAGTCTCTTTTCAAAGGATGACATTGAAAAATGTCATTGCTGTAGCTCCGAAACACTTATTTGACTCCTATCTTAATTGATGACACTAGCTCTTAAAAAATAATGTAGTGAAAAATCATAAAAATTAAAATAATAAGATTATTAAAAATAATGAATTAACTAACCGAACACAACAAGCCAAGAGAGAATCCAGAGGAGATAACGGCAAAAAAATCTGCTGTGAGCACAATAAAATTGTGCGAACGAAAGCACCTCGCTTCCCTTGCAAGTCTCTCTCACTCACTCAGCGTCTTTCCTCAGAGACCGGTAAAATGGCCACTTGAGTCGATCGCACGTTCGAGCGACGAAAGACTATGCTTTTGTAACCTACGATACAGTGCATTAGCTATAATAAACGTGTTTAATAATAGTGGGGTAGAGTAAAACTCATGTTTTAAATTCACAAAAATCTAGAAGTGTACTTAATATACCTTTTTAAAATTTAATTTGTTAATGTGTTTATTCTTTAGATTTTCCTCTAGGGGTTCACGTGCTCATGTGCTCAAATGAAGGAGCCGCCAATGCATGGTTGTTGTTTGTATGGTGGATTATAGAGGTTGCGGATTAGAGATAGTGAGTGGTATTGTTTTTTAGTAGAAGTCGTCTTTTTTTTTTTTTTTTTTTTTTTTTTTTTTTTTTTTTTTTTTTTTTTATACTACGGGTATGGGTGGCCTTTGAAAAGCTGCGGACAAAATTTTAGAATGTGAGTGAAGTTGCGGGCCAAACTTTAGGATGTTAACAAAGTCGTGAGCCGTATGATTAGGGCTTATATGGAATTTCGAGTGGTTTATATGGAGTTTTCACATGTTCCACGAGGCAGATCAAAAGCTGGAATGGACCACATCTTTCCCGCAAAGAATAGGTTGTCTATATGTGCTATACGACAACACTTGGCAATTTATTCTTTTAGGTCCAGTGACAGATGTTTTCCATTTGCACCTTTCCTCTCCATCAAAAATTAATAAAATGTTTATGAAAAATACTAAAAAAAATGGTAATCATAAAAGATTATACTCACATTTCTGCAAGCCACACAGGGGGGTGGGGAATAGGATGCCACCATGCATGGTTTTGTGTGACACAAAAGTAAAATAAAAAGTCCACACTATCTTGCTTAGTTTTGTGTGAAACAAATGGGGAGAAAAAAGAAACTAACATACTATCCTGCATGTTTCATTTTGTATTGGTGTTGTACTTCCAAAAAATAAGGTGTTCTGCCTATTAAAAAAAAAAAAAAAACTCTATACGCTCGAATAATTAGAAATACAAAACATAATAAACTATGATGTTAGCTGAATTTTGTCTAGAAAATGTTTTGCAGTATCATTTTAAAATTGCTCTTTGAAAAAATTTTCTGTGGCTAATTTGTTTCTTCTACATAAATTAAGGCAATGCATAGCTTAAGTTGGTGTCGACTTGTTCCCAGTGTCTTTAATTTCACCATTTGGCACTACTCCACATTCTTTCAACATTTTGTGAGCATCCATAAATCCATTGCAAAGGAAAAATATGACGAGCATTGTTTTTTTCAATTCATAAACACACTTCCATAATATTTCCAACCCCGCCAATTACTTTTTTTTTTTTTACATTGCATATGAAGACACATACCTCCCATAAATAATTATTCCAATCATTGTTTTTTTTTCAATTCATAAACACACTTCCATAATATTTCCAACCCCGCCAATTACTTTTTTTTTTTTTTTTACATTGCATATGAAGACACATACCTCCCATAAATAATTATTCCAATCCACTGCTGTAAAGTAATTTATATTTTCTGTGCTAAATATCACAGCCTTGGTTAATTCCTCATACCAGCAGTATATAAAAAAAAAAAAAAAAAAACAGCTGTTTTATTTTGATGTGATTATTTTTAAACATTTACTCTTGTTACACAACCAAATGATATGCCTTTTGTATACATACAACTTCAATTCATGCAAAGAAATGCAGTCTCTTATTCTGAAAAAACATTATAATTCTATAAAAAGCAATAGAATTGCATTCATTTTGTTGCAACTCCCAAATATTCATTGTACTAAAACAGGGTTTCTACAGACCTGGAAAGTCGGGGAAAATTGAAGAAAGCTCAGGGAAATGCAAGAATATTTGAATTTTGCAGTAAAATCAAGAAAATACTTCCTGTTTGAACCTAATTGTAGAAATTGTTTTATTTTCATTTTCTTATTTAACCTTATAAATAATTTTAAAATGTGTCCTTTATTAACATATCTTGTTCAGTTGAAATATTCTTAATTTTATCCTAAATTATTATCAAACATGGTTTTTGTTAGAATCCAGTGGTGAGCAATAATTTTGTGTATATTGATTTTATTATTATTATTTGTAAAAAAGGGACAAAATATATAAAAAGTTATTAATTTAAAAATGTAATAGTAAAAATAGAAATGCAAAATTCAGGAAAGCACGCTAGATAAAAAGTCAGGGAAAAGCATGATAGATGTCAGGGAAGCAAAAGCTGTGAAATCTGTAGAAATCCTGTAAAAGTTAGGTTTAAAAGATCAAAATAAAGCAATAACACCAGTACGAAATTATAAACATGAACACAACTGACAAAATCAGAGTCAGAACTTTCTCAAGTCGCATCATCAGGCATAAATATATTGCAATATCTGTGTAGGAATGCAATATGATCAAGTGGATAAAAAAAAAACTATAGAGTCAATTTTTTTTTTTTTAAACTTAAAGGCAGCCAAAAAACATTATTAAACATCAGGGTTTAAAGAATATTCCTCAGCACAACGTACGTCACTTATCTCCAACGTTGCTTTTTTTTTTTTTTTTTTTTTTTTTTTTAAGTCCTTTAACAGAAGAGTACAGGTATCTTTATGGCAGTGTATTTAAATGTGTCCAACTGACAACATGTATTTATTCATGATATTCTGTGTGTGGAGCTATAATTTGTCATATAACAATATAGGAAAAGTCATTCTATCTACAAGTCTACATTTAATTATTCTTTTCTTTTTCTTAGTACTGGTGAAGCCTGAAAATGCTGCTTTTAATGTAGATAATGTCAGAGTTACTAAAATTTTAGTGAGTTAAATTTTTATTTTATTCTTTTGTCTTGTTTTATGGAAATTATTTGTGATACATTATTAAAAGAAATGTATGTATATCTCCTTCGTTTATTGTGGTTAATCCATTCCAAACTCTACTGCAATTTGTGGATTTCTGCAAAGTAGGATTTTTGTATTTGTGAATTGAGTACTTTCTTACAGCATAGCAAACCTGTTTACAACCAAGTTTTTTTTAACATTTACATACGAAATGTAATATTTGTGTTATGGCAGCCCTGCATGATGATCATCTGCCTATAGCTGGGGGAGGGGTGTCTTGGCCAGATTACTTTTTAAGGAGTTCTAATGCACATTCACACTTCCAAAATATATACATATCAGATGTTACAAATATCATTGTATGTTTATTTACATGACGTTGTTATACTCACCAACTGACCTGTGAAAATACCACAAATTGTTTGATGATGAAGCATTGAAGATAACAAGATATACTGCATAAAAAAGAACAGAAAACTTACTGCTCCTCTGAACGCTCAATTTTAGTAGGAGAGTTTTTTAGTTGTATAGCATCGTTAGTAGTTGTGTTGTTTTCATTGACAATCTTAAAAAGCTTTATTCCATTTCCATAGTTTGTTTCTTGTGATAGACTCCCACAAAATATACCTGAAAGAATGCAGTTTTATTATCCAAACCAAATTAGATAAAATGCATTGAATATAAAATTTCCTTTTGTTTTTTAAGTCTGTCAAAAGTTAAGTTAGAGTGAAATTTGAAGCACAGTTCAGCACCTAAAAAATCTGGAATCGCTAGGTTCAAAGCAATTCCAGATTTTAGAGATTATACCATAAATATACTGCAAAAATGACCCTCCCCCTTACTTTTCACATGAATTTCATTTGTTTTTGAAATAGTAATGAATAAATGCTATTATTACGGTAAAAGTTCAAATAATTGGCATACTCAAGAAATGCTGAGTGCTTTTTAATATAAATCCTTGTGTTATAGTTATCAAATGTAATAATAATCAAAAAAATTAAACATTATCCAAGATGAATCCATGCTCATAATTTGTTATCACCCAAACAGCTGACAGGCCGGCCCGAAGAGAAACATTGTTTACTTAATGTTCCCCTTTCTGTCCCTCACACTTATATCATGTCTTATGGGAGATGCGGTGTGCAGTAAATTATTCAAACAATAGGAAGTTTGTTTGTTTGTTTTCTCTCCTGAATATACAGTAGAGTCCCAAAAACTGGGCACTCGATAACCTGGCAGTCTGGATAACTCTGCCACACCCTGGCAGGGGAAAAAACCCTCACAGACCTGTTCAAGGTGATGCCGCATTCCTTAGGCAATTGGGGGGGGGGATCTTCCCCCTTTAAAAATTCAAGGAAATTCAGGAAACACCTTTATGAAAATATTTTGTACAGTATGACGCATTTTGCTTCCCCCTCCCCCCTCACTCAATGTCACATGCCTCTTCATATCAATGCTGCATGTTCATTAACTCGCATGACCATTGACAGGGTTCGTACGCCTCAGGGAATTTTTTTATAACTAATTATCTCAGGGAAAAGGTACTTATTTGTATTACTAGTAATATTTTATTGCTTATTTTCTTCCCAGTTCTAGTTAAGTTTCACCATGCTGTACTAGGAACATTTTATTCAATATTTTTAGTAATATCTGTTTTATGAATATGTAACTAGTTCAAAGTATTAAGTACATAAATGTTAAATAGTTATTTGGAATACTGATCATTACCTTTTATTTATGCTTGCGATAAACCTGGAAATTTGTAGGAATGTGTCTGGAAAACCTGGAAAACTCAGGGAATTTAATTTCAATAAATGAGTATGAACCCTGATTGACATTTGTGTTGTGATGAAGCAACAAAATGCGGAGTGTAGTGTGGAAGACATCAAGGCATTACTCATTTCTTCAAAGAAAAATTATCAATTTTTGCAAAGTCGGCTGCTTAATTTTTTTTATAGACAGCTTTGTGTCTTCATAAAATATATTTCCTGATTCTGTCTTATTAGGTAAATTACTGTACACTGTGAATTCACTTCTTTTTTATACTTGAATCCTTTTTTTTGAAAGGGTGTACTTTTTTTGTTGTTGCTGTTGTTGTTAAAGTGTATTTGATCAGTTTATTCTCTGTTGTATTCAGAAAAACAAAACATACAAGTACAATACTACATTTTCCGGGAAATACTCGCACTTATTCTTTTAATTCCCATTCCCAACAAACCAGCATTTTCACAAACTAGGCCACCCTTCAGTCCACATTAGGTTGAGTTTTCTGGGCTTTACTGTATAAACATTGATTTGTTTTATATTCAATCAGACATTTTTTTATTCAAAAATAAAAATCATAAGCTTCCTGAATTAGTGGTAAATAATTTAAAGCTATCTATGGGGGGGGGGATTTAATGTAATATAATACATACATCAAAAAGGGGGGAAATGTGATTAAAAAATTAAACTTTTATCTGAAGTGTTAAAATACCGAATCTGCAACACACACACCTTGTTGCCTAAGTTTTGGATTTTTGTGCAATCACTTTTTCTCATATTCAGCAAACTGGGTAATTTCATATTTTGCAATAAAGTCTCTTTATTCTAAGCATTTAATTCTTTTACTCAAAGCAGTAGCTTATAAAAGTTTTCATTTTTGGGAGGGGGGAGCGATCCGGTATTTTAACACTTATTGTTACTAGCATTAATGTAAATGTTTTTAAGCTAGCTGGTTTTTTTTTTTTTTTTTTTTTTTTTTTTTTTTTTTTTTTTTTTGCATTACAGTTCCAGAGGGAGCTCGGGCCCCCGACCCTAAATATTACCCTAATCCAAAGCATCAACTAATTGTTCTGTCACATATACTTATCGGCTGATCAGTAATGAAGAATCAAAAGTTTGGTGCCTCCATCTATTGACAAAGCGAAAGTAACCACTTGCAAATTCTGGAAAACTGTTCCTTTCAGAGGTTTCCAAATTTTCAAGGTCCGGTTTATGAGGATACACTGTATTGCAAGGATAACTGTATACATTAAGGAAAGTTAATAAACACAGTCCTGTTAATTAACTTGCTTTCCTAATGAACTTGGGGGTGGCTATGTGACCTAAAAAATTTGGTATTCTAATGTGTTACTTTAGTTATTTTTATGAATAAACAGCCTTTGTTTCAAAATATTTTAGGGTTGTGGTGTAGACGCATCAACTATTGTTCAAGGCATGGTATTCAAACGTTTAGTTGAAGGAACTGTACAGAAAGTGAACAATGCAAAAGTTGCTGTTTACACTTGTCCTTTTGATTCAGCTCAAACAGAGACAAAGGTAATTTTTTTATACTTGGGGGGGGAAAATGATTAATAAAAAAATAATGTTCTTATGTGTAAAAACATCCCTTCCATGCAAAGTAAAATTTTGAATGTCTTTAAATCTTTCACCTCTTAATCTGCACAAATCTGTATGCATTTGCATTTTAAAAGCTTAAGCCTATTCAAATATCTACTAGTTTAGAGTTGGATTTCTGCTCTTTTCTTTTGATTTGCATTTTAATTTTTTAACCTCTTCGCGCCAACTGTCACGTATACGTGCCAGTAAGAAACGCACTCAGTTCCCTGCCGACACGCTGGCGTGCCAGAGCGTTTCCTCGTTCAACCCCAGCCGTCACACAGTTGTGCCAGTGTCCTGGAACGTTTTAAAAACTATATATTTTGGCACAAGATGTCATTGTATGTCCATGCAGTTACAGATACATGTAGATTTGACCTTCTACTCAGAATGCGAGTAGCATGACTCACATACACGTGGTTTTTGATAATATAAACGTAAGTTGAAAGGAATCTTTCTGAATGGTATACTTTATGACGGCTCTATAAATTCGTACGTGGTATTTCTGTATAGTAAGCAGGGAGTTTTATTTTCGCTACAGGTTTTACGGTTTGCAGTCCAGTTTTTAGTGGATAATTAGATCTAGTAGATGTGGATTTTTTTCTCATTTTACAGTTAAAATGTCGAAGCTTCGAAAGTGTTAGAGCTTGAAATAGCAGAAATGGCGCAAATTATTTGAAATTATGAGATATTGATTCTGAAGCAGATTCGGATAGTAGTGATAATGACACTATAATATATTCTGATTGTTCTGTTCATGGATTTAGGCTTAATCGTGAAAAACTCTCCGGCCCTGGACAGACATTTGCGAAAGAGACTGCCGGCCTCAGCGATAAGCGCGCGTTTGCACTTCCCGTCGCGAAAGGGTTAAATTAATGTTGTGTAATTTCTGGTATTTATTAGTTGCTTTATTTAAATTAAAACATTTTCAATATTTTTACAAGAGATTTTGCCTTCTTTCAATGAAAGAAGATGAGGATTACCACCAGTTTGAGGATATTGCAATTTTGGCTGAAAACCTTAAAAAATATCAATATATCTGCTATATAATATGTTATCAATTTATTGTAAGTGTAGATTAATACAAATATGATTTCATATAGATGCTTAAAGTTTAGTGATGATTTGTATTTATATGACACTTGCAAATCATAGTGCATCATAATGGGTTTGGGACAATTCACCGACAACAACTACACCGACAGGACATTTCACCGACATGGATTTTTCACAGACATGGACTTTTCACCGACTGGACAGTTCACCGACTGGACTCTTCACCGACACGGATTTTTCACAGACTGGACATTTCACCGACACGGATTTTTCACCGACTGGACACTTCACCGACACTGATTTTTCGCCGAGTGGACATTTCAACGACATGAATTTTTCACCGACAGGACATTTACATGAACATTTCAGGCACTTTAAAATGGACTAAATTTTCAATATTACGACGACAGGCAAATTCCCACACAGTTTTAATAATACATTTAACGAAAATTCTCCCATAAAGAGAGCAGCTAACTATGATTATTTTTTCTCAAAAATTTATCAATATATCTAAAAAAGTTTTCTTTTGTGCAAAACTAGAAAGTTTAGACGTTTAAAGCAGGACCGTGACTATAGTTTTTTTATTTATTTTTGTTGGGGTGGGAGGTAGGGAGTTTCCGAAAACACTCGTATGAACCATAATGAATTGAACGTACGTTAATAAAAATCATACGTATTAATAATGCATACGTAATTAATTAACATTAATCAAATTACACCATATATAAAAAATAATTAACTTAAGTACATATTTATTAACTTCATTGTGTAATTAAATTAATTACGTAATTAAAACTCATTTATATAATTAATTTGTGTATTACAGTAAAAGAAAATTTTAGAAAAAAAATCGTACTGAAAGTGTATTTTTTGATAACCATATACGTCACATTTTCGAGGGGGGGGGGGGGAGTACATCCATTCCATAGCTCTGTTTCTCTCAATATATAAAAAAAACACTGTACAGTACCATAAATAAGCATATATGTCGTTTTATACGGCCTTGTCGGTAACTAAGTTCAGGTAAACATGGAAAAATGGGAATTTGATTATATAGTTTTTAAACCTTCGGAAAAACATTAATTGGGGATTTTAGTTGTATGAAACAGAAAAGTTCTTTATGCGGGAAAAAATTGATAAAGTTTTGAAACTCCAAGAAAACACTAATTGGTGACAGGACATTTGCCGACACCGTGTCACTCTAGGGGAGGAGGCTCGAGCTCCCGAAGCCTCCCCCATGGATCCGCCACTGATATGATATCAACAATTTCAGGAGACGATACGCATGTCTGTGAAAATCCACGTCCGTAATGTCCACTCGGTGAAAAATCAGTGTTGGTGAAATGTCCAGTCGATGAAAAATCCACGTCGGTGATCTGTCCAGTCGGTGAAAAGTCCGTGTCGGTGAAATGTCCAGTCGGTGAAAAATCCATGTCGGTGATCTGTCCAGTCGGTGTAAAGCCCATGTCGGTGAAATGTCCAGTCGGTGAAATGTCCAGTCGGTGAAAAATCCATGTCGGTGAAATGTCCAGTCGGTGAAACGGTGTCGGTGAAATGTCTTGTCGGTGTAAAGGGTGTCGGTGAAATGTCCCGGACCGCATCATAATATAGTTTGGAATTTTATCAAAAAGTAATCTGGAAAAATCTAGTTTTTTTTTTTTTTTTTTTTTTTTTTTTGTTGTTGTTGTTTGTTGTTTTGTAATTCAGTACAACTTTGTGAGATTTAAAATTAATTCTTGTGTGGTAATACATTAAGTAATGTAGAATAATACAAGTATTGTAAATATAAGTATTGTCTCTGGGTATCTCAAAAAAAGCATGATGAAGTAATTTTGTATGATTTATAACTGATTACACAATTTCAAACCTCTGTCTGAAAATGCATTTTAGGATCTTTGAACCTCAAAAAATTTATTATTATTATTATTTTATATAATATGTTGCACAGCTTAACATTAGGAATTTCAAAAATACATTTTGACAAAATAATTTTGCATTTATATCTGACTAGCTGCTACCCGCTACTTTGTCCGCGTTGGTTTTAGAGTTAGGTCCCGAGAGAAATGAAGCATGTGTGAATAACACATATGTTTGCGACAAAAGAAACTGCATTTAAATATTATTTGCTTTTCACTTATTTTAAATGAAGTATAATACATGAAAGTATACTTCATTTAAAATAAGAGAGTATGCAGAGTTACTGAATTTAGATTATTTTCAGGCATTTGACGAATAGAGACAGTTACGACAGTATTTGCGAACTTTTTTGAGTGTTGTAAAAGAAATATTTATGCTATATGTATGAATTTTATCCTATGTTAATCAGGAATAGTGCAGCTTTCTATTAGCAAAAAAGTTTTAGAATCTGTTCTATAATTACAGATACCCAGAGAGCGTAATGTATTAGAATTATTTTGAGTGTTCCTGTAAAGGAACTATTTGCGCTACATGCATGAATTTTAGCCTGTAATACTCAAGAATAGTGTAGCTTACTATCAGTGAAAAAAAGTTTTGGAATCGGTTCAGTACTTACAGAGATACATATAGAGCATAATGTAATTCTTATGAGTATCCCTGAAAGTCTCCAGTGTCTAAGAGGTTCTGCTCTCAAAACTGGAAGGCTAGAGGTGCCAGGTTCAAACCCCGGCCGCGCCTGTATGTGAATCCAGGGCATAAGCTATCTTCATTACAATTTTTTCCAAATCCGTTCAACCAGTTTTTGTGTGATTCAGTCAAAAACATCTAAACACACAAATGTACACATTTATATTATTGGTAGGATTTGGAAATTTATGAACTTTAAGAAACACATTTGGGCTTCTTTTCTGTCTAATGCTTTTTTAATTTGGCGTAAAATTAACATAATTTCCATACCATTTCATGTTTTTCAAATGCATATGAATCTGCAAATAGAATTTCTGCTGTATTTCAAAAGCATAAATCATTTTGACCCGGCACATAAAATGTGAATAAATTATTTTAATTCATAATTAGAAAAGTAATTAAAATTTCAAAATTCTGAGCCTCTGGTGCACATTATCGAAGTCATGGGCTTATATGCTCAAATTTTCAAAGTTCTGCTTTGTGTAGATTTGTCGTGAGAATATTCATTTTTATTATTATAGATAGATAGATTTGGCATAATTTCCGTGGTATTTAATGTTTTTCAGATGCACGGGCTTCATTGAAGTAATAACATTCTTGTTAGCTCAAAACATGAATCATTTGATATGGGCAAAACTCGCCAAGCATGGCAACATAAAATCGGTTTTTAATTAATAATTAAGAAAGCAATTAAAAATCTAAAATTCTGAGTAGCCTATAACCTTCTCCAGGGTCCCGACTATATGTAAACCAAAATTCATCCTAATCGATACAGTGGTTTAGGCGTGAAAGCGTCATAAACAAACTCACTTTCACATTTATAATATTAGTTAGGATTACATAATTTTGAACATCTGTCTGAATATGCATTCTTGAGATGATTGATAGGAAAATAAGAAGGAAATTTAAACCTAAAATTGTTTAAGATAATTTTGATTTTCTGTTGATAATAAAATGCTATTTATTAATCTGTGAAGTTAACTTTTTTCAAAACTTTTAATTATGTTCACTCTTAAAAAAAAAAAGAAAGAGGATATTTATACTTTAAGTTTAATTAAAAAATAAAGATTTTTCTCTTAATAACACTATGTGTGTGTGTATATATATATATATATATATATATAATATATACTTCTTGAAAACTTTCTCTTATATTTTGAGATATAATTCTTATTTATTTGTTACTATTAAGATTTTTTTTTTTTTTTTTTTTTTGTCTGACAGAACACTGTACATTATGCTTCATTGAATTTTAGTGTTTAAATGCCCGTATTTCTATAATTTACTGTAATTTTAGTTTTTGTGTACAAACATGTATAGTAACAGATGGATTTTTTTTTTTTTCCCCCCATGTTATTTTTTCCTTTAGGGCACTGTTCTCATCAAATCTGCAAATGAGTTATTAAATTACAGTAGAGGTGAAGAAAATTTGCTGGAACAAGTTAGTAGTACTTATAATTCTCATAAAAAAAAACCTTAACGGTTTAAAAGTTTGTTATGCAGCATTTTTTATTATAGCTATATGGCTTTTAAATATGGGTCTTAAAAATAATTATATCAAATTTTTAGTGACACCTTGGTGTAACTTTATAAGATTTGTTTTTCAATTCCATTACAGTTACTCTTGTTTTATTTTCTAAAAAAGATTTACACATTCAAGCAATGCTTTTAATGATCAAATACTCAAAAATATCACACTTTCACTGGGCCTATATTATGCATCCAAATGAATTTATTTCAATAATTTATCTTTTGTGTCATTCTATCCAAAAGAGCAAATAAAATTTACGTAACTGTTTACTTTGTGTCATGGTATCCAAACTAAGTGAAATGTATTCAAATACATAGTGTGTGGGTGGGTGGGTGGAAAAAGCGAACTCGCTTTTCACATAGAGAGAGATTCTTAGAAAAAAAGGGTATTCATTTTTAGAATCGGGGAGAAACTACCCGGAATAAAAGAGAATTTTGCATGGATTCTTCCACCCAAACCGATTCGCTGTGTCTTATCACCACTGGATGGAAGTTGATTCTGTGTTAATATGCAGGAGTTAACGGTGTAGTTTGAAAAAAATCATGCGATTTTGGTACATAAGCTCAAATAAACTAATTATGGCAGGCGCTTCAAAATTTTTAAACATCTCTTTACAAGCTGCACTACATACTGAAATAAGCGATAAACCTGTATCAGTTTCAAAGCTTTTAGAAAAAGTTCTTAAAAATCGGAAATTTTCACACCTTGTCACTCTTCAAAAAATCCTGTAGCTCAGATCCGTGTTTAATAATTTTTTCTGATTATTTCACTAAGGCACAGCTTTTTCGCTTATTACAGTGTGTAAAGCAGCTTATGAAGAACGATCTGGAATTTTTTGGGGACCATGACGCTATTAGTTTATTTCAATATTTTTACCAAGACTAAAAACAGTTTTTTTTTTCTTCGAAGAACAGCCTATAGTCCCCTCTTTAAACTAGATTAATAAACTGGAATTTTACACGTATTCTTCCGTTCAAACCGATGAGCCATGTCTTATCACCCACTGGATTGAAGTTGATTCTATGTTAATACATGGGAGTTAAATAGTTCCCTCTTTAAACTGGATTAAATTTTTAAAAAATGAGGTGCGAGTTGCAATACTTTCATGGTACTTTATTCTTTCACGAAAAACTTTTTATTTATCAATTACCGCCGTCTGATTTTCTGGTGTCACAACTTTAAAATCCTGTAAAAGAGCACTTGCTAGTTGCAGTCCCGCTCTATAGGAAATTGCTCTGCGATCACATGCTCTGGAAAATGATGGCAGATCTACTGGAAGGACTTGCTTTACTGAAACGCTAGAATTTTCTTTTTTATTTTCTGGTATTTTATTTTTTATAGCTAAAACACTTTCATCACTTGAATCCTGTTGAATGGAATCGCTGTCAGTGTCACTAACAATGCCTTCATGTCGTAAAGTAGGGATATTTCTTGATTGGAGACTTCAGTTTGACTCGAATTGTATGGACTTTTCCTTTCTTTTAGCACGTTTCTTGGTGTTTTTTACTCTCTACTGTGTCAATTCCTCCTATAACCATAAGCCTCAGGTTTGGTTGGTCATTCAAGAACTTCTGTTCCAGTTGTGGAACCTTCCTTTGCGCTGGACACAAACATTTCTCTAAATCTCTACATTTGCATGAACAAATATCAAAAAGATTATTTACAATGTCAGATTTTGAACTTTTCAACAGACGTTTTAAAGCTCTTGGCATTTTTTGCGTTACACCCTGATGACTTTTTCATCTTTTCAGATCTCTCGTGTAGTTTTAAAATCATAAAAACAATGTTGCTTACAGATGAAACAGGAATAGAAGTCTTCTTCCATATTTCTTCTAGCTTACGGGCCACTCGCATTGCAACTACCTTTTTCTTTGGTTGATAACATCCTTCAGACTTCAACTGATTTCTTACCCGTCCAAAATAACGTAGTACATCAATTTTAGTAGGTAAAACATTGCTGTCACTTATATCTAGAGGTTGGCCGACAATTGGATCGTCAGTAGTTTTCCTTGTTGATGAAGAATGAGTTTTTCGACTCATGATGATAAAACAAAAAAACCAAATTGAACTCAATCACAAATCAAAAACATAAATGCTCACTAAATAGACGCTTCGTACATAAAAAACGCTAAAAACAAACTGAAAAAGAAAGGAAAGGTGGACGAGGAAGAGAGAAGTAGTCATGTGATGGTCTTGCACTTCCCTTATCTCCAATGTCATGGGGGAGCTACAGTTTTATCACCTTGAAATCTGAGCCCCATATTCGCATACAAAAATATTCTTGCTAGTTAAAATTTTTTATTTGGGAATACCTTATTCCCCCATACACGATATATATTTCGGTTACACACATAACCATCTTCAGTCGTTTCTGGATCTCTCACTAATGGCGGCTTCTTTTTATATCTTCTTCGTTCTTCTTCTTGAAAGTTCGATGCATGACGTCATCCCATGATTGGTCGATTGTATGAAGCATATCGTTGATGCTGCCCTCTGTCGTCATTATTTCTAAGCTCTCACGAATGTAGGCATATATACTATTTTTAAAGTTGGCTATTTTTTTAATATTTTTAAAATCAATGGTAATGGGCTCTTTCAAAGCATCATCTCTAGCCCGTCTTGCTTTGAAAGAGCCCATTACCATTGATTTTAAAAATATTAAAAAAATAGCCAACTTTAAAAATAGTATATATGCCTACATTCGTGAGAGCTTAGAAATAATGACGACAGAGGGCAGCATCAACGATACGCTTCATACAATCGACCAATCATGGGATGACGTCATGCATCGAACTTTCAAGAAGAAGAACGAAGAAGATATAAAAAGAAGCAGCCATTAGTGAGAGATCCAGAAACGACTGAAGATGGTTATGTGTGTAACCGAAATATATATCGTGTACGGGGAAATAAGGTATTCCCAAATAAAAAATTTTAACTAATTAATCCGCCGTATTAAATAATGTTTTATATGTTTTTATTATATTCTTGCTATTTCGGGACGCTGTACTGCAGTGTCTGTATTATATATACAATGATTGAAAATTTGAAAGATTCTTCAATATTTCTTAAATACGGCTAGTTGACAAAAAATTGGAAATTTTCATAACGATTCCGGGAGATCTAAATGTTCAATTTCAGTCGCAATGCATTTTTTTATTGATAGATTCTATCTGAAATTGCCCATTTTTGCTGTTGAATATTTAATTTTGATTTATACATACTTTATAAAAGAATGCTTTAAAATATCGTTTTGACTAAAAAACTGACAACTTCAGGGTCATTCCGGAAGACCTAAATATTTTTGAATTTCAAAAAAAAAATTTTTTGGTAGGTATGTGATGACAGTAACAACTTTTTATCAGCTTGAAAGTTTGATTTTCCAAAAAAAAATTTTTTCGTGATACAGCCTAATGAAGATGCGTACCATTTTCAGTGGCAACAATAGAATAATGAATTTATATGGATCCTTTTATGAATCCACTGGTCTTTGTGGAGAATCGGGCTATAGATCCATTAGTATTTAAGGGTTTAATTGCAAAATTAAATTTTAATTTTTTTGTATAAAACTACTACTGGTTGGGGAAGGACAAAGTATGTTCTCTATAAATTATTCAAAATATCTGATTAATTTTAATTGCATAGCTGACTTTCCGGGAGTCCCCCAGTTTTTCACTATTTTTGGATTGTGCAACTTTTGGAAGAAAATACACACACAAACACAGCAATATTAATTCCGAAACATAAATCTGCATCAAACACACTGTTTTAAGTTTGCAATGCACCTCTCTCGTCCCATAAAGAAAGACAGTTAACTCGTGAACACATTGAATTTTTTCTGTGACGAGTGATGCAAATATATCCTGGAAAAATCCATTTGTCTTAAAAATACTTTATAAAAAGCTTGAGTTACCCTTTGTTATAAAATGCAGCTGTGTAATCACAGCCCGTAAATGAGTGGAAAACTGGCAAGTACAAGCATAAAGTAGGACCTGGTTTCATGGCAAGCTTAGTACAGTTGATAAAATCAAGATTTTTTTCTTAATTATTTTTCTTTGATGGTGAACCTGCCAACTAAATTTGAGTCTGGAACTTTCTGGATAGTGGTCGGTAAAATTACCAAGACATCAGTTTCATTCGTAGAATAATTTTGAATTAGGTAGCGCTTTTGATATATAAAACATTATCCGGTTATCTGCCCACACTAACTCCCCCTCCCCTACCTTTTCTGCCTTCTTCCACTGATACGCTGTGTTAACCAGAGAAAAAACTGCGTAGAAGGAAAACAGGAATTCCCTTCCGATCTCCGATGCTGCGAAAGCTATGATTGGCTCACAGATTGTTTTTTCTCCCTCCCATCCGCAGCTTGGCTTGTGACGTGTTAGAAGTGGGATGGGAGCGTTCATAATCGAAATGCTGAGTGTCCATGCTTTGGCAAATTTTGCTGCTGCGCACGCACGGAGGTGGAAGCGCATTTATTTAGAAATATCTCCCTCCCAATACGGTTTGGCTCCCATCCATAATCGCAAGACCAACTTTCAATCACAAACAAACGTTGCTCATGCATCGTGTTGATGAAATTGTCCGGTGTAGTTTGAAGTTGTGAAATATTAATTTGAAATGTCGAAAATTAAACATAAACAATATAATCAAGTTTTCCTTGATTCTTACACAAAAGAATATCCGTGTATCGTCAAATCGCGAAAAGGATGCAATTTTGCTTTTCGTTTCGTGTGTAGGACCGATATCAAAATTGCGTATCAAACATAAATAATCTTGCAGGCAAATCATTTTCATATATAGATTATTTTTTAACTTTATTTCCAAATATGTGCTCACATGAAGTATGTGGAAATTATGTTTGCAAGCCAGTAGATGAAGTCAAGGATGAGCTTCAATCTCAATTTTGTAAATTGATAAGTTGCCCGAGGAAGTTCAATCCGAAAAAAGAATGCACAAAAAATGGGCTATACTTTGAAAATTAACAGCTGCTAATGGGAAATTTAAAAATGACCGTATATCGAATGTTGTGCTAAGCATATTGACTATACCGCACAGTAATGCTGCTTGTGAACGTTTGTTTAGCAGTGTTAAGAAAAATAGAACACAATTTCATAGTTCTTTGTCTAATGAAACTTTGCAAAAATTAAACTCAAAGGCCATTGCTATGAGTGAGTCTTTGATAAGGATTTTTTAAAAGCAGCCAAATCAGCTACTTATGAACATTTGCACTCTAAAGATACCAAATAAATGCCCCTCCTTTTCTATATGTACATCTAAATCTGAATTGTAATTTTAAAAATTGTGTTTGATTACATTTTATCTTTAGTAGGTGTATTTATTGCGTTACTGTGTGACACCGTGGTATTGTAAGATTTTCAAAAATTGCATGTTGGCAGGTATGCATTAAGCAGTACTCTATGTTGATGGTTTTTCTCAACTAATCGTAGTAATCGGCTGAAGATATCTCACTCCATTTTAAGAACAGCCTTTTTACTTTTATCTTTGCTGGTTGGAGCTTTGACAGTGGACTGAGAAGCAAAATTTTGGATTTCATTGCACTTTGATTTTTTAAACCTCTTGGGATAATGCTGAAAATTTTACATCTAAAATCTAGGCAACCTAATGCAGTTGGATTAGGAATAAAATAAATTTTCATTTGATGCATAATTCAATTAAATAACAGATGAGGGTATATTAAAAATCCTTACTCACCTGTTTATACCTGGCAACTCCATAGTTGGGCAAAGGGGAAAGGAGGCAACCTTTACTTTTTCAATTTGTTGTGGTATATTCTCTCAGCTAATGCTCGATTTTCGTAAATAACAGATGAGGGAAGTTGATAGAAAAACTTTTATTATTTAACATCAGGGGTGCGCAATATAGCTAGGCAACCTACTTACGATGTATCAATGATATCATGGTTGCCACGAACCTTGAAAGTCAGGGAAAATGAAATTGGTCAGAGAAAATTTAAATTTACCGA
This sequence comes from Cheiracanthium punctorium, assembly GCA_038373885.1. Classification (NCBI taxonomy): domain Eukaryota; kingdom Metazoa; phylum Arthropoda; class Arachnida; order Araneae; family Cheiracanthiidae; genus Cheiracanthium; species Cheiracanthium punctorium. The sequence continues at coordinate 244,205 of JAWZYV010003359.1, read as the reverse complement.
GGAAAGTCAGGGAAAACTCCTGTTCGGTCAGGGAAAATATATTGAAACTTAACCGTTTGAGTTCGAAGCAGTGCAATCGCGCTGTTGAGATTTTATGTCCAAAAAACCCAGTACATTTCGCACATTGCAGACAGCTGATGATGTGTTACCGAATGTTAAAGTCGTGTGCTCAGATTTACTGATGGAAGTACATCACACAACTCCTTTTAATGTAAATAGTACATTTTACAATAGGTTGGTTTATAATTGGGATTCATTGATGTAAAATAAACAAAGCGCAATCGCGCTGCCTGGTATTTCTTGACATAAAATAAAACAAGCACCATTGTGCTGCTTAGGTCTTTTCGTACTAATTTAGAGAAAGCAGAATTGCGTTGTTTGGGATTCTTCAGCAGTGTTTTTCCAATACCCCCTGGGACTCAAACAGTTAAGAAAGTAAAATTTACTTATTTTGACACCAAATGTTATTGGCATGGACTTAGATTGGGAAGGATTTCCATTGGCAATGGGATTCCTTCACTGAAAACGAACCTAATGCCGATTCGGTCAACAGATGTCTCTGATGATTCATTGCTTTGCACTTAAGTATAGTATTGCTGCGACAGAAGTTGCATTTTTTTAAATAGGGGAATTAATTATTTTCTGAATTTGAGATGGCCAGTGTGTGTCTCCTGGTTGCACTTTGGGTTATATGAGCGAAAGAAAGAGAAATGCTGCCCTTGGATTAAAGAGTCCTAGTTTATTCAAAGTTCCCACTATAAGCCTTGTTTTCCGTGAGTAATAGAAGAAATTCGTCCCAGGTTCATATGTTTTAAAAACATGCATAAAAACTCTTAATTTGTAAATTATTATAATATCATAAATGCATGTAAAATGTATTATTTTAATAAATATAGCCTTTTATTGCTAAGTGGAATGGGTGTGTTGGCATTGTTGCATGTATTTTTTAGGACCGCGATGGTCAGATAAACTGATTTCAAATTTTTTGTGGCAACCATGGATATTCTTTATCATGATTAAATATCAGATGAGGGTATTTATTTCTTATACCGTGTCTTGGACTAACTCTTATTATGGAGTTTCATTATAGTTTTATTTTACATGAACTAATTTAAATGTTAAATTTTTTTTTTAAGTGCATATTTGCGTATAAATTGGCTAAAAATCTCCCCGATTTTGATCTTTGAATGTTGGCAGGTATGTAATTATTATTACATTAAAAAAAAAAAAACATAAATGTGGAAGTATTTATGCATTGCTAGTGTCCTTTAGCACATATACAATGTAAACACATATACATTTTCATATGAATTATATTAATGTTACTATAAATTCCTCATTTAGGAGTATAAGTGCAATTACATTAAAAAGTATCTGTTGTAGATGGAATACTTCTTTAATTGTTGACTACCAAAATGTTAAATTAATTTATTTCAGTCTAAAGGGATGGAGTGGATTATGAATCCGTTATAATTTGTTATATACTTTTTTTGGTGTAAGTGATGTAATTATCTCAGAAAGCACAAATTATGTATAAATGAGAAAAACTTCTGTTTGTTTGTTTGTTTATGTATTTATAAATATTTAGTAATACATTGTTTTTAAAAAATCATTCTTTAGCAAATTAAAGCCATTGCTGATGCTGGAGTAAATGTTGTTGTAGCTGGTGGCAAATTTGGTGATATGGCAATTCATTTCTTGAACAAATATGGGCTGATGGCGGTGCGTCTGCAATCAAAATTTGATGTTAGGAGGTTGTGCAAAACTGTTAATGCTGCTCCACTGCCCAAAATGGTAATTTAAAATTTTTTGAATCAATTGTGCTATTTTCAATTGTGCTTTTTTTTTTTTTTTTTTTTTTTTTTTTCAAATCTCATACCTGAAAAGAAATTTAGTTATAATACCAGTCTTTTTTGGTAGTTTATTGTGGTATTTTGAAACTTTTCTCAGAGTTTAAAATCCAAATTGTTTTTCAATATTCACACTCTTTTCAGAAAGTTGCTTTGCTTTGCTTCCTGCCCAGTTAGCATTGCCAGGCATCGGGATAAAGCCGGACTTTGTTAGGCTTTTTACTGGTGACTTTGGCTGATTAGTAATAAGTACTTGAACTGATTTGGCATTCGATGTTATTTATATTTCATTATTTTATATTTCATTTAACAAGATTCGTAGTAATAATCAAAAAAGCTTGTTTTAAATACAATTTTTTTGTCGTACCTATTAATACTGACAAAATCCTCAAGATTATAGGCTGTCCGGCCAAACTGGCTGGTCTGTCCGGCTATTTGGTTTTGCGACCTGGCAACCCTATGCCCAGTGGTTGAAAAATAAAAAATTTTTTTTTTTGCAAACTGTATTTTTCAACTACCACTACTTTTTCACAAATATAGTCACTATTCACTATTTCCACTGGTGTGAGGGGCCACAGCACGACAGTGGACAGGTATTACCTCTGAAAGGCTGATTTTCTGTGCTCCAGAGGGTCATCTCTTTAGGTAGGCTTCATTGAAAACTCATTGGGTAGATCTTAATGATTTGGTTAATATTGTTGATTAACTATTTTCCACAAATTGTTCATAGTTTTTATCAATCATCCTTCATATTCCTTTTCTTGATTTGTAGAATTTGGTTGTTTAATATATATACACACAGGGTGTCCCAGAAAGGTGGTCACAAGCTTTCTTTATCTATTAGAAATAAGTAGGCAGTATAAATTTAAAGGTACTTACATACTATCCCGCCGGTCCGCCATGACAAGCGATTTTTTTGCCGAAATAAATGCTGAGCACATGAAATTATTAATGGTTTTGAATACGATTGGCAACAGTTTTGCAACTCATTTGACGAAAAAACAGTTTGGCAAGAATGGCCGCCGGGATAATACGTAAGTACCAATTTTAAAATGTTCAAAATAAGGTCAGAAATAAGACTCCATTAAGAAAAAAATTTATCTCGTTAATTTTCAAAAGGTTATGCTTTCTAAATTTGTATACGACACCCCACCCCGTACAAAAAACAAAAATTCTCAATGAGTAAAATGTGCCTCATACACTAATGAGGTGATATACCAAATTTGAGCCTTTCATCTTATAACATTGCAGAGATATCTTTAAAAAAAAATGATCGGAGACTATACATCTTTTGAATATAAATGTTTAGTTGGGGGGGGAGAAAAAAATTTCTTTCATAATTTCTGTGCGATCCCTGAAATGAGATCATTCAACACGATTTTTTCCTCTTCGAGAGCCATTGAAAAATGGTTTAAGCCAGCAAGTGTAGCTTTTTGAAAATTAGAACATTTTTTTCAGTTTACACTGCTTACTTATGTCTAATAGATATAGAATTAAAGCCCATTACCACCTTTTTGGGACACCCTGTATGTGTGTGTTTGTGTGTACAGTCAACACTCATTTTTATAAACCTCTTTTTTATGAACACTTGCAATTGTATGAAGTAGCAAGTAGTCCCAAATACTCTCCCATAGACAATGTTGTAAACCATTTGCATTGCTGTGGGTTTGTTAACAGTCATCAGCTATAATTACAAGCCAATCAATCAACTCTAAAATATTCTCAATTCATGCTAGACTAATTTTAAATTGCATTGTTTTTGTGCAATACCTTAAATACCTTAGTTTTGATTGCATGTTGGAGCATATGTTAAGATTTTAAACATTAGTAAATGGCAACTGTTCTTTCAAACATTTAAGCAATTATTGAGGATAGTTGAATTTTTTGCAAAATTAATAAATCAATTATTTTTTCAATTTTATCACTTTTCTAATTTTTAGACTGCTCCTACAAAAGAAGAGATTGGTTTCTGTGATCATGTTTATGTATCTGAAATAGGAGATACAGCAGTTGTTATTTTTAAACAAGGTAGTATATTTATGTTCACTGTTTACATTACTATTCCATTTTGAAAAACTTTTATAGCTAAAGTAATTTTTGTACTAAATTAATAGAAATCAGTTTTTAATATATAAATAATGCTCATTATTAAAAAGAATGGCTTATTCTTTAGGAAATCTACTGCAGGGCTGACAAAATTCTATTATGTACGCAATTAAACTTTGTTTGTACATCTAGTTCTTCTGTATTGCTTCTAATCTAATAATATTTACGGGCCTTATCATTGCACAGTTATGTCACTGAAAATGGTAGACAGCCTAAGTGTGAAGGTCCCCGGTTTGGGTTCCATCGTGCAGCTATCGATCTAAAGGTGTGGAGTATTTGTAGGTTTTTCTCTAAATGTAACGTGAATATGTGCTAAAGCCCCTTAGAAAGTCCTCCTACTAAGGCACCTGCTGTCCTAGGCAGATCGCCTTAGCATAGCTTTGCCATAATCACACAAGCAAACCAATAATATTTATGCAAAAACTTAAACGATAAAAAAGGGAAACATTCTAGTAGGTATGCAAAAAGTACCATATTATGCCGAATAATGAATACCAAATGTTCTATTAAAATTCTAATCAAATATTCAACCAAATACCAAACATTTGATTAAAATTTACTAGCTGGAACCCGTCGAATTCGACGGTCACTTTATTGACTGTAATATTCAAAAATAAATGGGAACGATCAAGAATGTCACCAAGGTCTTGAACTAAACTAACAGGAAAAATCAAAGAGCAACGCGGACGGAACATGACTTGTGTCAGAAAGTAAACAAAAGGTTTCACGCCAGTTCTTAGCAACTGTACAATGACAATGAAATGATTGAAATCTCTAAAATTTGTTTTTAACTATCTTTATTAAGTTTAAAAAAAAAAAAAAGTAGATATTAAATGACGAATGAGCAAATACAGTTACAAATTCTAATTGAGCATTTCGTTGAAGACGATACTTTGGGTAAAGTCATCGACCACGAAACGTCCAGGTGAATTCTCTTACATGATCTCTACGGCCACAGCATTCTTTGATCTAACCATTTAGTGACATACAACATTCCATGAGAAAATACGGGTGCAGGAAGGTAAACGCCAAAAGTATGGAGCGAAAATAGTGAACATTTTTGGAATTCTGCAAGAGACAAAAAAAAAAAATGTAATCCGCCAAATGGCGATCGCGCGCTCCCTGCTTTATTTTCCTTTTCTCAAGCTACCCTTGATGGTAAAGATCCAGTATTAGACAGAAAACTGAAAAATTAAAGAAATAAAAGGTAAGTCGCTAACTAAAGGAGTTTATAACTGCAGTCAATGTCGTTAACAAACCACAATGTATGGCCGTGCCGTATTTTTCTTCCTTGTTCCACAAAACAATTCTTTGGAATTGAAATTTATAGCTGCTAAAACTGTTTTACAATCTTCGTGAAGCATATTCCAACTATACTTCTCCATTTTAAATACTGTTCGGAATGAGCATCATAATCCAGGAGTGTGCTATATTTGCCTTTCTCGTTGCATAAAACACATCGTTGGAATTAATATCTATATTAAATTTGCCTACTAAAACTATTTTACAACCATCGCCAGGCATGGTTCGGTTTTTAAGTTTTTGTTTTTCGCAAACTTGGCGCTCAGTTATCAAAAATCGCAAACCTTGTCAGACTTATTCTCTCTCTCTCTTCCCCCCTTCCCCCCCAAGACCTATGGACCAAGACCTTTTTTTAGACCTCTCAACCAAATTTTTACACATAGCTGTTCTTTCAATTTAGTGGATACTGGAAAAACATGTTTCAAATTAGTATATAGAAAAAATTAAGGAAATAAGCAATAAAGCGCCAAAATAAAGAAAGCTTTTATGATTTCCAGATGTATTTAATAAACCACAATGTTATATCTATGGCGAAAAATTGCACATTTGCTGTTCCGCCATGTTTGATCTGTTCAACTTTTTCTCTTTTGATCACACATCTACAGGCTAAGGCCTTTTGTAGACACTTTAAAAATTCTCTTACACCTAGCCGTTCTCTAAATTAGTGGATACAGTAAAAACACGTTCCAGGTTAACAGATAAGCCATAAAGCGTCAAAATAAAGAAGGCGTTTTTAGCTGTCAACAATGAGTTTTAATAAACCACAATGTTATTTCTATGGCAAAATATTACCAGTTTTGGTGAGTTATCGCTAAGTTTGTTGTCAAAAAATAAGTCTCCAAGACTAAACTCAATTTGGCAATATCTCCTATACTTCGTGAAAATTTGGCCAAAGCCTTTTAATTTAGAATGCGATTAATTTTTATTTATGGTGAAGTAATTCGAAGTCAGTTTTCATTTATTTTATTTATTTTTTTTTAATCGCTCTTATTCTAATCGGAATAAGAGCGATGTGTTAATCTAATTAGAACAACACATTTATTATCACTACACACTGTTGCCACGCAACATTTACAAACGGATGCAATTTCTAACAAATATTTTTCCAAATAAATCAAACCTTGCAGAGCGAAGGCAATCGTCTGCGTTAATAAACCACAATGTTATTTCTATGGCGAAAATTTGGACCTTTGCCGCTCTGCCACACCTAAACCGTTCGACTTTTTCTGATTTTCTCTTTTGATGGCACATCTACGGGCCGAGACCTTTCTTCAGACACCTCAACCGAGTTTTTACACCCAGCCGTTCTCTCAATTAGGTTGTCGAAAGAAAAACATGGTTCAAAATAATATATAGTTTAAACGGTTATTAAACTTTTATTGCAATGATTAATAAGATTGTAAATGTGGAATTTTGCATAATTTTGCAATTCTCTTCTTAAACTACAACTTTTCACATACATTTTTCGGCAAATTTTTTATTTCTTAAATTTTTCTCAACATATTTTCTTCCAAAACCTCTTTAATGTTTATTATTGTCCAGAAATGGATGTGTCCAAAAAGCCAGAACCTAAGTTCATAACCTGGTTTGAAATTCATGAAAGCAGCTCAAATGTTTGATCCAAAGAATGTTCCGCTGAAAACTTAGTAAGATTTTGGAATTCAGAGGTTGTTTCAGAAGTTTCCAAAACTAACACGCAAAGCAAAGTTAGTACTCTCAGTTTTACCTAATTTTGTAAACCATATATAGGCAACCTCCAGCCCGGGGAATATATCAAAACCCCATATAAGCCAAAAATCTCATATAAATCCCTATTATATGACCAACGACTTCATTAACATCCTAAAGTTTGTCCTCCTACTTTTCAAAGGTTGCCCACCTGCTCTAGACTGTGAAAGAGCAGTTTCATGTTACGGCCAAATATTTACAAAACAAGGGCAGAGTTTGAAGGAATTGTCGGTTGCATGACTAACATCTCTTTATTTTCATAAACTTTAGAGAAAAAGTGAGACTCGCTTATTTGTTATTTAATGTAAATTAAAATATTGCTGTCCTTTTAAACGTAGTTATTTCCTTACTCATACGCATTACTTCAATACATTTCTATAAATACCGCATAGTTTCAGAAAACTACCGCATCAATGCAGCATGATTCCGAAAAATTTTCCACATATTTTGGGCTCTCATCACCTTCTTTCAATTCGGACATAACAACATGTTGCCTGCAGCACATGCCCCATTTGTCCTCCCCTAGTTGTCAACCTCTGATTATATTTTGAGAAAAATTGCAGATGACACCAAATAATAAAAATTTGAATCTAAAACAAAATATTTTTGGTCATTTTCTGGTCTGAAAATTTGCAGGTAAATCAATAGATTCCCGTTATTTTGACATCTTGAATTTTGTGTGTTTTTGTTTAAATAAAGCATAATGATGGTCTTAACAACTTTTCTAAAAGTGTATTTATTAAATGAAAAAAATGGTATTTTAAAATATTAATCCCACCACACTTTTCAATTTCCAATGCATAAAGAAAAAGTAAAATCAAACAGCTCAAATATACTTATTGATTCATACTTGCAAACTTTTACACTTTCGGCTTTAGGTTCACTCTTTTCTTCCGATTTTTACAATTTTACTTTCCTCCTTTTTTTATACTCTTATTTTAATGAAGTTCTATTTAATTTAATAAAATCAAGAGCAATATTTTGCTTTTAAAAATGATCTTTTAAAATTTATTATTCATGAGATTTTTCCCGCAGTTTTGTTTATTTTAATATTTCTGAATTGCTGGCTTTCCTCTTTGAAAATGATATAGAATGAATGTATCTTTCATGATTGTAATAATAATGAATTAAGCCAAAGGATGTTTTGATTAGGGGAAAAAATTTATATTTGTGAAAGCTAACATTTTGGCATATTTATTTATTTATTTTTTTTTTAATTTCCTTTTCAGGTATTATTTTACAATACTTTCTTATGTATTACGGAATTGCTTTTTTCCTTCCCTGATGTGTTTAAATCATGTAAATTTTGTGTCCAGTATGAAGGCAGCGTTGTCAACTTTCCTGATTTAGGCACAGGCATGAAAGTTTTCAGTGTTTTGACTGAATTCAGTCTTTTTAAACATAATTGATGCATTTGAGATTTAGTATTTAAATTAGTTTAATGAATTTAGTTATACTGAATACAGTGATATAATGAATATTAGTTCATTTAATAATGAGTACATATAAAAGAATAACAGGGAATGCTTTAAATACATAGTAATTTATTTGCTCTGTATGATCCGCAGTAAAGTTCAGTCTTTTTATCTGTTTTGTGCTTTCATGTCTGTAGGCAGGAGACTCCAGATTTTTCATTAATGTCCTGCCAACATAATTTTGGATACATATCTCCTGATTTTCAATAATTTGTTCATTTTCTGTTAGTTTTTATCATTCGTCACATGAAAAATGCAATTTTTCAAATTTGAAATCTTTTTTTCATGGCAAGCAACCCTTCTCGCCATTTTTTTCTTTCCTGCAATCAAACCGATTCCACAAACCCGCGCATATGTGACATAAAAAAATTCAGGCTTCGCCAACAAATGTATAAAGGTGCGTTCAGACTACGTTCTTATTGTCGTTCGAGTTCTTATTGTAGCTATCGGTCTTACTTATGACGTCAGTTAGCGATGATAAAACCAGTTTTCTGGGATTTAAGTTCTTTCCAAATCCGTGCCTAATGTTTCTATGATTCCCCCTCTTCTTTTGTTGATACGTTTTCAAGGTGGGGAAAGGATGTCAACATCAATCATTCTTCCCACATGCACCATACTCAGCCCTTTTTTGTTTCACCTAGAACCAACCCCCCCTCCCTCCCCTCCCTTCCAAAAAAAAAAAAAAAAAAAAAAAAAAAAAAAAAAAAAAAAAAAACTTCAATACCAATGCAAAACTTTAAAGTCCAGAGTGTGAACAGTCTGATTTTTTGTGCTTACGATTTTTGCGACATTAGCTACAAGAAGAACGGTAAAAACGCTAGTCTGAATGCACCTTAATAAGGACGGAAGTGCAGCTTCATGTTCTAAAGCATTCCAATTTCAATCTTTTTCCATCACTCAAAAAAATGATTATTTTTTGTTTGGCATTGTTTTGTTTAATCCTTTAAGGCCTTAAGAGTAAAAACTGACCCCCAGTTTTAAACTATTTTTAACTTAATATTTTTTATGAGCTACTGACTACCTAATAGAAGGCATAACCCAAAATTAATTTTTTTCTGTTCCAAAAATATCTCTAGTTTGAACAACAGATTGTGTAAAAAATGCTTTTTCTCTCTCCAAAATGTAGTTTCAGCTGATGCATCCTTGATATTTTAAAATTTAGTTGTTGTTTTGTTTTTTTTTATTGAAAACAAGTTTCCTGATTTTTGCCCTTGCCAGGTTGGCAACTCTTGTGAATGTTTGTTATGAAGAATCTAAATTTTAGTGATTATTATTTATTTATTATTATAACTTTGTTTTAAGAAATATCTATTAAGGGTGTGTTATGTAAATTTTAATATTTTATATTATTTAAACTATGCAAATTGATAAAGTCTCTCATGAGTTTATTTAATGAAAAACATTTAAGTGCTTTTGGTATGCTATTTAGTAAAATTTCTTAAAATATCCTTTGTGCGTTATTTTGCAGAAATCATAGAAGTGATTTGTGCCAAATAGTTGTATATTGAACTGTCGATATTTCAATATGTCATTTGCATGTTATTTTACACCTTGGGAATTTCGAAAGTTGGCAAGTGTGTATCTTCAAAACCGGAGAAAATTATATTTAACACCCACCCCACCCCACCCTTAAAAAATGGTATTTATGTTTGTCAAAATTGTTGGTTACAAGAGTAATGTATTTTCCTTATTCAATTTCCTTTTGAATGTGAGTAAATTTTTTAATTTGTCAGAAAAAAAAATAATTTTAGCAGATTTTCAGTTCATATTTTCTGAAAAATGAAAGAATAAATATTTACTGCCCCCAAATACAGCAGAATGCTGTCAAAGTGTGAGCAGAACATTAGAGCTATCATAAGTAAATGCATGCATATATATATCTGGGAGGTGAACTTCCTCTCGCAAATTTAATTGTTTGCCAATGATTGAACTTTTTGTGAAAAATTATAGTTTCCACCTTTTGACCCCTCTCCAAATGTTTTTATAGCTGCATGTCTGATTTATACAATATAAACACATAGTGCTATTAATTAATAAAAACAATTCTAATTATGTTTTCTATACAGTATCAAGATTATACTAAATAACAAATTATGGTAACTTTTAAAATCTGAAAACCTTTCAAAGATAATTTTTCAGTTTTGAAAATCATTATTTACTGGCACATTTGTTTAAAATATTTATTGTGTATCTATTTATTAAAATATTACTTATTAATTCATTAATATGAGATTCAAGAAAATTTTCATTTTGAGTTATACTGGGTGATTCAAAATAGATGTTAAGGCGATTATTTTTTAAACCGTCATCAAAACAGACTTCCAATTAGAAAAGTTCGTCAAAATAAAAGTAGCTTTCAGATATAGCATCATTTTTTTTTACTGGGGGTTGTATACATATTAAAATACGAAATTTAATTTTGAAACAATCCCTCCTTTCCTACCCTTCATATTTAGAAGAATGTTGCTCTTTGCCTAAGGAAATTAATAAAACCAATTCTGTGTCTCTACGTGGAATAGTTTCCGAGATATTGCAATTTGAAAATTTTGACTTTTGTCACCAAGCACTAAGGGGATGTATCAAAAATGAGAAAATGTAATTACTTTTTAATTGACGTTAATTTATGTTAAGTCACTCAATAGACACAGTTCACTTCTCAAATTGTAATTTAGCAAGCATTTTCCTGTAACGCATGTTTGGCAGTTTCTAGGGAAAGTTACCACACCATTATTTTGTCATCCTCTTTTACGCTTTAAAATCCCTTCTCTAGATGCATGCAGTAATTAGTGGATATTCCCCCTAAAAGACTAAATTATTACTAATTTCATAACACAGTACCCATACATTCAGATAAAACTGTGCTTATTAATTTCACTAGTTTGAACGCATTTAATTGCCATTTCACAATTGTATCATTTAAATTTTTTTGCTTGAAAACTGATGCGAATCCAGCAGGTAGAGTAGTACAAGTCATCATTTTTAAAAATAAATTTTTTGCTGACTATTCCATGCAGAGACACGGGATTTGTTTTATTAATTTTCTTAGGCAAAGTGCAACATTCTTCTAAATATAAAGGGTAGGAAAGGAAGGACCGTATAAAAATTAAATTTCGTATTTTAATATGTATACAACCCCCAGTTAAAAAAATACCATATCTGAAAGCTACTCTTAATTTGACAAACTTTTCTAATTGATAGCATGTTTCGATCACTTACAGTTTAAAAAAGTAATCGCCTTAACATCTATTTTGAATCACCCGGTATAGTTAAAAGATGAAAAATAACAATTGCATGTTGTATGAGGAAAAATATAAAGATTCTGCTTCCACACTGTTTTTTTTTTTAAACTGTCTTGTGCAGAATAAAAGGAAGTAATGTGATCACGAAAAGTTTCGGGAGCCAGATTTTCAACGAAAAAATTGAGTTTGGCTGCCTATATATTTACTTTTCAGAAGTTTTGTGATGCATCTCATCATACGCATGCATGTAACACCCATTTTGACTGACCATGAGTCTATTTTGACCAGTTTTTCCCTGACAGTACGTACATATGTGTGTAACTCACATATCTCAAAAACTATTGGTCGTAGAATGTTGAAACCTTATGATTGTTGCAACATCTAATTGTGCACCTCCCCTCTTGGTCCCAATCAACTGGATAGTTTATCTATAGGGCTTCCCAAAAGATTTAACATACATTACCCTCGATGGACAGATATTCATTAACGCGTATTTTAGATGTTGAAATTTGGCTATTTCAAACAACTCAGAAGTGATATATATTGTTAAGGGTTACAAAATGAATTTCTCTATCAAAAATAGTGTCTTCATCATTTATAGTTCTGCTACAGGAACACTCAAAAAAATTTCAACACATTATGCTCAATGGCAGTTTTAGAAACATTCATCCATTTCATGCACAATACCATCCTACCATATAACTAGATAATGGTCCAAGCACGGTCACGTGCATCCCTCAAAAATTACGCCAAAAGTCGCCAAGCTTCACAACTTTTGGTGTACATGTGTATGCATTTAACTCTCATATCTCCAAAATACATTAATGTCTACGGCAGGGGCGTAGCCAGAAATTTTTCATGAGGGGGGTTACGACTACTACAACTCATATATATGTATACGTGGGTGTGATAATGTAGTGAAGAATATACATTTTGTATGGCAAAAAATTCCTCATGGGGGGGGTTATGACCCCCATAACACCCCCCACCCCACCCCGTGGCTACGCCCCTGGTCTACGGACATCTTTAATGTATTACATATGTGGTCAGTCATTGTTTGGTCCATGCCCAAAATCTCGCCATTAGTCATCGATCTTGGCGAATTTTGCCAAATTTGGCAACAAAAATAATTTTGTATTCTGCTAACACTGAACTTCTAAATACAAAATTTCAACTTTCTACAGTTGAACTATTGTAACGTCTAACTGTGCATCTCTTTTTTAATTGCAATCGGCTAATTAATTTATTTACAGGGTCAGCTGAATGACTTAATACATTAAGGTGTAAGGGTACATACAATTCATTGAAAGTCTGTGGTCAATTACTACTTTGGCTATCCCCAAAATCTCACAGACTATCTCAAGCTTGTTGACTTTTGGTGAAATTCGCCAAATTAAGTGTCAGAAACAAATCTGTCAAATTGAATCCAGCTTTGCGATATTGGAAATATTTATCTAGAAATCTCTAAACCTACGCATTGCTGCAGTACTTTAACAAAGCAAAGTTAGTGTAGTTGAAGTGCACCGAAAATATTTTTGTTTTAATAGATGCGCAAGGAAGTCATGTGTTGTCCACATCATTTATATATATATATTTGTACTGTCCATGAGCCAGAGTTCTAGATGAGACTCAGATCATGTATGACTAGATAGAAAAACTTTTTTAAGGCATAATCTCCTAAAACACACCTATTGGTAGACAGATGTACCTGGTGTTTTTTGTATTCTTACCTGTTTTTTTACTTAATTTTTTCTTACAACTATAGCTTTATTACTTACTTATTAGCAATTTATTAAAGCAAACTTATATTCTGCTCAAAATTTGTGTTAAAATTTTTATTTGAAATCACTTTTACATAACTGTTCAGGAGTGTAGGCAGGGGGTGCTGCTGGGACTGCAGCCGCCACCAAAATGAGTTATATGAAAAGTTTTCTGCATTTGTGGATATATATATATATACTCTTTTTTATTTATAAAAACTTTTTATTATTATTATTTATTTATTTATTTATTTATTGAGTCTTGAGTAAAAGAATGTTTAGTGCATTACTTTAATTTTTTTCGAGCGACCATTTAATATTCAAATTAAAATTCCATACATTTTTTCTTTTATTTAGTACAATAATTGATAAAAAATACACCATGAAATGAACTAAAAATCAAGCACAATATAGAAAACATTATTATTATTTTTTTTTTTTTTTTAATAATTTCGCAAGTAAAACGTATAATTATATTTGATTGTTTTTGAGTTCTTAATATTTTGTTTAAGTATGAGTAGTTTTGTAGTAAATAATCTAAAATTACCGCAGTTTCATTTTGTTAAGACAGAAATTTTTATTACCAACACAGCAAAATTATTAATTCACTATTTTGACACCGTATTAGGCCAGCACATTTTCCACTTTACTTCTGAATACAGGACTTGTTTGTAAACAATTACTTCATGACTTTCTGGTTACTTCTCACTCTTAGTAAAGGATCTCGGATAATAGCATTTAATTATCATAGCTGCCAACCTTCAGAATTAATAACAAAGTTTATTGAAATATTGTTAAAATGTTGTAGTTGATTAAATGAAATTATTAAATTAAAAAGAAATATGTTTTCTATATTGTGCTTGATTTTTAGTTCATCTCGTAGTGTATTTTTATCGATTATTGAACTAAATAAAAGAAAAAAATGTATAGAATTTTAATTTGAATATTAAAAGTTTGCTCAAAAAAATCTAAAGTAATGCACTAATAAATTTAAAAAATTGTGAGCAACCTTTCAAAATTTAAATTTTGTACTGAAACTTTCAGAAACTTTTTTTTTTTTGTCTATAAATTTATACCGTAATGAGAAAAAAAATTTATTTGATTTTTGACAATTTTTGAAATTTTTAAAAATTTGGAGCGACCTCTTTTTTTTTTTTTTTTTTTTGAGCTGTCCTTAGCAGGGGGCTCTTAAAACATAAAAAACTAACATTTTTTCACTCAAGACCAAAAAAAAAAGGGGGGTATCCGGTACCCGATCGGGCGGAGGAAGTGTTTCTCATATTTAATAATACTATAAAAAAAAAAGAGTAATATGCATAAAAACAATCCGGATGTGTATATGCATTCATATATATATCTGGAGGGATTTTTTAAAAAAAAAGGGGGGGGAGCTCCTATATTGTGATTATTCTGTCCTAAACATATTTTTTTTTTTCAATTTATTAGATTAATCTTCTGTCATACAATAACTTATTATTCATACTTTGTCACTAATAATAATCATTATATTTTCTAAAACAATGTTATATATTTAATTGGCCATTCAATAATTTTAATATATTATTATTCTATATATATATTTAATTATAATAATATACCTGGATACTTTTCAAGTATAATAATATTACGTTTTAGTATATGGCAACACCTATACTTTCTTTTTTCCACTTTTATTTTGTGGCAACACCACTTTTCACCTTTTACATTTCTTAACATTGGCAACACAGATTACTAGTGTACGCTAAGATTACCATGTGCTCTCTGGTATGTAAAGTCTAATTGCTTTTTCTATTTTTGTTATCTTTTTGATTCCTTTTTTCTTTCCATTTTTTATATAGTAGGGTAGGGCCCAGAAATGTGGAGTTAATCTCTTCTGATATGCCACACAACCGAAACCCTACTATTTGGTTTGCTCTAAATTATAATCCACTGTTTGTGGCCCCTGACGATGGTGACAGTGGTTATAATTTCCGTTCCATTCTATTTTCAAAATAATTCTTACACTTTATTTGGCTTCAAAATATGGTTTCTAATTCTTGCCAATAGCTGTTATATTTTTATGTGAGGTATGTCTTATTTGTAGTATGTTTTGTGTTTTACTTATTAGTTATATATATATATATATATATATATATATAATATATATATATAATATATATTATATATATAATATATATATATATATATATATGGGTCATTCCACAAGAATCGGGTAACTTTAGAGGTGAATTTGAAACATACTACATTTATCTCAGATTAGAATTTTTTTGATAAAATCTATGAAAAATAAGTTAATTTTATTGTATTTGTACAGCAACACTCAATTATTTGAACATTTTTGAAAAAATCGATTTTTTTCAAAAAGTAGATTCCAGGGGACTGACGGGAACAGGTGATTTCCTTCTAGAATGGACTTTTTAATGAATAATGCTAACTTTTTATTAATAATTAACCCTCCAAGCGGCTGAGACGTAAAATCCCGTCAACTGCGTTCCAGTTTTCACTGCAATGCATCTATAACTTAAATTATTTATAACAGTCAGGTATCATAAAATATGTTCCGATATTGATGCTTGCATGTAATTTAGGAACTTGTTTTTTAATAATTACAAATCTTCCAATCAAAATTTTATTTTTTGTATTATTTTAAAGCTACATGAAAATTTTACCGTAAAAACAACTTTACACTATTTGCCCATTTTCAAGACGCTCAGAGGGTTAATAATAATTATCCAAAGAAGTAATAAAATCATGTTTCATACATAACCTCAATACATATATTTTCCTATTTAATCATCTTTAACTAATACATTTTTAATTATTTATTTTAATTATACTATTTAAAACTTTAAATAAAACTTTTTAAACAAGTCATAAATTTAACATCAAAGCAAAAATAATAGTAATTATTTTTCGCAAACATCAATAAATGTATTAAATGTATAAGTGACTCTATTACGCTTGGTACTTGAAATAGGTATTGGTAATTTTTCCAATACATGCTCAAACGATATATCAGCTATATCATTTTCATCTAATCAAAATAAAGAATTTTTATCATTACATTTTTTGAGCAATGTGACAGTCAACTTTTCTTCGTTTTCTTTAACATACGAGCAAATTGCAACACTCCGGTATTCTTTATTTCTGACTAAAAATTTGACTAGGATAAAATCACCAACAGTGAACTTGATCTGTTGCTTACTTGTAGATTTTTTACTTTGCTTCTCACTTTTTTTTTTTTTTTTTTTTTTTTTTGAAGCTGTGAGTGTCGAACGGCGCCCTAAAAGATTTTGATCTTGTTCAAATTTAATTGTTCCCAACTTGTAACTTTCACAAGTTATAGGATCACAGAAACAACTCAATGCCTTCATAATAAGACGATTAGGGTGTTGTACAGTACATCACCACAAATTTGATGTACCTTGAGTGTTCCTTGAAAGAAAATTTGCTTATTCTGGTTTTCGTTTATCAGATCATCCATTGTTTTAATATCAACATCTTCAATAATAGAAATTTTTATTGCTGGGCATTTTTTATGTAATATGTCAGCAAATTCATTATATCACCTTTTTGCGCAATTTCTTGGTCGGCCGTTCTTTAAGTTATCCAAGCAGTTACAAGCAGTATTCCAGATGGAAAACTGCCAGGGGACTGACATTTTTACTATAAAACTCAAAAAATCTACTTATTGGAAGCAAATGCCATATTATTCTGTTCTAATATTAAATCTAGTAATAAAAAGACATTAAAATCAGCATACATCTATAATAATTATTTATAAATTATTAAATTATTACTTACCAGGGGACTGACAAATTGAGTGTTAGCATTCTGTTTGTTGACACAAGAATGGCGAAAAACATTGAATAAAAATGGCTGATGTATAAATAAACGTCGTCAATGCCATCTTTATATGATAAATAAATATGAAACAGGCAATAAAGTTATCAACAATGGATAATATCAGAAATATTTGGAATTTAACATAAGCCAGAGGACTGACGCGCAAAGTAGGGGTACACAACTTAAAATTGAAAAAAAGTTATGAAAATTTTCAAAAAATCACATTACACGCATAACAAGTTATTAAATAACTATCTCAGAACACAACAACGATCATTTTTGTTGCCTAAATCGGTTAGTTTAAAAATAATTAGCATTTAACTCTTCACTTTTTCGAGTGGTACATGCCAGGGGACTGATTTTTTGGGGTTAAAAACCTAATTTTTAATTAAAAAAAATTTCAAATTGCAAAATATTATACATGCTCCTAAACAGAATTAATGCTGTCTATAAATGGGCATTATTCAAAATTTAAAAATGTTGAATAGTAAATAAATTTTTTACAATTTCACGAAGTTACCCTATTCTTGTGGAATGACCCATATATATATATATATATATATATATATATATATATATATGAAAGTTTCTTGAGAAATTTGAGGTTCAGCTACAGACCTAAGCAGAAAGTCTCTTTATTATTATTATGTATATTTTTCCAACAGCAAAGATTTAAATTCAATGTACATTTTTTTTTTTTTTTTTAAATGAACCCATTCCCCTTCTCTTCAAGAAAGGTTATGCTCTAACATTTTTTACAAGTTACATTGCATTCCAGTTTTTGAGTTCTCAGCTACCTCGAAAAAATAATCCTGGCTACGCTATTGTGACTGTTTAACATTCAAAAGAACTGTACTTTTAATTACTTTCAAACCATAAATTGCATGAATTGGAGGTGTCTTGTGTTTTCTCACCAGAAATGGAGATTGTCACTTCAGGTGTCAACTTAAATATGTACGCTAAAGTTTGAAACGCATATTTTCTTTTTCTTGGAAAGATGACTATTTCTCTTAGCTAGGGGCGGAGGCGTAACTTACTATGGGCAAGAGGGGGTAATTGCCGTCCCCCCCCCCCCAAAAAAAAAAAAAAAAAAAATTACATGCCAGTAAATGCCAATGGCTAAGGGTTTAGTGTTACTTTGTTAAATCAAGCCACCCTAGTAACCAGATTTTAAGAATTTTAAAAATTTTGTTGCAATGCATTTCAATGAGGGAAAATGTATTTTTGAACGGCAATTAACAATGTTTTTCTATTTGTAAAATAAATGTTGTATGAAATATTAAGGTTAAACAATTAAGGAAAATTTTAATTATTTTTATACACAGATCTTTCCTTTTTTTTTTTTGTGTAAAAATTCGTTTTTAAAGCCGTGTAAAATACTAAAATATTTTTATATGTATTCTTTTCAGAAAATATTCAATCTCGTATCTCAACTATAGTAATTAGAGGATCCACTGACAGCGTTATGGATGAAATGAGTCGAGCAATTGATGATGGGGTAAATAATTTCAAGGCCTTAACTCAGGTGCATTATTTTGTTGTATTAGTTATCCCCACTTTAAAAATTTTAAAGAATGCCTTATTTTATTTATCTATTTTTTCATTTATTTTTTAGGATGGAAGATTAGTTCCTGGTGCTGGTGCCACCGAAATTGAACTAGCGAAGCAAATTACAAAATATGGAGAGGTATTTATCTGTTGTTATTTCTGTTAAGTATTCTTGCAAGATGATCCATTCAGTGTCAATGTGTGTTTGAATTTTAACTTGCTTAACTAGCAAAACTTGTATTAGTGACATCTAAATCATTATTAATATCTACATAAGTAAGGCATATCACCACTGCTAATAATGCAGAGTTCCTACAAATTTGGCAAAGAATGGAGAGTCATTGAAATACTGAGTAAATTGCAAATTCTGTATTGGAGTATGTATGCAGGCATTTTCCTTCTACTGTTGCTGTCATAATTTCTCTTTACAATATTCTCAGGCATAAGAGTAATGTACAGTTGTGGTTGTAAGTGAATTTTCGTCTTCACATATACACCTAGATACATAAATTCTACTGTTTCTTTATTAAAATGAAATTTTGATGCTGGAGTACAATCTTTTTTACATTAGTTTTTTGCCATGAGAGTGAAAGTTGATTTTAAGATTAATTTTTCTTTTCTTTTTTTTCTTCATATAAAATAGTAAAGAAAAATTTGTGTGGAAGAGGCAGGCTCACAAATGAATGGAAATTATATTAAAAATAATTAAAGTAAAAATTGAAAAAAAAATATTTTGACTAGGAAAAAACATTTATGAAGGCAAACAAGAATGAAGTCAGCATGTTCATACTTTTTTTTTTCTTCTTCTTTTGATTACTTTTCAGGTCTTGTAACCTTTTTTCTTAAGCAGGGTGTCCACTGGCGACTAAAAAGGCAACTTTTGCTATTAATTTAAAGATAGGGCGACCTCTTTTATTTAAAAAAAATGCCATTTTCATACTATTTTCAACTTTTTGGCTACTTGTAACCTACTCCAGGTGACTAATTTTAAAATCAGAAATCGTATTTTAGTTTCTCAATACCCCTTTCTTTTCAAAGTTGCAACTAGTTGTTCATCAAACTTTCTAATCTATTTTTCAAAACCTTTTTATTAAAAAAATGTACTGTATGCTCTTATATAACCCATGAAGTTTTTAATTTTATCATTTTATTCATTCTTTCTTAAATGAAACTAATTGATGCCATGTTATTTATTTCTTAACTACAAAATCGTGCAAAAATGCTACTGAACTGGCGACTTTGTTATGCCAGTGAGGCTACTAAAGATACTATTTTTGCCTCTTGACATTGGTAGACACCCTGCTTATGTGTTACAGAACTGTTCTTATTGTTATTATTTATTTATAATTATATAAAATGTGTATGTTTGTCCCCCCCCCCCCTCTGTGAAAATTACTTTAAAGGGGGGGGGGGAGAAATATATATTAAGAGTGATTGTTATTTTTAAATATTGTTTCTCATTTTCTGTTTCTCTAACTGTGTGCAGAATTTCCTGTTTTTTGTTTCCTTCCAACTTTGCCATTCTCATCCTTCAATCCTAGCACACAGTGAGAATAAAATAGTTTTTTTAAGAAAAGACAACCTAAAATTCATAAATTTGCTATTGAAAGGAATTATTAAATCAGATTTTCACAGCTAAAGTGAATGGAATCAACTGCAATTCTCGGAAAGAAAGCATTGACTGTTTTCAACTTATGCATCTTGTTCTGGTTATTAGGTATTTGTGCTGCTTTTGCTGGTGTTTGACTATTAGTGTTTGTGTGATGAGCTGTCTCTTATCTTGCCCTCATTTTCAGCTGTTTATGTGCTTGTACATTGCTGTCCTGTTTAAGCTGAAATCTTTGCCATTCTGTCAGCTATGTCTTCAAGTGACTAAAACTTAAAAGACACTTCTTTGGTGGAATTCTTTCACCTGTTCTCTGCTGCTGTTATTTTTCCATCGTGATTGACAAAGCAGCTGCAGTAAGTGCCATGTGATTATTGTTTTGAATAGGCAGTTTAGCTTTTCCTAACTTTGTAGGCTTCACGTGATTCCTGTCCTTAGACTCTTATTCTGATTCTTAATGTGTTTGAGAAGGCAAAAAAGCTAAAAGATGTATAAAAAAAATAAAATAAAGCAGCAGAATGTGAAAAGTAATTATTGTCTAGGGAATATTTTTCCCCACATCGAAGACAGAGGTCGCTAGTCGTCATACAGTGGTTGTGCGGGTAGGCTAATTTAAGTTAGCAGATGCATAAGAGCAATTGAAATGGCAAAACATTCAGAAAAGTGGTCTCGTGTGGAAGTGCAAGCTGGTTGAATTTCTTATAGACAAAGAATGTGTCTGCATCCGAAATTCAGTCAGTCATGGAAGTTTATGGTGAAGAAGCAGTAAGCAGACATGTAGCAAAATGGTGTCTCTTTTAAAGCAAGTGGGGGGGGGTTAAATCTGGAGCCACCCCCATACAACCCAAATTTGGCTCCTAGTGACTGTTTTCTTTTTCCGAAATTGAAGGAACACTTATTTGTAACAAGGTTCTCTTCAGACAGTCATATGTAAACAACTGCCAAGAGCTGGTTAAATGGACAGGGACATGATTTCCACCAAGACAGATTAAACAAATTGGTCCTGCATTCTGATAAATGCCTAAATAAATTTAGCAATTATGTGGGAAAATGATTGGCTGGTATGTCTCCTAATTCCTTTATGTATTTTTTGTCTATTGTTAATGAATATTTTTTTATTTCCCTTGTAACCTTTTTTTTTAATCTATTTACATAATTTTATTGAAATTGAAAATTTTTACATCTTTTATTATTTAGTTTGCATTTTGAATGTTCTTTTCCTAATTTTAAATTGATAACTAGTCCTGTGTGTCAAGTTGTTTTAAATGGTGGTGCTTGTGAATTATTTGTTATCTTTTAAAATATGTTTTTATATGCTGCATCTTTTATCAAATTGCTATGCTTTGTATAATTTTTTTCTGTAGACACTGCCTGGTCTTGAACAGTATTCAGTGAAAAAATTTGCTGAAGCATTGGAATCTCTTCCAAAAGCTCTAGCCGATAATGCTGGATTAAAGGTAATACTATGGAAAAACATAAGTGTATTTTGCATTTGGTTATGAGATCCGTATTTATTTCATTTCTCTTGATTCCAGTCAAATGAAGTTATCTCAAAGTTATATGCTAGCCATCAAGAAGGAGATCGAAGTATGGGTGTTGATGTTGAGGTAATTTTTTATTTATTTTTAGCTGTCTCTTTTAAAAGAAAAGGTTAAAAATAACATCCTTTCTCTTTTCTAAATTTTTCCGCTTGCATGTATTCTAATAACGCTCAGTTAGATTATTTCATAAATTTAACTTAGAAGTTAGTTAAAAGTAAATTTTTAACACTCAACTGTCTCATACTATTACAATAATGGGGAAAATATATAAACACAACTATCTTAAAATGTGTATATATATTGGGGAGATTCATAAATTTCAAGTTTTTATTTTAACTTCAATGCATATCATTCTACCTACTAAAATATGAATTAGCTATTAGTTTTGGACTTTTTGATTAAATATTTAGAGGTCAATATCAACTCTCAATATTTAATGATCCAAGCGATTGTGATGCAAAACCTTGTCCACTTCATTTCAGTTTTCACAGCAATGCATCTATAATTTAAATTATTTATAACACTCAGGTATTATAAAATATATTTTGATATTAAAACTTGTAAGTAAGTATGGAATTTTTTTTTTTTTTTTTTCTTAATACAATTTTAGCTGCAAGAAAATTTTACTGCAAAAACAATTTTACATTATCTGCCCATTTCCCAGATGCTCAGAGAGTTAAGAATGAACTCAATAATGCACTTTTCAGTCTTCAAACTTCCGAACTATTGCCCAGTTCTTGGCTTCCAGCATTGAAGAAAACTTGATTTAAAAAAAATTAGAAAAATAAGTTAAGTTAGAAAAAATGAAAGAAAAAGAAGAAACAATAAATAGAGAGAGAAATGCAATTTATTATAACTTCAGCTACTGCTGAGGAAAGAAGTGATAGTGACATAAGTTGTCATAATTTTCCTCATTCAGAACCCTCTTCAAGCAAAGATTTTTTGCAACCATAGAAACGAAGCCTGAAAACAATCCTAAATTCTAATTTAGCTTCTAGTCTTCATGTCACTAATTTGACTGGTCGAAAAGCAACTGCTGCTTTGACCTCTTGGCTCAAAAGTCTGGGCTATAATGTGTCAGAATATATTGTTAGATATTTTTCTATATGCTGCCAAAGAATGGATATTAGAAAGCAGCTTTACTGAGTCTAGAAACTACACTTGTTGTGCACTGGTATGGAAAGATGCTCCAGGGCATAACAGGACATGAAATAGTAATCACCAATCTTGTTATCTAGAAAAGGAGTCAACCAGCTCTTTGTCATTACCAAGCTTCCGGGTAGCAATGAGGAAATGATGGCATTTGCTAGTTTCAAGATAATTTTATCCTGGAGCTTACATGATAAAATAAGATGCATGTCCTTCGATATAACAGCATTTATTACAGGGTGAATAAACAGAGCCTGTATTCTTTTGGAATTGAAAATGCAAAACAATTGATTTGATTCTCTTGGTGGCATTGCATCCTAAAAATTATACTTTGAAGCTGTCGAAATATCAGCTGTTGAACCTTCCAACAGATCTGAAATCATGATTTTCAAAAAATTTAAGAACTGTTGGACAAAAATTAATCAGGAAGACATTAAAACTGTGATATCTGAACCATCTATTTGGAGTTGCATTCAAACTGTGACATCAAATATTATTGTTTTTTGCTCAAGATCAGCTGCCACAATTTTGGCCTTGTGACGATTACAAGGAACGCCTTCATTTGATCATCATCATTTTAGAAGAGGTCAATTCATCATTTTAGAAGGTTCTTGAAAGCATTTCACTCAATAAAAGCCCTTACTGGAATCCACTGTGCACTAGGGTGCATCAAAATCCCTTCTGGAAACAAATCACTTTGTCCCCAGTCTGAAAATGTTCCATTACCCACAAAAAGTTGTCATACCAATTTTTTTTGTTTTCGGAAAAATTTTAGGGGGTCCACAGCAAGTTTGAATTTACAGATTTGGTGCATAAAATCACTAAATTCAATATTTTTTATAATTATTTGGTTTTTATAATTCATCATAAATTGCTTTATAAACTGTTTTACAATTATCTAGGAATAGTGATTAAAATAAAATATGGACCATAAAAATAATTAAAGGTGTGTGGCAACAATAACACTTAGTTCAGAATGAAATGTATTTCCTGTTTCTTTCTACTTAGCTTTCAACATGCGGCAAGACTGACTGTGATTACAATTGCTTAGGATAAAGTGCATTTCCTGTTTATTTTAATTCCAGTAAGGGTTTTTTTTTTTTTTTTTCCCTGTAAATCAGTTTTGCGTTAGTTCTGGCTTTAAGTTTGAGCTGATTTTTCTATTAATGTGTAGTTTTTTAATTTTGGTTTGGATTTGGATACACTGCAGTGACTTAAGTTGCATCTTTTGTTTGGATTACACAATGGAAACCAGATTGTCATAAAAAATGTTTGGTCTTGATAGCAAAATAACTTGTGATGATGCAAAAAGAAATGGCTCTGAACTTCCAACTAATTTGCAAGTTTTGAGATGTATGATGTATCATATTGAAGAAGGTCTCCATGAAAATAGAACTAAATGGGAGTCTTCGAAACTAGTCCTTTCGCAAGTAAAGCTATTTTATGAAAAAGCCAATATCCCAATGATCAGTGAATGAAAAGCTTGTGAAAAAATTATAAAACTTCTTCATGATAATTCAAAACTAAGAGCGATACCCCTTAATCAAAGATTTGCACCTAATACTAGAGACAAGGTAAAACAGGTGGAAGAGAAATTAGCCTTAACATTTCCTTTATGTCCTGTGGATGTAGAAAAACAAATAAAGAACAATGAAGATCTTGCTTTCCTTAAGTCAATGCAAAGCGACCGTTTGGCAACAATAGGATCTTATGATACATGGCTTGGGGGGGAAAGTGAAACAAAAAGAACAGCGGCTACAGCTACTAGAAATAAGAAGAAGGAAAATCGAAAGGAACTTAGTTCCAACTTAATATTAAATTATATTCCTAGTCCTATTGATGAATCTGATGAACAAAGTGAAACAAATGATATTACTGATGAAAACTTTGATTGTAAAGAACCCTCAGGAAGAGCTCTAAATCGTCATCAAAAGAAACGAACAGGCGCAACATTATTTATACCATTTAATATTATGAAAAAACCTAATCTTGTTTCAGTAGCAACATGCTTAAATAAGAGTCCAGGTCAACAAGCATCTTATACAAAAGCACTAATTACAGAAATAGGAGGAGATACAAGCACAATTGCAGCTTCATATTCAACAGCAGATAGATCAAGAAGACAAGTTGCAAAGGAAATTTCAGCTGCTTGCAAGGAGCAGTGGTCTTTTCTTAAATACACAACCCTGCATTGGGATACAAAACTTTCAACAGCTCTGTCCAGTAAGTACAAAAAAGAAGAACGCCTCACCATTGTCGTGGGAGATGTTCACCAGCAAAAGATTCTTGGTGTGCCAACATATTCACTAGGAACTAATCTTGAGTGTGGTGGAGTCATTGCACAGTTAATATATGAGCAGCTCATCTCATGGCAGTGCACACAAACAATCGTGAACATGACGTTTGACACAACCTCTTCCAACACAGGTCATATTACTGCTGCCTGCGTCAGTATACAAAAGAAACGGGAGGTGCACTTCTTTTGTCAGCTTGCCGTCATCACATTGGAGAAGTCATTTTATCTCATATTTTTGATGATCTAAAGATTGAAGCTTCAAAGTCACCAGATGTAACCTTGTTTAAACGGTTTCGGGACAATTTTGATCATCTTGATAATGGTGAATTGAAACCATATGACTCAAAATCAATGAATGTACAAGCTCAAAGAATAGTCAGTGGTCTTACAACCAGTGCAATCCAAACAGCAAAATATGCCATCAGTTCTGGGAAATATAGAGATGATTATATGGAGTTCACAAAGCTTTGCCTATTATATTTAGACTTTCCCAATAATGAGCAAGAAAATAAATTAAATCGACCAGGAGCATTGCACAAAGCACGTTGGATGGCAAAAACTGTTATACACAATTAAA
Source organism: Cheiracanthium punctorium (assembly GCA_038373885.1). Lineage (NCBI taxonomy): Eukaryota > Metazoa > Arthropoda > Arachnida > Araneae > Cheiracanthiidae > Cheiracanthium > Cheiracanthium punctorium. The sequence continues at coordinate 218,182 of JAWZYV010003359.1, read as the reverse complement.
ATTTGTCTTCTTGAACAGCAAATACAGCAACTGCCTACTGCCACAATAACATCTAAACAGCAGATACCTAAACTGTGTGACTTTGCGAACTTTGTTACTCTCATTTACAGCTCCTGGTGGATAACTTGTGATACTGCAATACATGCTCCTTGGAATGACTTACAAATGCTTCATTCTCTTATGGCATACAAGGTTGTCCATCCCATTATATCTGAGAATGCAATCAAAGCTTTTGAGAAACACTACTGGTATCTAACAGAAAAGATGGTACCACTTGCCCTTTGGAGTGACAAAGTTCCACCAGAAGAAAAAAAAAAAGCCATTGCTAATGCAATGCTAGCTACAAAATCCGATTCCACTGATACTGTGTTTAAATTAAAATATAAATATGGCATGGATTTTGGAAAACCCAAATTTCCAAAAAAATCTGGCTGAAAATACAACTCTTTCTGATTTAGTTGGAGCAGAGTCCTGGTTTTTATTTTATCTGCTTGAACTAGACTCAAGTTTTTTTAGTAAAAGACGTTTCAGAATGGTCAACGTCTGCATCCTGCACTGTATCATTTACAAATTTGCAAGCATTGAATGTTGTCAATGACTGTGCTGAACGAGGGGTGAAACTAAGTACTGATTTTATAGAATCGGCGAAACATGACGATCACTACCAAAATGTTCTGCAAGTTGTAGAAAAAGATCGACGAAAACAAAAAAATCTACGAAAACAGCCAAAATTGAACAACTTTTAAATTGAGTGTACTTATACAAATTTAATTGAAATTAGAAATTTAGTATTATATTATATATAATATTTCGTTATATATCAAAACAATCTCAATTGAATTATTTATTTAAAATGCTTGCTTAATTTTTTTTTTTTTTTTTTTTTTTTGTCATGATGCTTTGTTTTTTAGAATTTCTGTTTTTGTTGAACATTCCTAGGGCCGGTAGACCCCCTAAATATTATTAAAATTTCACTAAACTTTATCTGTATTGTTTTTGTAGCATTTTGAACAAAAATAACATGGGGACAGACAATTTTCATAAAGTTTTTAAAAATATGCGGATTTTGATGCACCCTACTGTGCACGATGGACGGCAAAAGCTGTGTATGCATTGAAAATGTTTCTGCTTAAGATCACCATAAAGCGAAGCAAAGGCCATTAAGAATATGATTTTAACACTCATGAAGAACAGGCCGGAAAACAGTCCTGAAAACGCATCTTGATTGGAAATGAGACATGCAGAGATGCCAATTACTCCGGAAGTGCAGTGTAAAATACGGTAGTACGGAAATCAATAAAAAAATACGGAAATCTGCTCGCACAAAGTTAAAAAATGAAAATCCCCCCAATCATAAACTTTGACTTGTGTCCGATGCAAGTTGTAAACAATATTTCTTTCCTTTGCTTCTCGTATATATATCTCCGTTTCATCCTAGATAAATAAGCGATAATCATCGAATCAAAGAGCAGCCTGTTAAAGCATCACTGCTAAATGGGAGACTCCGCCTTTAACATAAAGTATTATCAACGAATGAAAACGTAGTAGACCATAGAGTTGATGACATCAGCAAATAGCTTTGCCTGCATTCCTATTTTCACCCCGTCTGTCAACTGCGATAAATTATTCCGTAGTCTAATCTAGTTTTTAACTAAGTATAATAAGCAGAGCGTGCATCGTGCACATGAAGCTCGGGAGGAGAAACATCGGCTTGTTATCCAAGTTGAACCAACTACGCAGTATGAGAATTGCCGACGAAACTGCGGCTACCATTGATTGCGCCATCTATTGACGGCAGCCAAAAACAACATCATGCGCGCGCGCTTTTCCGATTTAAAGCTTCTCTAATTGGGATTTATTCATTTATGCTGAAATTTCATGAAGTATACACTATCATTTGAATAAATAAATATAATTAATATGCATATATAATAAATTTGTTTCTATATTACTTAGTTACAAACGATGTAACATCAGTTTAATTTAATAAATTAATTAATAATTTAAATAAATTCTCTTTAAAACTGCATTCGAACAATATAACAGCTCTTTTTTTATTCAATTATCGTTATATTTTTATTGTAATACATATTTAAAATGGATAAAAATGATCGTCCGAAGAAGACTCGGAATCTTTTTTTTTTTTTTTTTTTTGTTGTTGTAACATTTAAATAAACCGATAATAATGCATTAGAATGAAAAATCAAACAATACTTTTAATATGTAGCTGGGGAAAAAATTAAAAAATGACTCCTGAAATTTAATCACTTTTCTCCTGATGTCATCTTTACAATGTTGGCATCTATGGACAGGATGCAATCACAAGCCAAAATATCAGAGATTTTGTTACAACAAGTACAATGAAATTTTTCAACATGGCTGGCACATCATGGGAGTTCATCCAAAAATATCCTGAGGTATGGGAAGAAGAAGAAAGCTAAATCTTGGCTAAAGAAATTGTACTAAACATGAGTTGTTCCCAATATAGATGAATGGGGTGTTGCTTTCACTGAAGAGTACAAAAAATTATACACAAACGATGAAGAAAGTAAGACAGAAAAACCCCACTATCAACAATGCAAATTTCATAACTTTTTTTTTTTATCTTTCTACTTTGAAATAGAAGTTTGAACTCGTATTTAGTATTTATCTATAAAACTGTGTTCTGATTGTAATAAATTTTTACTTTATTAAAATTGTTGCTTTTGTTTCATTCTTCATATTTCAAAAATCTGTAGCAACCCTTCAATATTAATTAAAATATATTTTTTTTTTAAATCCTGGTCTGATTTCTAGTGAAATAGATCGCTTTTAAGAGTTGAGAGTAAAAGAAAAATTTTAGTAGTCTAATATGAATCACCCTAATACATATGTCTAGAAATTAGTTCCTTTCTGCCAATAAGAAAATCATGCTAATCAGAATATAATTGTTAAACTCTGTGTGGCAATAAATTATTTCCTCTGGTGTGTATTGCTGCTAAATTTCAAATTTTGTATTGATTTTACTTGATACTAACAATCTATAAGGTGTTGAAAATGTAAATGCATTGAGGGAATCGCTTAGTAATGTACTGTTTAATACTTTTACTAGGGATGCACTGAATATTCGGTTGCTATTCGGCAGACAAACCGAATATTAGGTTCGGCCGAATACTTAAATATTCGGCAACCAAATAGTGAACAAATTGAAGTTTTACCAATCGGTAAACAAATACATATTTTTTATATCATGAATGAAAGATACAGTATAGTACCATAGTACTAAATTGATTCAAGTTGTTACTTAACTAATATCACATGTGAATAAGCGTTAGAAACCCTTAGAAAGTCCTCCTATCAAGGCCATGTTGGCAGACAGCCCTAACATAGTGTTCCACAATCACACAAAAAACTAATATCACAATGAAATTAGTTTTAATGTAAGAGAAAACACTGTGATGTTAAATTTGAATTTTGTTGCCTTTCAATTTTTCTTAAATCTTATGATACATTATATTAGCCTTGCTATTACAAACTGATTTAAATTTGAAACAGTAACCAGAAAAAAAAAACCTAATGTTAAATATCCCAGATCACATTGTCTCCCGAAATATCACTTCAAAAAATATGAAATTTTTTGCTACCTTTCAATCTACCATTATCACTTCAGGCTTTAGCCAAGGATTCCCAGCCACTTTGTGAAATGGCCAGCCAAAGTAGAATATACAATATTGATTGTAAGTACTTTGGACTTTGGCCAAAATGCAAATTGGCCAGCCAATTCGCGAACTGGCCGAACTTCGGGCTGTGGCCATAACATATATATCTGGTCATCAGTAATCTTTCCCCTCTTTTTTATTCAAACAATCTGTTCTTGTTCCTTTCCTGTTGATCAGGCTCAACATTAGATTTGATTTGAAATAATGTATAAATTGCATAAAAGAATGTCCATTTATTATCTAGAAACTAATAAAAATTTTAAAGAATAATAAGTGTTTTTCATTACATAATTGGATAATATTTCAAATCTTAGTGCTATAAGATATATTTTTTTTTATATGTTTTAGTTATAGTTTATCTCATATATATTTTGATTCATGTTTTTATATTGCCCAATATTTCTTTGGCAAATTTTTTAAATTGAATTTATTTACATTATCCAACTCAAGTAATGGGATACTATTAGCTAAATTTATATAGACCTGTATGACTTAACTATAAAAAGGAAAATATATCTTTATTGATTATAGGTGCGTGTTATGTTGAAAATATATGACTATGATTTTGAAGACTTGGCATTTCTGCTGTTTTTTATATACTGTAGAACAATGGCTCCCAACCTTTAACGTGTGTCTCCTTACAAAGGATAGCTTGTAAGGTTCTTCCCCCACCCCACCTCCCAATCTCATATTCCTCAACATACATACAGTTTTTTATTTTTCTACAAAATAATGTTATCAATCCGTAAAGTTTGGATAAACAAGTCAAGAAAAATAGATATGTTTTAGAGTAAAAGTAAAAATGAATAAGATATGTATATATATATATATATTTATTTTCCATGCATTATTACCATTTTGCCTGTTTTTCTCACGCACTGCCACCCTCCACCCTCTCCCAGAAAATGTTCTGCACTGCCTGGTTAATGCAAACCATGAATCTGCAATTTCAGAAAACCACAAAGTAAAACTAAATAAGCAATCTACTTGAAGAAAGGGATATTTTAGTATTTGTGAACTCTGATGATAACATTAATAACTTTCACATGACTGACAGTGGAGTAACCTACTCTGCATTTGTCACAAGATATAAAGTGTGACACTTAACAACTCTGAGGATGCTCAAAAAATTCATAAAATAGCATTTGATAAAGGTTAGTCACTTGGAGAGAAATTTCAAATTTTTAGAGCAGCGAAAGTATGTTATATGAGGGGCACTATTTATATTTTGAGCCTAATAATGAAAAAATTAATTGATTATCAAAAATTACTTTATTATTTTTCAGGATATTCTCCATCATCATCTAAACCACTTGTCAAAGCATTTTTTTCCATTCCACATGAGATCTCCAAAACGTGGTTTTTGAATGGATCAAAGGCTTCGTCTGCCAACAAAAATTGTTGTTCACACAATTTACTTTTACCGTTCAGGAACAAAAAGAATTTATTGGGTGCAAAATCAGTACTGTGTGGTGGATGACCCATTAATTTGATTTTTGAGTGTTCCAACATTTGTTTGCACCAGTCGACATAAGCATCTTTTACAGATTTTTTCAAAATGATGTGGGATCCAGTGAGAACAAACCTTTTTCACAGCTAAATGATCGTGCAATATTTAATATATGCTAGTTGAACTAATACCTAGTGTTGACTCAATCTCGCAATATCACATGACTATCTAGCATTATCAATTTTTGCACAGCATAAATGTTTTCTGACCCAACAGCTGATTTTAGACAGCCTTCACAACTTTCGTCTTTGAGCAAATGTTGATGATAATTAAATTCATTATACCAGCATTTCACAATGACAACGGATGGGGGGGTTCATCACCAAATATCACAGTAAGTTCATCAATGCATTCTTGTCTTGATAATCCATGTCAAACGTCATAATATATCATAGTGGGAAAATTTTCATGGTTTAATTCTATATTATAACTTTGACACAGTTTTTTGGGTCACTACAAAACAAAACTTTTTTCAAACAAAAATCTCAATGACAAAAGTTATGAATATTATTATGTTAAAAAATGTTAAACTTTCTATTGGAAACGTCAACTATTGTCTTCCTATCCTTAGTATTGCCAAGGCTTAAAATATAAATAATGCCCTATGTACAATAGAAAATATAATGACAGTATACAATATAAAAAAGAGAAAACTAATTTGGGCATCCCAAACAGCTGACAATACTATTGAACAAATGTTTTAAAAGCTTGAATATTTTTTGCAGATAATGTTATAATTTTGTACGTAGTGTTATTCCTTTGTATTTTTATAATACTGAGTACATATTATAAAATTATAAGTAATATGATCCCCCCCCCCTCCCTTTTTTTTCATCATAATGGGGATGGAAGGGATAGAATAGTTTTCCTCTTATATTCTTAAATCCACACAAGGTCCGAAACCAAGCTATGCATATTCTGGGTCTTCTACAGTACTTCCTCTTACTTGAGCATACAATAAAGATAGGGAACAAGTTAAAAAATAATTTATTACCTGTTTTTATCAAATTATTTGTTTTTCTTTTTTTATAATAATATATTATGTTTTTTATAGGGAGAAAACCATGGAGTTAAAAATGCTGAACAAGCTGGTATTTTAGATTTGTACATCACTAAACACTGGGCGATAAAAAATGCTGCAAATGTTGTAAATACAATTTTGAGAGTTGATCAAGTAAGCTTTCCTCTGTTCTTGTTGTTCTCTTTTTTAGTTTAGTTTTTCATATCTTTATTAACATAGTTAACACAGCTTCTAGTTAAGTCAAAATAATTTTATAACACAATTGATTTTGGGATTTTTAATATTTGTTTTTCTTCTACAGGAGCATAGCAATTCAATTAATTAGAGGGGGGGGGGTGCACTTAGTATGTTTTAACAATTTTGCAAACTCAAAAAGACACCATATTGTGCTGATCTGTGGTTATCTTCTCCCTTGCTTTCCTATTCCATTGTTCTAAAAATGAAAAATTCTCCTCCATTAATAACAACTTGAGAATTTAATTGTGGCTACTGTAATTGTAGCTGATATGAAATAGATGCTTAACATTTTACACAGTTCGTAGACATAATTCTCAACAGTGTCTATCACCACTATAAATGTGGTCATAGAACATCTGTAGTGTGGATAGTACTCTTAATTTTTCTGGGTTATCTCTTTCGGAAACACTTTCTCAGGTTAGCAATGCTATAAAATATTTCTTTCATCTGTAGCAGTATGTTTTAAAAGGATGCCCCAGTGGCACCACTTTCAAAAATAAAGCTTTAGATTATGACATAACATTCAAACAATAAAAAAGTGCCTGCGATAAGAGGCCAAATGTTACTCAGTTATAAAGAATGTTTGCTATTATTTGTAAAAGTGTGTACATTAATAATTTTCTTCTGAAATTCATAATTTTTCCGTGCATAAATTGTCCCCTATGAATTTTAAATACCACAAGAAAAAAATTTAGGAGCATTTTGTCCAGCATTACTCTTTCTTTTTTTTTTTTTTTTTTTTCTCCTTCCTGTAAGAAGGGTAGGGGGAGCACTGATCTGTAATGGCCTTATTACACGGACAAAATTTAAAGCAATTTTGGTTGCAGCAACCAGTTGTTGCAATTCATTCCTTCAAGTCAGTGAGTCCAGATGAGGACTTTGTATTGCCATAGCAAACAAACTCTGTTGTGTTCACAAACGCCAGAGATTCGAATCGTATTATTTATTTTTCTTTTCTTCAATCAAATCAACTTCCATGTTGATATTCGACTTTGCGGACATTTTCTTTTCGCACACCCTAATTATCCTTTTCAGTATGAACGGTATGGCTGATGCTGACTCTTCCGCCATCTTGCGTTGTGACATAGAAGTAGGAAGCACTACGATTGGCTGAAATTCCAGCAACCTGCAATATTTTCGCCTCTGAATGAAAAAGGTGGAGTTGACTGTTCCCCAAGTAACTGAGGGAAATTTCCACAAAAGAGGTTTCTGTAACTGGTTGCAGCAACCAAATTGCTTGAAAATTCCTTTGTGTGATAAGGCCTTTAAATTGAGTAATAGTTGCATGCAAACATCTCAACGTTTGCATGCAACTATTAGAATTAGATATTGAATGCCTAGCTCCGAACAAATTAACAGTTATCTTAAGTTTTTTTTTTTTTTTTTTTTTAACTTCTGTTTGGAAAACCTCATACATAAACTATTTTAATCAAGAGATGTATTATTAATTATTCAAAACCTTTTTTTTTTTTTTTTTCTCTCTTCCAGATCATAATGTCCAAACCGGCTGGTGGTCCCAAGCCTAGAGGACCTGGTGCAAATGATCCAGATGATGATTGATGAAAATAAAAAATTATTTTATGCATTCTTAAACATTAACAGACTCTCATCAACTTTTTATATGACTTGCTTTTTGTTTTAAGACTATGAAATTCTCTGCAATAATAAAACTGCTTTTTCTGCGATATTTGTTCTGAGAATTGAATATTTCAAAAAGTGTTTTATTTAACATCTGTAAAAACTTTATCTGTGAGCGGTACTTAAAAAATGCATGAAATGTTTTGGGTTTGATTTTATACCTCTTAATAAAATCAAGTACTGTAATTTATTTTGCATAAAAAATAAATGCAATATTTGGCATCTGTACTTTTTTTTAATGCATGTAAATTGTCATAGATAAAACTTATAGGTTATTTTATTGAGTAAAGCATTTTTTTTTTTTTTTTCTTCTTCTATTTAAGACAAATATATATAATCAAATGTTGGCAAATGCTAGCACTTCTTTTATTCCTGTTTTGGTTAAAATAGCGAGCTACAAAAAAACTACTTGGAGCCAACCAAAAAAAAAAAAAAAGCTTTCAAAATATACAAATTTTTTTAGGAAAAATAGAAGTGCTTAGGTTGGTTTTTTTTTTTTTTTTTTTAAACTAACTAACTAACTAAAGAATTAGCAAAAAAAAATTCCAGAACTGGGAATCAAACACAGGACTACCACTTAAGGCGATTCTTCTGACAGAGCAGAAGTCCATCATTCCGATCGCGACATCTGGTGGCAAAAAATATTCATGGTGAGTAGGAGGGTCCGAACTGTCATAGCTGACAGTGGGGGGTCTCTGCAAACGTGTGTGGATTTCCACTTTTCCGGGAAGAAATGTTATCGCTAATTGTGGTCAAGCAGGGTTGTCGGGGAATGAGCAGAGGAAAGAGGAAGAATATAAATAATCACTGGCTGAGAAGTGAAAATGGAAGAACTGATATTTTCCTAAACTGTGGGCAATTGCATGAGAATTAGAATGCATAGAAAATGGCAGCACTTTATGTTTTTATTCTTGGGTCTCTGTTCCATTCACCAGCCTACCCACTTGCACGTTGAAAAACACAAATCCGAATCCATCAATCCAATTAAAAAAATACGTTATGGCTGATTGTGGTCAAGCAAGATTGCTTGGAGGAAGTATGAGAAAAGGACATACCTGCCAACTTGTACGGTTTGGCCGTACAATGTACGGATTTTAGCTTAGTTGTACGGTTATACGGCCGCAAGGCAAAATTGTACGATTTTTTGGCAAAGTTTAGGCTAATGTGATTTTATTTACTATGTTTCAAAATTTAGTGGTTTTGTGGAGTATTTTAAAATTTAAATCACCAATTGACGTTACGTCGAACGTAAAAACACTAGATCGTTTTATTTCCCATATTTACGCTAACTCCACCCCCTCCCCTACCTTTTTGCCTTTTATGCTTCTTCCACTGATACGCTGTGTTACTGTTAACCCGAGAGGGAAAATAGGAATTCCCTCTGATCTCCGATGCTGCGAAAGCTATGATTGGCTCACATATTTTTTTTCTCCCTCCCACCCGCGGCTTGGCTTGTGACGTGTTAGGAGAAGTGGGATGGGAGCGTTCGTAATCGATATGCCGAGTGTCCATGCTTTGGCAAAGTTTGTTGCTGCGCATGCACGGAGGTGGATGCGCATTCGTTTAGAAATATCTCCCTCCCAATACCGCTTGGCTCCCATCCGTAAGCGCAAGCGCAAGAACAACTTTCAATCACAAACACGTGTTGATGAAATTGTCCAGTGTAGTTTGAAGTTGTGAAATATTAATTTGAAATGTCGAAAATTAAACATAAACAATATAATAAAGTTTTCCTTGATTCTTTTACAAAGGAATATCCTTGTATCGTCAAATCGCGAAGGGGGATGCAATTTTGCTTTTTGCTCCGTGTATAGGACCGACATCAAAATTGCGTATCAAATATGAATAATCTTGCTAAGTATCAAACATAAATAATCTTGCAGACAAATAATTTTCAGTTGTTGTTGTTGTGTGTGATTATGGCAACGCTACACTAGGGCGATCAGCCAGGGAGGAGTGCCTTGGCAGGAGGACTTTCTAAGGGGTTCTAACGCGTACTCACATTACATCTGGAGAAAACCTACCAAAACTCCGGATCGACAGCCGCGCGATGGGACCCGAACCCGGAACCTTCACACTTCAGCCATCTACCATTTTCAGTGGCAGAACCACTTGTGCCATGGTGAGGCCAAATCATTTTCAGATATAGTTTATTTTTTAAATTTATTTCCAAATATGTACTCACATGAAGTATGTAGAAATGATGTTTGCAAGCCAGTAGATGAAATCAGGGATGAGCTTCAATCTCAATTTTGCAAATTGATAATTTGCCCGAGGAAGTTCAATCAGAAGAAAGAATGCACAAAAAATGGGCTAAAAATTGAGATTGAGAAAATTAACAGCTGCTAGTGGGAAATTTAAATATGATCGAATGTTATGCTAAGCATATTGACTATACCACACAGTAATGCTGCTTGTGAACGTTTGTTTAGCAGTGTTAAGAAAAATAGAACACTATTTCATAGTTTTTTGTCTAATGAAACTTTGGAAGACATTTTAATTGCAAAAAGTAAACTCAAAGGCCATTGCTATGAGGAAGACTTTGATAAGGATTTTTTAAAAGCAGCCAAATCAGCTACTTATGAACATTTGTACTCTAAAGATACCAAATAAATGCCCCTCCTTTCCTATATGTGCATATGTATTAAAAATAGTGTACTAAATCTCAATAGTAATTTTAAAAATTGTGTTTGATTACATTTTATCTTTAGTAGGCATATTTATTGCGTTACTGCGTGACACCGTGGTATTGTAAGATTTTCAAAAATTGCATGTTGGCAGGTATGAAAGGAGAATGATGTAGCTGAAAATATTCCAGCGGCAGAATGATTTTTTCCCAAATTGCCAGGGAAAATGTTTACACCAGAATTAAGAGATATTCTAACGATCAGTGTTTGTTCTATATATTTTTTTTTTTTTTTTAATCAAGGCTCTGACTTTACTCCATCCGATTTCTGTCTACTCCCCTTCCAATTCTGGGAAAAGGGGATTTATTTAATTATCCAAGATCAAAATTGAATTCTAAATGCGCTGAGATACCGTAACCTGTGACCAAGCTTTCCGGAATGAATTTGTTGATCCATTCCTATCACAAGTGCATTTTCTTTCAGGTTACAATTTTTTGCTTTTCAAAGAATATGATTTACTGCTGGGTACAGCAAAAATTTAAATTAAAATTTGGGGTGTGAATGCCTTGGCAGGAAGACTTTCTAGGGGTTTATAGCGCGTATTCACGTTACATCTGGCGTTCTGGAGAAGAAACAAAATAATCCTATCAAAATTCCAGGCCGTTAGATTGACAGCCGCGCGATGGGACCCGAACTCCGGACCTTCACACTTCGGCCATCTACCATTTTTAGTGGCATAACCACTATGACATAGCGAGGCAAAATAAAATTGGATAAAAAAGACACGATTACTTTAATAAATGAAAATTCTATGCATTAAACTTACAGATTCTTGCACTTAGACTGGAATGTAAGCAAGAAAATTAACACATAACTAGTTTCATAAATGACCTCATATTAAGTGAGTAGCATTTATTGTTTGATTAGAAATACTTATTTTTGTAAAACAAATATGAATTTAGTCAAATTTGCTTTCCGAATATAAATCAGAGAGTGGACTTTATCATTTGCAAAATCCTGCATCATGTTTTGAAATAGGATTAAAAAACTGATGTGAACACAAAATAAAACAGGGCCGTACCCGTCCGAATTTTTTTTTTTTTGGGGGGGGGGGAGGCAATTTTCTTTTTTTATGAATGTAGTCACAAAATCAGAATTTACTTCTGACGTAAATATCGCCAATAGCCAGTTTGAAGTATATTACCCTATACTAATCTATGAACACGTAAAAAAAATGCTTTTAAGAGACTTTCATCCATTAATCTCAATGCAAAAATTAAGCCGACGATAAACATGTCCTGAATCTTGATACCTCCTGAAGCTGCTTTAATGAACAATATTAAATCAATTTTAGGCTACTTACCAATTTTCAAATGAGCTGAAATTTTGCATACTAACCTATTTTAGCTAACAATACAATATCATGCAAATAAAAAAAGAAAAAGATTCTATACCATATTTTCTTGACACTAGTCAGGGATCGATCCAGACAGTTTTGTGGCCCCTTCACAGAATTACATTCGACTAAAATGGCCCTTTCACAAAAAATCAATTTAATAAAATAACCCTTCATTTGTATTTTACACTATATTTTATTTATTTTCCCCCTCCATTCCGCAATAACTCTGACCACTCAAAAAAGTCTGACATAACAATAACAATTTAAAGGAGGTATTGCTATTTTTTTTCATGGTTTTTGTTCTTCATAAAAACTTTTTATTAAAAAATATATATAGTAGCTGTCAGCAATGCATAAAAATGGCAGCTCTTTATATTATTTACTCAAATTTTGAATTGACTTCTGAAAAAATTTTAATGATGAATAACTGTGCCAGGATATTATCTTATATAATTAGCTGACTGTTAAAAAGCCACTCCAGTATATGTACTAGGTTTAAAATGTTTGTTTAAATTTCTAGGGAACTAGGAAAGATGTTCAGAGACAAAATTAAATCGGATGTACTAAATTACTAACTATATCTCCTAAAGCAGTTAATAATCACTCTAAAAGGTACTAAATAAACAAACGAATGTTTGCAAAATATTTCTATAAAAAAGTGATATTGTAGCTAATTGCATTATAAATCATTGTACAAAGTACGCTGAGTGAAATATAAATCAATACGCACAAATTAATAAATATCTAATCTAATTTAATCTTGTTTTTCTGAGAGTCGTTTAATATTTTGTTTAAAAAAAGAAAGAACACGACATAGTGTGTTTCATAAAACGTTCGTAGAATTTGTAGTACTCTTTGTGTGTTTTATAAAAAATCATTTAATTATAAATAACTAGTATATATATTTCTTAAGGATAATTAAGAGACGAGACGAAACAAATCTTTGCATTTGTTTTATGGGACGTGACACGCCTATTTTTTGTGTCGCATCAATCCTCAATAATTATTAAGAAAATTTTAGAGAGTAAAAATTCAATTTTTTTGAAAACCACTGATGTAAGTTTTTTCGCACCTTTTAGCTCCATTTAATTTTTTATAAACATATGAACTCGTTGTTTGCGGTCAATATTTGACAGATTGTAAGATTTTGATTTCTGTTTATTAAATGCCATAATATTCACAAAAGTTATACAAAGTATTAAAGAAAAATTCAGAGCAATAAGCAGACTAAGATACACAATAACAGGAAATTCAATGCAAGATTACTTGCACCTACAGATTGGAATGTCTAGAAGAAAATTTAAATAGGACCTACGCATGAATTATGATACAATTTTTGAAGTTAACATCAAAATCAAGTAAAGGGCCCACGCATGGATTGTGATACAATTTTCACAAATTGGGACATTTCTCAATACAGTGAAACAAGAAAAACAAATACGACCTCGCTGGAATTATGATACACTTTTCAGATTTAACATCAAAATATAGAAACAATGTCTACGCATGAGGTCTATGCATTGATTTATGATATACAATTTTAACATCAAGATATAGAAATAGGGACCATGTATGTGGATTATGATACAATTTTCAAACATTATGAAACAAGAAAAACAAATAGGACATAACATGGATTATGGTACTCTTTTCAAAATTTAACAATAAGAAAAGTCCGATGTGCTAATATAAAATGGTTTTTGTGTTTTGTACTAAACAAGCATTGGGTGTGTTAGGTAATTATCTTCATTGCATAAATTAGCTTGCTAGGAAAAATAGAAAATTGTATCGCAAGCGAGCCAGGATATATATGTATGTATGTATATCCTACATATTCATTCTACAAATATATTTCCTACAAAACTAGGGGAAAAATCTCCAGAGAAAATTGTTTATTATTGTGATTCAGCCTCATTAAAATGTGAAAATTATATGCGTGGAACAGAACTTGAACACTACAGTAATTAATTCTTAATTATGGACAAAAAATTAATTTCTGGTTCAGTTGAGAACTAGAATTGTGGTGTTAAACATATATTAATGACAATGTCATTTTATCTCTCAACACCCTTTATTGAAAAACTAGCTGCGTGCCCGTTCTCCGCACGGTAGGGAACGAAACTTTTTCTTACATGTATAGTTCGAATTGATCCCAGTGATTTGGAATCTATAAATAAGCAAATGATTTGACTCTTGGCGTAACGTTACTCATTAGTTATTTGTAATGTTAGTATAAGTACTGACCTGAGACCCTTGTTAATATTATGACGCAAAAAACTATGCCGGTGTCAATCGCGATTAGAAAAGAAAAGCGCGACGGTTTGCAGTGAAAATTCCTAATTTTCAAATCGTCTCATTTCTACACCATATTCTTTTTTAGATTTAAGCTATGCCACTAATACTTCAAATACTACATGATGTGGAGAACCGTTTTATTTTATAATTAAATAGTTGTGTACCCGCTCTTCGCAAGGCAAGAAGAGAACATTTTCCTAAAATGTGATCATGACTACCTGTAACAAAACAGAATCTCCAAGAAAAAAAATGTTCAAGTACAGTCTTTTCTGTTGAAACTACCGCGGGATATATTAACGCGACATAGAATTACCTACTTAATGTTTAGTTAGCTGTGCTGTAAGACGGCTGTTGAAAAACGAACTGAGCACTTTTAGTTTCACGAAATATTTATTAATGCGGTATATGATGGTTTGATCAATATTGCCCTAGTATATCTACTATTATTTATACTATCTTCTACTGATACCAATACTATATGATTTCGCTTTTTCCTCTTTAATGCTAAATTTAAAGAAGCGGTATAGATATTTGCCACGAATGTAGTCTTTTATTCTTTGGTGATTCTTTGTAATTTACGCATTAGCAAAAACGATAATCATTTCACTTTATGGCTGCCATTAAAACAGCTCTCCATACATTTTTATGCAGAATTCTTGTCAGATTGGCGTATTTAGCACCGTAAAATATTTCCAGCGATTCGAAAACGTGTCCCGTTTAAAAATTATATCGAAAATAATGCTGGATAATTCCTTGTTGAAAAAAAACAGCATTCAATTCTTTTTCTGGCAACGTAATATAAAATAGGGAATTATTCCGTGCGTGGAGTATGTTTTGTTTGTGAGCTCGTTATTCTGATTGAGTTTCGAAAGGGGTTTTAAACTCGTTGCATCAGAATGACGTAGATTTCACATGTGGAAACTCAGTTATTTTAAAGTCATTTTATTTATGTTTTTCAAATGGCAATTTTATTCATTGTTACTGTTTCCAAGACAACCATAGCGGAAGATATCATACCGGAATCTTGAAACAGCTGCTATGAATTCAAAATCCTTCTTTACATAAAAATTCGCAAAAAATCTCCTAATTTATATTTTTCCTCCGTTCTTCTTTGATAGTGAGTGAAAGAATATAGAGCGAAAAAGTGCGATAAAAGTGATAGAATTGTATGCTGTGTCTTTTGCCGAAATATAAAAAAGATATGATAGATAGAATGAAAGATGCAACAGTTATAAAATTATTTTACGCAAACGTCGTCAAAAGAGAAATTCTTTTTAAAAATTCCCAAAAATCGGCAAAATATGTTACATAGTCAAAACAAACTGTTTTCGAAAGAAATTTGTTTCCTCTATCCGATGATGCAAACATAGTTTTACTGCGAGTGCAATTACCGGTGTTATTACGTATTATGCAAGAAAAATCGGACAAAACATAAAATAAAACATTTTCTAATTCGAATTTTGAAAAAATCGCTCCGAGGCGTATTAGGATCTGTCCTAGTGAAGCCATATGCAAAATTTGGTAGGTCTGCGACCAACCGTCTTGGCGCAATGCGATCGAGAGACGCGCGCAAGCACATCGGTCGGTGGTCACAAACCTACCTACATAGCTACATACAATGTTTACTCTCGGATTTTATTATATATAAGATGTGTGCCAAAAATGCGACATATAAAAGCAACATAATTTTACATGTATTTAAATACTATTAGTTCACAACAGCTTTAATCTGTTGTTCAAATATTTCGTAAGCTGTAGAATATGCTTCATATGTATTTTTTTTTACATATATTTAAATGCTATTAGTTCACAACAGCTTTAATCTATTGTTACAATCTTTCGTAAGCTGTAGAATATGCATCACATGTATTTTTCTATAAATAGGTTACACTCATAAAAATTTCAACATAGAGTTACCAGGCGAAATACGCAAAAGATGAGCGATAAAATGACAAAGTCGATTAATATCGTTTTAATATGGCAATAATGAAACTAAAAAATTAGGGGGGTTCAGGGGGATCTCCCCCTGAGGAGGCTCGAACAGCCGAGTTTTATATATATATTAGGGTGACGCAAAAAACCGACAATTTTTTTTTTTTTTTAGTCTCGTGTGAAAAAATGTTAGTTTTTGGATGTTTTAAGAGCCAGCCCCCTCCAAAGGACAGCTCAAAAAAAAAAAAAAAATTAAGAGGTCGCTCAAAATGTTTTTAAATTTCAAAAATCGAATTTTTTTCTTTTTAAATTATTTTCTCGTTACAGTATAATTTTATAGACCAAAAAAATAAATCAACAAATAAGTTTCTGAAAGTTTCAGTTCAAAATTCAAATTTTATATAATTAAAATGATAAAAAAAAATGAGTAGTAGTGAGATACATTTTTTACAAGTCAAAATTTGATGGTGGAGTATAAAAGTACTTTGATAGTCTGAAATTCGTAGGAATAAATTAAGTGGACTCGGAATTTCCGTGTACAAGAAGTAATTTTACAGTCAGAATTTTAGGACATCGAAAAATGAAATTTTGGCAAAACGGGGAAAGTTAGTATTTAAGTTAGGCAAAACAGGGGAAAAGAATTAGTGCCGTTTTATTTTGCATTTAGCCAAATCTTTGTAAAAAGAGTACTTCGCTGAGTTAGAGATGAGCAGTCGATTCGAATTTTTTTAATATTCCAAAAAGCTTTAAAATAATTAATTTTGATTATAGAATACAGTACTTTACAAAGCGCTGTAATTCAATACCTGATTGTTTAAACTTGAATTTATTCGAAATAAATTATCTCTTATATACGTATATACATAAATATGTACTTATACAGGGGATGATACAATTCCCTCCCGTGTTTGTAAGGCTTATAAAAACTTGATTTTGTGTGTGTGTGTGATATTTTGAATTCTACATGTAATTGTCACTTAAAATTACATGTAGAATTCAAAATATCAAACACACATTTAGGCTCTTTTTATTGTCCAAAGAGTAAAAAAAATTACTTAGCAGTTACTTTAAAAAGTAACTGCTAAGTAACTTTACTTTAAAAAGTAATTAGCCTTTTAGACCTTTGTTTATGGTTTAATATTTTCTACCGCTGTACATAAATTTTAAATTTTTGAGAAGTCATCCACATATTTATTTTTGAATTGCTTACAGGGAATTATGTTGGCGCGCACAATATGTAACCCATACTGTAATGACCAACGCGTGAGGCCGCGGTAGAGTTGAATGCCTCACGGCAAGTGTCCGCCATTAGGAAAAAATATTTTTAAATAATTATGATTAAATCCAATTATTTTAGGAAATAAGTCTTAAAGTTTAACATTTCTCTCATTAATTTTCTTTTCAATCACCTCCTCAAACACAATTAGTTGAAAGTTAAAGAGTTTGTATTTATTTATTTATTTTGACATGGCGATTTCAAATATTACGTGAAGACATCACTGCATCCCTTTCGAAACTTGGTCTACATTTTTATGTAGATGACGTCTAAACCAACTGTAGTGTAGTATAATGTAATTAAGGCATCTTTTAATTTTCAAATACAGTAAAGCATATTTATACGTATTTCAAGGGACAGATCTGAAACGACGTATAAGGGAAACATTAATAAACAACTTTGATTATTTGTAGTTTAACGCTGCTAATGCAAATTTATGTGAATATAATAAATGTATGTTTTTTTAAGGTACTAGTAAATTACTTCATATTACTTTTTACTTGAAAACAATATCTAAATTAAAGAATAAATCAAAATAAAAGTGAAACAAATCCTACCTTTATTGGACAATATTTAATACTGCATAAATTTAGTATTAATCTAATATACATTGAATACCATGAAGTGATTTTTGTTTAAAAAGTCATTGAGTTTAATAAACTACCTATAGTCGCCTGATGTGCTGATTGTCTTTAATTATTAGTTACAGTATTTCGGATTGAACTAAGTTCATGTCTTTTTCCCTCGAGGTCTGATAGACAAAGTGAGTTTTAAACTTTCCTTTCTTCAACTTAAATATTTGTAGTTAATTACATTAAAAATGTATTATTATAATGTGGTAGTGATTCAGAGTGATTAAGATTTTTTGCTATCAAGCAGTAGATGAATCTGTAGAGCATTGAAAAGAACACCTCTTATTATTTACATTTGATTCAGTCGTGATAGAGAGGTCATTGCTATAAACATTTTTTGGTTTATCTGTGTTGGTTTCATTTATTAAACAGATACTTAAGATACATATATACTGGAATAATGAAATCTACTTTAAAATCTTTACTGAAATCTATTGAATTTGACTTCAAAGCTTAGGATCGGGTTGTTTGCTTGCCGGAATGTCATTCAGCTAAGGAACTATGTTTCAAAGTACTTGCAGAACCCCACCACAGCTATCTCGGACAATAGTTGAGGTAGCCGTGACCCCAGCCAATTACTTGCAGAAAGAACCCCCTACAGATTTTTGCCCATCGACCTTTCACTAGAAGACGGAGCACGCTTGCGAGCGGGAAACCAGTTTTTGGTTCGAACATCTCCAGCCAAATGGTCACGTGAATGTGGGACACATTCGCCTTTGCGCCCATACAGTGAACATGGTGAACTCGTGTGTCGCATACAATTGTAATGCTAAAGCCGGCCAAGGATACTCTTTTTTCACGTAAGTATGATTTTATACGTTAAGTTACACCTTATTCAATGTTTTACTCTATTCATTTAAGTGAAAACTTTCTTTGATCATCATAGAAATAGGTCTTAACTATCCGGTCATTGCACGTGGCAATACGCCGACGTTCTTTTAAAGTTGAAAGCTTTTTATTTGATATTGTATAACCTAATGTAAAAGAAACGTATTTTATTGTTTTAAATGTCTAACTTTTATGTCATGTATAGGATTTTAATTGCTTGCATACTTTAGATGTTCAGATATTGACTAAATTAATTTAAGTTAATGTAAACAAAATGTGTCAATGAAGTCTATTTTTATTTTTAGTAAGTTCCCTACTTTTTTGTATGTTTAATAGCAATGATTGCGAAGATAGTTATAATTAATTTGATTGCAAAATGAGCGAGAAAAATATATTTTTATGTTTATATTTCAGAAGCTGTTATTTCTCTTGTTTATACATTATTTATTTTGATCTAACGCAAAATTCGATAGAAATAATTAAGGATAGATTCATTTATGTTATGATCAGTAGATTGTAATTAAATTTATTTTGATCTAACGTAAAATTTGATTGAAATAATTAAGGGTAGATTCATTTATGTTTATGTCGCAGTTATGTTGTCAGTAGATTTTAATTATGTTTTGTTACCCTTCAGTGCAAAAATGTGTCTTTTAGTCAAAATGTTTACTTGAGAACTGCCTTTATTTCTTAGATTTCCTTCTGATGAGCATCTACGTAAAGCGTAGATCCATGCTATCCGCAGACAAAATTTTGAACCGTCAAAGCATTCTAGGCTATGTTCTAAGCACTGTACATCTGACGACTTTGAACCCCACACATTCGGCAAGCCTAGGTTAAAAAAGGAGAGTGTACCAAGTTTATTTGATTTTCCTCCAAACATCGGACCAACTCCAAAGAAAGGCAGAAAAGCTGTAGTAAAAAGAAATCCAGAAATCCCTGCATTCAAGTAAGTCATTTATTTCTAATGAATTGTTATTATTTTTTATTTCTAATGAATTGTCATTATTTATACATATTCTATAACCATTTATTATGTTACTTTTTACCACTAATTAATATTATAATTTTTTTAAATGAACTATTAAAAGTTTTTTTAAGAGAATTCACGGTCAAACATTGTGAAGAATATTTCCATCCTACATTTTATTTGTCTGGTTTCATTTAAAGTTCCAAATGGGTTCTGTAGAACTTATTAATTAGCACTTTTTTGCTTATTATTTTTTCAACTGACTTAAGAAAACTGTCACAGTTATGTTATATCACAATAGCCCACAATACTTATAAAAAATAATTGCCTAACTTGAAAAAAGGATTTCCAAACCACCAAAAAATTGTTACAGTACAATGTGATTAGATTTAGATATTGCTCATTTATTCAGGTTTTGCTTGTAATTGGCAATTTTTGTTTTGTATATAAAATTTTGTAGCAACCAGTTTTAATACTATCTACTTCTATAGTTTTATTAAGAAGTTTAAAGAGAGAAATAATTTAATTAATACATGAAATTGTATTAACAAAAAGTAATTAGACAATAATTGTTTAGTGCTAAATGCATTTTATGATTCCTAAAGTTATCCCCTCCAGATTAGCATTTATGATTAACAAATGTTTCTTTTGGTGTATTCTTTTTTAGCTCCTCTGATAATTTATCTGCGCAAGTTAATGCGTGTATGAGCCAAGATAATGCTGCACCTAGGAAACGTAAAGCTTACTTAGGAGATTTCAAAGAGGACGATTTAGCTTCTCCGACAAAGGCACATAAATTTATGAGATTGTCTGTTGAAAAGGTAGAAGAACAAACCAGACAGATTGCAGATCTTAGGAGAAGAAATAGATGCCTAAATGAAAAGATTAAAAACATGCAATCACTAATTGATGTGTTGAAAGAAAAGATGCTTGTTGGCGAAGAAGCTGGAAATGTCCTTAAAGTGAGTTTAATATTTTTACTGAATCAATATTTAGAATTTAATGAAAACAAGTATGAGCTGTACTGACATGAATGATCCTAGAATTAGCTTTTTAAAAATACTTTCTTTTAGTTTTAAAAACCAAAATTTGTAAGCTCCTGTACTCTTGATAGAAATAAATTAGTAATACAAGTAATTTATAACAAATATTATCAGTTCCCATGATAATAATTTTTAAGTGTAGACTTAATAGCTTTTAAACAGCTTTTAATTAGCTTCTTCTCTTTACAGTGCACTGTTCCAGATTCAATTAAGGAGCTGTTTGAGAGAACTCTAGAAGATTATGGGTCCCGTAAAGCTTTCCCAGAACCATTAAAAGCGTTTGCTGTGACATTGAATTTTTATTCCGCAAAGGCATATGATTTTGTTCGAGAAACTATGTTGAAAAGCTTGCCTCATCCAAAAACGATATCTAGATGGTACAGTAATGTTGGTGGTGGACCAGGGTTCTCAAAGGAAACTTGTGTAATACTAAAAGAAATTGTTTCTAAGAATGAGAGCCCAATTATTTGCTCGCTCATAATGGACAAGATGTCCATTAGGAAAAAAATTGAATGGACGGGGAAGAAATTAAGTGGTGTTGTTGATTTTGGGGTGGGATCTAATGATGACAGTTTGCCTGAAGCAAAAAATGTGTTAGTGTTTTTGCTGACATGCATGACACAGAACTGGAAAATCCCTGTGGGCTATTTTTTTATCAGCAGCTTAACTGCTTATGAAAGGGCAAATTTAGTTAGAAACTGTCTTATTCATTTAAATGAAAGTGGAGTCAATGTTGTCAGCCTCACATTTGATGGGACAGCAACCAATGTTGCCATGGCCGAAAGCCTTGGGTGTGGATTGAGTGAGGCTAATGCCTTGAAAACTTGGTTTCCCCATCCCTCCACTGATGATCCAGTGTTCATCTTTTTGGATCCTCCACATATGCTGAAATTGATTCGCAATGCACTAGCAACTGCACCAATTTATGATGCGAATGGAGGAAAGATTGTCTGGACATATGTGGAAGATTTGGTTAAGTTTCAGGAAGATCAGGGTGTCCATGCTGGGACCAAAATTCGTCGGACCCACTTAAAATTTAAGGAACAAGTGATGAAGGTAAAGCTTGCTGCCCAAACTCTCAGCAACAGTGTTGCTGTGGCTTTACAATATTTAAAGTCTTTTGGGCTAACAGCATTTAATGATAGTACTCCCACTTCTGAGTTCATTAAAACAATAAATGATGCTTTTGATATTTTAAACAGCAGAAACCCACTGGGTAAGGGATTTAAAGCACCTTATAGTTCTTCAACTGAACTGAAATTCAATAACTTTATTTCTTATTTTAATAACTATATTTCCTCATTAAAACTTGTAACACTGTAATATTAAAACTTGTAACACTTATAACACTGTAATAACTAAAAGCCCAAGAAGAACTGGGTTTCTTGGTTTGTTAATTTGTTTAAAAAGCTATCAAAACCTTTTTGAAGTATTAGTTCACCAGAGGAAAAGCTTGAGGTATCTGTTGGCCTACAAATTTTCCCAGGACCACATCGAAACATTTTTTAGTGCCATTAGAGCAAGGGGTGGTTCAAACAACAACCCTACTTGTAGGCAGTTTGAAAATGCCTATAAGAGGCTCTTGCTGCACAACAGTGTTAAAGGGTCAGTTTTTGGAAACTGTCAAAATGTAGATAGTATGAGAATTTTATGTAGCACAAGGAAAATAGATGTCTCCTCTTCCGATGAATCAGATGCAGAGGAGGATAACACTGAACTAGAGGATCAATTACCAGCTGTTGGACTCAATAATTTTATTCAAGATGTCGTTCAATATATAGCAGGTTTTGTCGTACGACAATTGCTAAAAACTTTAACGTGTGAAATTTGCATTTCTGCAATATTATCCAATGAAGAAAAATCTGGGCTGATAGCCTATAAGGCATTTTCACCTGATGCTGGGTTAATTGTACCAGCAAATGATGTTGTAATATTATGTAAACACACAGAAATTGTTTTTTGCCAGACTGAAAAAGCATTTGGTCTTGGGAAAAACAAAATTATTCTTTATATGACACAGCAAGTTTTAAAGAAAATTAATGTAAATAATTTTTTTAAATGCCTCGAAAACCATATGTTTGACCATGAAGCAGAAAATAATCATTTTATAATTTTAGTAAAATGTATAATTGAAAAATATTTACAAATAAGAATGCACCATGCAACCGCTTCATATAATTTAAAAAATAATTCTAAAAGTATAAGGAAAACATGCACGAAATTAATTTTATTTAAAAACCAGTAATTTTGTATTTAATAATGGTGTTTATATTTGTTGTATAGTGGTAAATATATACCCCATCCTCATTCTATAAATTCAATAAAAAACAAAATTAATTAAATTTCTAAATTACCCATCTGATCCCCGTTATTCTAGTCAGGTAATTGATCCTCTAGTTCAGTGTTATCATCCTCTGCATCTGATTCATCGGAAAAGGAGACATCTATTTTTTGTGAGTGTTTTATTAGTTAAATTTTACTTAATTTTTCTAAAATAATTTTAAAATGAAGGAGTGTAATTCTAAATAAGATATTTAAAATTCCTAGATTTTTCTTAGCATTTTCTATTATTCAGCTTCTTAATTAAACAATAGTTTACATAGTTATCTATTTAATATTAAACAAATATTTTTAAATTCTTAATAAACATGGATCTATATTTTTTCCTTCATTGAAGCATCTTATTTTTTATACACTTATTAGCCTATTGTATTAAATTTTGCGATGAATTGTAATTGTTTTTAATAATATGTATTTTGAGTGCCAAAATTAGGGAATGTAAGAGTAAACATATTTGTTTAAGTGATCTGTATTTTATATTCAAGAATTGTTGGTGTACTTTTTAAGTGGTGGATTAATTAATAAAAATGTTTTTTCTTCATTAATTTGTATTTATTTTGGTCAAACATTTGGATAATTTCTTCTTTATCTTTTGAAAATTATTTTTGTCTACCATGTAAATAATTTCCTCATCAATTAAATATTTTAAATTATCGACTACTAAGATATGTAATAATTCTTGGCAAGTTAAAATACAAAAAGTTTGTATTTTTTTATTAGCACTCTTTCCAGTTGGTTAATTTTGGTCTTTACAATAGCGAAAATTAATCATTTATTATTAAAGAAAGACGCAATCGAAATGAATTAAATATTAATATTCTACTCTAATAGGTTGTGTATTAAAGGGAAGTAAGAATTAATTTTAACATGCTCATTCACGATGTTTTGAGCGGTTTCTAGAACTAAAACGTAGCTGTATATCAACGCGCCGAACGCAATACAACGCGCGTGATCTTCCAAACAACAACAAAGATCAGCTGTTTGTGGGTTGCTCGCCGGAGATGTTGGAACACGGTTTCCGCCCCAATGCTCCGTCTTGTTATTCAAGGTCGATGTTTTTGCCGTAGGGTAGCGATCCATCATCCCCCCCCCCCACCCGCCAAATAGCGGAGTACGTTGCGGTCATAGGAAAGATAGTTTTTGTAGAAATGTAGACTCCAAATTTCGTCGTAATTTCTAATTTATTTATTATTATAACTATTATATCTTTTATTGAAAAAACAGAAAACATTCTGAGCAATGGCAGCTACTTTTTAAAAATTGTGTATCATAATTAGCAACCATTTTATGGCTGTTCAAACACAAAATTAGTGTTTTTTCAAACTTTATTTGAGTATTAAAAATAATATCAAAATTTTAGAAAGTGCATTCAAAACATCGTGTAACTAGCTATATAGTAGGAAAAAAATCGAGACTGTATGTTAATAACTATCGATGTTATGTCACAAATAGATCTTCTCATAGGATTACATGGGACTTCGCAGCTTCGTCTTTTCCCTCGGAGAATCACCTTAAGAGGCCTCTCTACTCGGCTTGCGGAGATTCACGTCCCAATGCTTTCCTATGAAGAAAAGTGCCTTAACGCCTAATCATTTTTCTCGGAAACTATTTGGTATTTTTACATGAAATTTTCCTGTGTGAATCTTGAGAACTGTTCGCAAGTATTGCGCGAATCAGATTTGGGTTAATTAAGCCGAAAGAGATTTTATTGCAATCTGAAAAGTGACACAAATTCTAAAATCGTTATTTTCATTTTTGACGATCCGTTATTTCAAAACCCCGCTCTTTAGCAAAATTTTAACTCCCGTAATACATTGTATAGCCATCTCACTATTGTTACATGCTTTTTTCGTGTTTTTCCAATGAAAAATTTTCGTTATTTTCTATGAATTGTAAACGTTATATGCTTTAAAAAGTGCGATTTCGTCGCGAATTTCATCCCCCACTTCGGTAACCATTAGTCGCGGTGATGGATGAGGTGGGCGTATATTGACCCCCTGTGATCTGCTCACTCCCACTCCAGTGCCTCCAGAAACATCCTCTTCAGATTTCAACTTTTGTATGTGTTTGCGTCTGTAACATCACATCTGGCTCAGTGCCTTTTGCAAAGCGTTTTGTGATGACATTTGTTATTTTACTGTTCTCAAGTCTGTCTCATGCTTGCTTTGAGCTGTGTGTACATTAATATATATATGTATGCTAGTGCCTCCAGAAACATTCTCTTCACATTTCAACTTTCGTTTCTGCGTATCTGTAAAATCATCTGGCTCAGTGCCTTTTGTAGTAACAAGTGTTGTTATTTTACTGCTCTCAAGTCTGTCGAATACTTGCTTTGAGCAGTGTGCATTTTCCCGGAGCTCATTGATCCACCTTACAAACTGTCTCTTCGATTCAGAAATCCTTCTTACATTATTGACGCAATTAAACATAATGAAGATAAAAAAGATTTTAAA
Organism: Cheiracanthium punctorium; assembly: GCA_038373885.1. Lineage (NCBI taxonomy): Eukaryota > Metazoa > Arthropoda > Arachnida > Araneae > Cheiracanthiidae > Cheiracanthium > Cheiracanthium punctorium. The sequence goes on along the minus strand of JAWZYV010003359.1, from coordinate 192,283 downwards.
AAAATTAATAAGAAAGGAAATTAAAACCATCTATAGACTTTTTTTTTTTTTTTTTTTTTTTTTGTGGTATTGTATGGTATTTTTTTCTTTCAGCAAATGCAATGTAAATAAGTGTATTTTTATGTACTGTAAATACTGCGCTTTATGTGAGTGTTTAATACGGAGTTCTATGAAATGATGCAGTTGATAGTTCACAGCAGTGGCGTATGCAGACTTCCTTCAAGGGGGGGGGGGGGTTATAGCCATAACTTTGTGTTAAAATGCGTAATAGTTAAGTTGAAAATTGAAAATTTATGGACATTTTATTAAAAAATTTTTGGCAAAGGGGTTTGAACCCCCCCTTGCATACGCCACTGGTTCAGAGAATCATATTTTACTTTTGGAAAACTCATTTTTTAATCCAATTCATTTATTGTATGTTATACATTACAAACAGCTGATGTGAAACGAGCACCCTTGATTTATGTTATTTGTTTACAACTTATTGGTAGTATAGTTATCTTCGGAATTTAAACCAGAATAGCGGCTTTTTTTTTTTTCCTAAGATTTTGTTTGATATTTTTTTTTCTCAGCACATGTAATGTAAATAAGTGTATTTTTATGTACTGTAAATACTGTGTTTTATGTTTACAGAGTTCTATGAAACGATGTAGTTGATAGTCCACAGGGTCGTATTTTACTTTTGGAAAACACAATTTTTTAATCCAGTTCAAAAATTAAGAGGATGCTAGTTGAGGATAAGACGTTAAAATGGTGATCATAAATCCTTCCTTACGAGTTCTACAAAATAAACACATTACAAATAATTCGTAAAATTGGGTATTAAAATTTCTTACATTTTTTTACAGGGTTTCTACGGATTTCACAGCTTTTGCTTCTCTGACTTTTCCCTGACATCTATCATGCTTTCCCCTGACTTTTTAAATAGCGTGCTTTCCTGAATTTTGCGTTTCTATTTTTAATTTTACATCCTTTAATTAATAACTTTTTATATATTTTGCCCCTTTTTTACAAATAATAATAATAATAAAATCAATATACACAAAAATGTTATTTGACATCACTGGATTCTAACAAAAACCATGTTTGATAATAATTTAGGATCAAATTAAGCATATTTCAACTGAAGAAGATATGCTCATAAAGGACAGATTTTAAAATTATTTATAAGGTTAAATAAGAAAATGAAAATAAAACAATTTCTACAATTAGGTTCGAACAGGAAGTATTTTCTTGATTTTGCCGCATATTCTTGCATTTTACTGACCTTTCTTCAATTTCTTCAAATTTCCCTGACTTTTTTCCCAAATCCCTGACTTTCCCGGTCTGTAGAAACCCTGCTGTATTACCGCATTTATTTTCATTACATCAAACATAGAATTATGTGAGGGTTGGCATTACTTTTGCTTAACAAATAGTCAATGTCTGCCTGTACACTTGACATAGCTAACGCAAAATTCCTTGACATAGCTAACGTTTCATGACCGAAACAAGATGTTCCTCGGTCAGAAGAAACCTAGATCTCGTTTTCACGGTGGACAATCAAAAACTGATCTTAGCAGCATTCTCAAAATTTAAGTTTCTTCTCCACAGCATTTCTTGGAACTACTTGCTTTTCCACTTGAAATACTACTAAAAAGGATTGCTAGACTGTTTCTGCGATTTTCAAAAAGTAGTAAGTGGGCAGGATTCAAACATTACGATTAAGATCATTACCAAGCATGTAAATAAATTTTAATCGATGAATCATTCAAACATATATACTAAATTGAAGCTCAATCGAATGCACCGTTGAAACGCTTGCGCACTTTCAAGAATTTCTCCCCGTATGCCATAATGTAAAAGAAATCTTTGCCGTAGCCCTGTAGAAAAACTATAAGTCCTATACACACCAAAATCAATATCGGTCTTATGATAGTGGTTTATAACATATATACCCAATTTGAGCTCAATCTAATGAACCGTTTAAACGCTAGCGCACTTTCAAGAATTTCCCCCCATAGGCCATAATCTAAAATAAATCTTTAGCCCTGTAGAAAAACTAACTATAAGTCCTATACACACCAAAATCAATACCGGTCTTGTAACGGTGGTTTATAACACATATACCCAATTTGAGCTCAATCTAATGCTCCGTTTAGGAGCTATCGTGTTCACTCACACATCTCGTAAAAAACAGAATAACTGAATTCAGAAGACCTCAAAACGTGTCAATATACCAAAATCTCGCAGCCAAATTTTTTCATGATTACAATACTTTTCTTACATTGTACATGCTCGGAAAATAACAATCCCGAAGTGCAATAGCATTAAAAATAAATATTCAGTCATGCTGTGAATTAGTTGTCTATATAATTTTATATTTTCTTTCAGAAAGAAATGTTTAACTGTCAGTTTTGCAACCTTTATAATAATTTTTGTGCGCAATTCCTTTTCATTGGTTTGTGATAAATAGTTCTTTTGCATAGTACAACTTGTTTATTTGATTTTAAAAGGTTTTTTTTTTTTTTTTAAAGCATTCAATTTGAAAAACTGAGTTTGGCATTTAGACAATAATGATGGAAATTAATATAGGGAAAATATAAAATGTACAGAGGCACAATTTACTACTTGTCTCTCTAGGCGAAGTAAATATCGAGAACAGGGGGAAAAAAGACTGATGAAAGCGCAACAGTATTAAAAATAAGTCATGCTGTGAATTAGTTGTCCCTATATTTCCTTTCAGAAGGAAATATTTGAGTGTTAATTTTGTAATCAGTATAGAAATTTTTGGGCGCAATTTCTTTTCATTGTCTTAATTTGTGATAAAATTATGTATAATTTGTAGTGTTTATCAGATTTTTAAAATTAATAATTATTTCTTTTTGAAAGTATTTGATTTGAAAATTGAGTTTGTTATTTTTCATAATTATAATTTTACTAAAAACGTAATCTAAAATGTGCCTATACCGTTTATTACTTATCTCTTTAGACCACTGTTTTTATGAAATAGCAACCACAGATAGATCGTTTTGTCAGTGGCGGATTAATACAAGTTTGTCGGGGGGGGGGGCGATTAGTTTGTCTGTCGGGGCGGTTAGTTAGAAGATTGACAAATACATATATTTTATGGAAGTAAAATAGGATCTTTTGCATTAATTTCTTTTTCTTGGGGGCGGGGGGCGGTGCGTTTTGTTCGATCAATAGTTGTGTTTTTTTTTTTTTTTCGTTCTCTCTCTCTTTTCTGTCTCCCCAACCCCCCCTCCCCTCTCTCTTTTTTATTTATTTTTTCTTATTTTTTATTTTTCGAAGGAGAGAGGATGGAGGTATAATTGATATCGTAAATTATCTAATTGTCTCTTGTAATGACCTTTATATTATCTTGTTGAATAAAAGAGCTATTAAAAATCTTGTATTTTCACATTTCAATTTCTGAAATAAAAACACGAATGCGTATTAAAAATGGAAAAAAAAAACGCTCTTTTTTGTCTAACAGAATTGCAGATAATGTGTAATATTTTTGTTACTTAATTTGACTTCTAATGGAAATTTTATTCAGCAGTTTAATGTATGCACACACAAATCATAACATTGTTACTTTGAATATTTTATTATTATTATTATTGTTTTCATGAATAAATATAATTTGAAAGAATACTTTGCTATATAAAAAATTATATATAAGAAAGAATACTTTGCTATATCAAAATATAATATACATTATATTTTGATACTACAGTATATATTAAACATCCCACCATAAATATACATTTTTACGGAGTCGTGTTTGTGTATATTCAGTATTTTAAAATCATTTCAAACAAAGTGATATTTAGAACATTTAAACTACTCATTTTTATAGTAAAAAGAAAAAATCCCATACAGTCCAAGTTCTCAAACGGAAGTGATAATGAATAGCTTATTTCCAAACAACTAGGAGGAACAGGTGTTGTTGTGTGTGCCCCCTCACTCCTGGGGGTCTTCTGTAAGATGAAGACTAGAGGTGTGGTCAAGAGAGTAATAAAACTGTCACAGATTGCTATCCCCTCTTTCCCAATTTTCAGAGCATCTCAGAGGAAGCCACCGTTTGTGATTTTTTCCGTGAGTAGAGAGGCCTCTTAAGGTGCAGCTGCTCGACCACTGAGCTACTCTGGGACGATTCCCAGCTCAAATTTTATGCATAAGAACCATTGGCATTTATCATCTTCTGCAAACCACAGATTGAACAGAGGAAACATTATTTCACAACAACTCAATACGCCTCAAATATTGGACATATTTTTAGAAAATGAGAAACTTCACACAATTTTTCAGCCTTTTAATGAATTCAGTAAGAGTTAAGTCAAAACTCGTCCTAAATTCATTAAAAGCTTGATAAAGTTTGTGAGGTTTCTTACTTTCTAAAAATAACTAATTTCTTAAAAAAAAATACAAAAACTGTAGATTCATAACAGACTGTGTAGCTAAAGATAATTATTTTATCACAACGATATCCTCTATAGCGATACTTCTCTCTATTACGATATCTTTTCATAGTCCTGGACGAATTCCCTTTAAATTAATGTAGAACAGTGCTTTGTATAAGGATATTCTTTAAAACGATAATTCTCTCTACAATAATGCTAATAATTATGCCTTACATCACAATAATTCTCTCTACTACGATATTTTTTTCTACGACATATGAATTAAATGCGATACAAAGAAAGTCGAGGTAAAATGTGGTGGGTTGGATTGCTGGACGGTGTTCTCAAGTTACACCCTTTGGCTCAGGGGGGGGGGGGATATCGGGATATATCTTCCCCCCCCCCCCCCGAAAAATTTTCCTGGCTACGTGCCTGCGTTTGGCTGAAAAACTTTTTCAAAGTTTTGCTTTGCTGATGTAACTATGGTAATGAGAAAGTGCATTTCTCGTTAGGGGGAGGTCAGATCGCATTCTCTAGGAGACACATCTTTGACTCCTTTCACCGGAAGTGATAGATAAAATGCTGAAATGTTAAGCGATGCAAAGCGATACATTGACTTTCTGTAGTTTAAATTTGAGTACAAATTTTAACCTCCGATAATTGTGTCTGTTTCGTCCTTCGCTGAATAACCCATGTACATGATTGCGGCTTGCCTAAATATCGCCCTTGGCTTGGTTGTCGAGACTGCCGCTTTGGCGTACGATTAATGATCACTTTTTCTTTCAGTACAGCTTAAGAGTTGACCGCTTGTGCTTCGGTCGAATTTGATGCGTGAATTTAAAGTTGATATATAATATGTGATAATGCCAGGCTTTTGTGAAAAGATAAAATTTTGTACCTATCAGTTATTGAATTAAATAGTTTGTTTTAGAATGAATATTCATTTGCTCTCCCATCTTGAATTGAGTAATATCAAACGCAAATTGGGCGTTTCTAGTATCACTTACAGTAAAACAAATCGACACTTATTCTTGTCCTATGCTTTGATACTTAATTTATTTTTGAGTTTTGTTTATTTAGCAAAAATCAAAAACAAATGGCTAAAAGAAAACAAATATTCATCAAAGTGAAGTTCAACATCATAAAAGATTTGGATACAGGCATGTAGTAAGTATAAGGTTTACAAGAAATACAGACTTTCATAGTCGACTGCTGCTACATTTTTAAAGAAACGGACTGAAATTGAAAACATTTTCAACTCAAATGATATCGATCCACAAAGAAAGAGAATAATGGCAGCTATAAATTACAAATGGTCCAATTATTTGCGAGCAAGCCAGAAAATTTGCCTGTGTGATGGCACGGATTTTAAGGCTAGCAATGGATGGCTAACAAAATTTCAAGACCGGCATGGGATATCTGTCCATGTGTTGCATGGTGAAGAGAAATCAGTGTCACTGGATGTCGTATGCACATGGCGCCAGAGAGAAATGTGTAAAATTTTTTTTAAATATTCAATTGATGATGTTTATAACGCAGATGAGACGGGGTTATTTTTTCAGATGCTACTTGAACAAACTTTAGCTTTCAAAGGAGGCAAGGAATCCAAACAAAGGTTAACAGTATTGCTCTGTACAAATGTCAGGAAAGGATAAATTAAAACCTCTTGTAATTGAAAGATCCTTAAAGTCAAGTTGTTTTATAAGCATTAAGAGCTTGTCAGTAGATTATACTGCGAATAAGCAAGCTTGGACAACTTCAAAACTATTTAGCGAAGTGCAAAAATTGCAGAATGCAGAAGTTTACTTCTTTCCACCAAACACTACTGCAGCTCTACATCCCCTCGGTATGAGCATTATAAAATGTTTTATTTTTACTTTTGATCAAAAGCACCCTGTGCCTCTTAGTGTTACTGTAAAAGATGCATGTGAATTTGTTTCTGGCAGCTGGTGGGAAATGAAGCCACAGTCCATACATAATTCTTGGGAAAAAGCTGGCTTCATTCAAACTGACGAACATTGTTAAAGTGATACTTCTCACGGATATTCTGAGGAAGAAAACACGAAATCTTTCAAGTCTTCAAAATTCTCCGATAGATTAAAGTTGGAAATATCTGTTCATGATTATTTAAATATTGATAATGAAGTGCAGATCTTTCCGAAACTAATGGATGAAGACATTCTTTCTCAAATAAGAAGTTATAATGCTCAAGAAGAGTCAGAAGATGATGATAACGATGTGAATGGAAAAGATGATTCCACTGCGGTAAAGCCAAATTTATCTCCTGGCGAAGCATTGTGCTTCATAACTTTATTTCAAGCTTACCTAATGTACCCAGGGAGCATCTAAATTTTTTAGATGCATTTCGTTTTTCTGTTTATCTTTCAATAATACAAAAAAGCAAACAAAAATTTCTGATGTCTTTGTGCAGAATTCAAAAAAAATATGTATGTATTTTCATTTTTAATTACTTTTTAATACATTTTACAGAAAGCCTTTGCGGCATTCAAACATTACTGCATATTTGGATAATAAATTTATAACTATTTATGCAACCTTTGACTGTTAGTTTCCACAAACCCTCATATGGCTGCTAGAATCCCGGGCAAGGCAGCAAGGGTATTTAACTAAAGTTTGGGAGTTTTGTGAAAAAATTACTCAAAACTATGAACATTTTTTTCTCCTACTTGCGTGAGTGCGAGAATGTCCTCTGAATGAAAATAGAGCACTTCCTGATGACACCGCAGGATATAGGATATGAAGAACAAAAATCCTTTAATTCCAATATCGATGTCTTCTATAACGATAATTCTCTTTACAGCGATATATTATTTTGACCCCCAAAATATTGTTATAGAAAGACTTCACTGTAGAATCCATGGGGTGCTCAAATAAGGAAAATCTGGAGTTCCAGCTCCCTCTAGAAGCCTGTATAGTCAAGAGACGATTTGTCGAGTTGGGGGGCCCTTTTTTGAAAACTTTTCAAAAATTGCAAATTTTTAAACATTGGGAAGAACAATTTGGGAGCCCGGGTGATTGCCCTCCTGGAAATCGGGCCCTGTGTATAATAAGCACTTTTATAGCAGACTGTTTTTTGTTATTTTAGTACTAAACTGTTTGAATTTTCGAGATGAACCTCCCCCATACCCAGTTAAATGTGCATGAGTGCCCCTCCATGCTAAAAGTATTCATAGAAGCACCCATGACGGATTTCTAACTTTGTCATAAAGATATGTTCAGAATATCCATAAGATTTTTCAATAAGAAAAAAGTAAAGAAAAACCTTTTTTCTCTGGTAAAAAATAAAATTGCAAATTGTGAGATATCTAGGGATGCTCAAATTCTTTTAGGGGGCACTAAGCAAGCTTCCCCAGTTACAGGCCTGTTATGATGAAGAATGCCTTAGTGTGACTTGCTAATGAGTAGTTTTGCACAGAGTGGCCGGCTTTATAAAATTTTCGTTGATGCTGTAGACAGTATTTTTCCAAAGGGTGTGAGAACATCTGCAATATGTTTTAAAGACAGATTCCTTTAGTTGATATTTGCTCTAGAATTCAGATTAATTGAATCCTAGTTTGGAATCATAAAGCAACTCACTATCTATCTTTTTTTATTCCCCCGATTGTACTTTTAAAGCACCCACTTACGTGACTGACAAGTAGTAGAAATAACTTTAGAATTGATACAAACATTGAGCACCCAAGTTTCGAGTAAAATCATCAAATTTATTAAAAAATAATCAGCAGCAAATGTCGCTCTAGAAATTATATTTGCATAACACTTGATTTAATAAATGACATAGATACTTATATATTATTTACTATTTTTGGCTGATGCTGGTACGTGAAATATTTCTTTTCTATTTCTGCAGGTCCGTAGATGCTGAAAGTTTGAGAAACAATGGGCGAAACAAAAGTGTGGCTTAGCCTATGCTATAGGCCAGATGTCATAGAGGAAAAATATATAAAATTGTTAATTTAAGATAACTTTTTGAAGGATACCTTTGCAAAATGGCTTTTAAATGAATAAACTTAGGGGTGCAAATATGATATAAAAATTTGGTGGCGCCAAACTTTTCTTACCTTTCAAAATCGTGGAAACAAATGTAACTTTTGGTCGCACCATGCAACCCCTTATTTGCACCCCTGACTTAAAAAGCAAAATATAATTAACGGAATAACAATTGTAGCCTACGTGGTTGTAGACTATTTCAATACGTGCACCCGCTCTATGTTGAGCATTACACGATTGGTAGCCCCCCCTAGAGGAGTACCGATGGACCGCCGCGTAAACAGCAACCCTCTCGAGGAGTCTCAAAGAGGCCCTCATCAGGTTGCGCGGGGCTTGGCCTAGCGGGTGGTAAACGGTAACCCTTGCCTGCCTCCCCACGTTAGGGGAGGCAGTGGCTGGAACCCAGACCAGCGGGGCAGGACGAGCCCGGCCCGCTGTCCACCCGTCGTCACTACAACAACCGTCGCACCGATGGAAAGATCTCAGGACACCAGAGAGCACGAAACTCGTGCAGCATAGACACCTTAGGTTTCCTCTGTCAATTGACAGGAAGGAGGTCACAACCACGGTCGGAGGGACTCGCTTTCCATTCTTCGTGGTTCACCTGTTAGTTCTTTGCTCCATGCTTGTGCATGGCTTGCAAGAACCCTTTAAAGGATGGAACACCGCGGGAACCCCGGTTTTCCTGAAATACATGCACCACCAGTATTTCGAACTTTATGCACCACCAATGGGGGACCCGAGGGTCCTTCCCTGAGATACATGCGCCACCAGTATCTCGAACTTTATGCACCACCATTGGGAGGAGGCCTTAAGGCTCCTCCCTGAAATACATGCACCACCAATATAAGATGCCTTCCCTCCGGCCGGCTGGCCGAGCATCTTGGGAGATACATGCACCACCAGTATTCCCCTTAGCAATTTCGAAAAGCAAAATACATGCACCACCAAGTATCTATCCCCCACCAGCTGTCCCTGATTTGGGGGGGAGCGCTCGCTCTTTTCTCTAAGTTGCCCGTTAACTTAGTGAGTCTCCTAGCGCATCGAGGAAGCGGGACAGGGCCTCGCGCCCTTTTTCGCTCCGCACGTAGTTATTGAATGTCGAGGCATCCAATTTCGGGCAGAACCGATTTCTCAGTTCCTGTAACCCTGGACAGTGGGCCACAATGTGCAGACTGTCGGCGGGACTTGTCAGAGGGCAGAAGTTGCAATTCCTTGTCTCCTTTACGGAGAACCTTCGGAAATAGGCCGGGAAGGGACCATGGTCCGTCACGACCCAGTTCACCTTCCTACTTTTCCAAGTTCTCTTTTCGCTCACCATTGGAAAGATCGAACGTGTGAAACGTCCGACTTCTGCTACTTCCCACCTTTTCTGCCACAGTTTCCTGGCTTCAATCCTCATGGAGTACTTCACACTCCTAATCGAACTCTTTACTCTTTCGTCTACTGATGGTTTCTGTGTTCCACTCTTTGCCAGAGCGTCGGCTTCCTCGTTCCCCCAGGTTCCGACATGTGCCTTCACCCAGTGGAAGCGGATCCGCCTATCTCCGATCTCGGAGTGGATTGCTGCAGCCATTGCATTTCTGCAATTCAGCCTTGAGAGAGCTTGGAGTGAGGATTGGCTGTCTGTATAGACATCCAAGGTTTCTGTGCTTCGACAGAGTGGGTCCTGCAGACCTTTCAGGATTGCGACGAGTTCGGCCTGGAATACACTCCATTGTCCGACAACCTGTAGCGGCCGTCAGAGATTCTCTTCTGACCGCTGTACAGAACGTATCCTGATCCCACTTTGCCATTGAGCTTGGACCTATCCGTGAAGAGCTCTAGTCCCTTCTTCCGTGGGCCCAAGGTGTCCCAGCTGATAAACGGACTCCTACTCGGGTGTGTGCCCCATCGTGGAAGTTCGCCCTCTACTTCGGAGGGTTCTATTCTCGTATCTCCGAACTGGATCGATTGATCCTGCTTTCGGAGTCTCGAGATGAGCGCTTCTTTCTCCACCTGCAGGTCTAGTGGTAGGAGGCCAGCAAGGACACAGAGCGCGGCACTGCTTGTTGTGCGGTAACACTTTGTTATCGCCAGCAGTATAATCCTTTGCACCTGTATTAGGCGCGTCCGCAATCGCTCTCTTTCTCCGTCCCACCAGGCTCCGCAGGCATAAAGAGCTACACGCTCCATTCCACGTTTATAGAGGCTCTTCAACACAGTCCCGCTAAGTCCGTTGCCGGGCCTCATTAGGCTGTGGAGTCTCACTACGTATCTCGCCAGCAGTTGCTTGAGATGTGCGACGTGTGCCATGGAATTCATCTTTTTATTAAGCACCACACCCAGAACCTTCAGCTCTGTCTGAAACTTACTATGCTACCCCCGAAGCGGATTACTGGGGCAGTGCGGGGTGGCCGCACTCGCCCCATTCGACGCAGGGGTCGTACGTGAAGCCCAACCGTTTTGGCTGGGCTGAACTCCAGTTTGTGGAGTTCGCTCCATTTCTGAAGGATAGTGAGGGCTTCAGTCGCCTTGCGGCTGCACTGATGTGCATTGGGAGCATCAATTACCACAACAAAGTCGTCCGCATATGCCTGCAGATAGACTCCAACAGGAAGCTTGAGCTTAAGGGCCGAATTAGCTACGATGTTCCATAGCAGGGGGCCAGAATTTGATCCCTGCGGACATCCTCTGTTGTAGCTATGGACAATCTCCGATCCCCCTGAACGGTAGACTACCTCCCTCATTGTAAGGAAACTACTCACCAACCTGTACAGATTTTTTGGACACCCTGTCTGACCCAACAGGTATAGTATGGAAGGCCACCATACATTATTGAAGGCACTTTTAACGTCTAAGGAAATGAGATAAGTGTCGTTCCCCAGAGCCGCGTTGACCTCGACGGACTTAAAAATGGCAGAAATGGCTTCCTCCGCACCCGTCCCCTGCGTGAACCCGTATTGGGTTTTCGCCAGGTGACCACCTTTATGGAGGTGGTGCTGGAGGCGTTTCACCACAAGCCTATCTAGTACTTTGCTCCATGCCGACAGGAGACAAATCGGTCGATAGCTCGATGGGTCCGAACTGTCTTTTCCTTCCTTGTTAAAAAGAACCAGACTAGCCCTTTTCCATACAGGAGGAAATGTGCCTAATTCGAGGCACTTGTTAAAGATTTCCAAGAATAGTTCCTTGTTGGCCTCGACGGCCAACTGAACAATTTCTAGAGGTATTCCGTCCAGTCCCGGAGCTTTGCCCTTGTTGAGGGCGCTCAGAGCTGCTTCGAGTTCCTTCATGGTGAACGGTGGATCGTCGTCTCCGAGATTCGGCTTTGACGCTCTTATTTCCCTCTGTTCCGCGGTATCATCCTTCGGTACATCCTGCGGGAAATGGTGTTTGAGTAGCTTACCTATGGCTTCAGCGTGCGTGTTCGCGGTACCATCCCCTGTGATGGCATCTAGGAGGAAAGGGGAATTTCGCTTCCCCTTTATCCAACCGTAGTGGGCTCCGAAAGGTTGCCTAGGATCGACTGCATCGAGATACTGTTTCCAGTAGTCCCATTTTGCTCGTCTTACTGCTCTATTAAATAGAGCTTTTTCCTTCCTATAGGCTATTTCCAGAACCTTCCTACAGTCGGAGTCATCGGTGCAGCATTGGAACCTCCTCCGTTTCGCTGTCACCTTCCTCCGGTGGATCGCTAATTCGAGCGTCCACCACGAATTCACACACCTAGGCCGGTGGTCTCCGCTGCCAGTGGGCCGGCTACTCCGAGCACAACTCGCCCACATGGCCTCTGTCACCTTTTCCACACAGTAGTCGACTCTGTTCTCTCGAACCCAGTCAACAGAATATTCAGAGAGCTTGCGGTCAAGCAGCTGTCTTGCTTTGGGAATGTAGAGCTTATTAAGCCTTATTGTCTTAGACTGCTCCAACCTTTCTTCACTGATGTGAAGGGTTGTGACAATTCTAAGATGGTCTGTACCTGACTCGAGGTCGACCAAATCCCATTTCTCTACCTGAATTTCGCCCTGAAGGCGGGCTACTGACAGGTCTATCCAACTGGAGCCTCGTACGCTCTGCAACGTCGGGTCCGATTCTGGATCGTTTCGCAAGGTCAAGTCATTTGCCAGAAGGAACTCAAGGACGGTGTCGCCCTGGGTGTCCTCAGTGTTACATGGGTTCCCCCATGCTGTATGTTTCGCATTGAAATCGCCCAAAAGGATCAGAGAAGGGTTAGCATTGACCAAAGCTTGCAGACAATCCATCTGCTCGGTGACATCCTCGTTGGGAGACAGATAGCATGTTGCTACCGTTAATGAGCCACTGTCCGTGTCCAGCCCTATTGCTACTATGTCCTTGGTTAGCAGCTTTACGATAAATTGCAATCTGGGGTTGCTTACGATTATCGCTGCTCGTCCGTTTGGACTATGAACCACCGGACGTGAGTTAGGTATTCCGCCCACTCGTCCCCCGTCTTTCAGGAGGTAGGGTTCCTGGACACAGACTAGATCTTATTGATCTAGGTCTCCTTGAAGGATGGCAGAAGCCGCGAGACTCCTCCCGACATTCTGTTGCGCAATGGTGAGACTACCCATAGTTAGTCTTCTTTTTAAGCATCGACACTTCACAGATCCTGGTTGGGCAATTCTCTGCTTTTGCAGAGTGGTCTACACTCACTACGTTTCTCCCGGCATTCCGCCTGTTCCGAGCTTCGCAGATGTGGCACCTAGAACAGGCTATACAATCCTTGCTCATGTGCCCTTTACCTCCGGAGTTCAGACAGCGTTTCCGGGCTTTACAGGTAGTGCTTAAGTGACCGTACTCTCCACAACGGAAACATTGAGTAGCCCTTAGGTTTTCCACCACCTTTACCTTACACCAGTCCATGGTTATGCGCCCTAGACTCAGTATTGCATGGAAGACTTTAGGGGGAACTTCCACTATGACGTGGCGTGTGCCCCTCTTTTTGATGAAGTACCTGATGGTAATCTCCTCACTTGCCAAGCCCTTCTCTTGGTCCCGAATGGCATCGACAACAGCACGGTCGTCGAGTTCCCATGGAACATCTACCAAGCAAAGTTGGGGGTTTCTGCGGACCGGTTTCCTTACGGTAACCTTATCTTTCAGCTTGTCACTGGCCGAGATCTGCCTGATTAGAATATCTAGGTCTTCCTCGGTCTCAGTCCGTATTTTCATGCCCCCATTCTTCGCCTTACGGGTCCAGAGGACTTTGGCGCCCAGTCTCGCTGGGTTCACCTCCCTGCATACTATGTCCCTTACGCACACACCATCTTTGGCTGCATCGACGAACATGACGTGTTTGGACACGGTGCTCTCCCTAGGCGGGGTCGCTGCTGTGACATGTGATGTACAACCACTGGCGCCTGTCACCTGCGCCTCTGTGGAGGATTGAATTGGGGCGTTTGAGATTGTCCCATCCACGTCCGCCTCAGACGTTTGGATGGGAGGGAATTCTGTGGCATTTTGATTACACCCACTAACGCTTGCCACTTGCGCGTCTGTGGGCGGTGAGGAGATGGCAACTGAATTGGGCGGCCCCACAACGCTTGCCATCTGTGCGTATGTGGGTTTCTCAGCACGGAGAGCCGCAATCTAATCCCGCAGGTTCGCCTGTGTAAGGCTATTCCTAACGAACAGCTCGTACATGTCCATGACCCGCCTCATAACGGCTTTTCGGTCGACGGACTTCAGGGGTCCCTGCAGGTCTATTGCTACGAGTAGCAATAGCTCTCTGGCCCTTAGCCTCTCAATCTCCTCCTTTACATACCGCGCGGGCATGCCGGGGAGATTGTCGCAGAAGTTTTCCACTTCCGCTATGGCACTACCAAGAGACATTTTCACCAATCAAAAGCAATGTGAGCGCAAATAGTGCCACTACAGTCGGTACACTAGCGTCGTATCTACCAGGTCTCAATACCCTCTGTAAATCGCTCTACTTAGCCACCACTCGGGTGCCCGACCGGAACGACGAGGACGTGAGAGCAGTCAGAAATTGGTAATGTGACGGATAGACTCTGGGCCGTTGTCCGCCACAAAAAACAAGCAAATATCGCACTTGTACGAGCCAATCTCTATGACCTCCCGGTCACGTGGTTGCAGAGAAAACTCGTCCAAAACGTTTTCTAAGAAGTGTTCCAAATCACCATTAACTTTTCTCGATGGACACTTAGCATGCAAAGTCCTGATAATCTCTAATCAGTCATTGTTGATCTTGTCTAAGATTTATTTCAATGTAAAGTACTGAAAGATATTTCTATTGTACAGGTAGTAGCTAGAAATGTTAGAGCTATTTGCAAGCCTTTAGACACTGTAAGGAAAAACATAGTATGGTTTAATAATTCGATCAAGTAAAGTGTTTTCATGTCAACTTTTGTTGCCATTGGAGGAGAAATCTGCGACAGTTTATACCATGCTTCGACTTCAGACGAAATGTTTTGTAAACTGTCTCCATAAAAACTTAACTACCTGCTTCCTTTTCTCAATAAAGTCTTTTACACTAATTTTCTTCATTGTTGGGTGAAGTGTAAAGAGGTCTCAGCCAACTTCATTGTCTGTAGAGAACCTTTCTCCTGAAGATGATATTAATCCATCGAAGTATGGGAAAAGGTTGATATTCTAAAGTACTCGTCTGCTTTAGCTATTTTAACTTCTGGATTAGATCTGTAAACTTGGAGACTAACTGCACGAGGATACCTCAGTTCAACATCATGTGCTTCTGCTATTTCTTTAGCTGATGTAAAGATAGTTTTGAATGTACTTTCAAAACTATTGCTATGAGATATGAATATTTTAGTTTTCAATATGCTCTCTAACAGAAAGCAAATCCATGTCAACAGATTGCAGGCTGTTTGCTACAGGCTTTGAGGAATACTTTGCCGTGATGCATGTTGCTACGATGAACTTTACCAAGGTTGAAGCACAAGAAAATTAGTTGAGTTAATTTTAGTTAGTAGTAAATTCTCTGCTTTAAAAATTGAATGCTCTACTTTAAAAATGTGAAAATCCAGCTACCGACATGTGGCATGCACCACCAAATGATTGTTCTCTCTTTGATTTTAAGAATTTAACCTTAAAAGACCCCTGGTATCATATGTGGAACAACCACTTTAATTATTCCTCTACGTCTAAAACCATGGCACAGTGGCTATGTCACAGGAAATGGTAGACGGCATGGTGAAGGTCCCCCGGTTCGGTTCCCCATCGCGCGTCTGTCGACCTAACCATTCGGAGTTTTCCTTGGTTTTCTCCTAAACTTAGCATATATACAGGTTAGGACCCCTTACAAAGACCCCCACGGAGGGCACCCCACCTATAGGCCTAGATCCTTCGTGCAAATAATTGGCCTTAATCCCACAATGCACTACGTCTAAAAATACTAGTTTAGACATCTTATCGGTTTTTAAAGAGTATTTATACATTGATAGCAAGATGTAATTCACGCTATTGGGTGTAGATGTACTTGCTGTTCATATTATTGCCAAAACTGATTGAAATTTAAACATTAATCTTTCAAAGGTGGTGGATTTGTTTATTTTTGAAAATTAACAAAAAATAGTTAGCAAAGAGTTTTGATCCGGAAAAAACTTACTGTGTTGAAGTTTGTCTTATCTAGAAATGATTTGAATACTAAAATTTCAAAATAAATACCAATAAAGTATAGCTGAGGTCCAATGTATCGCATAGAAAGCTGAAATAAAAAAGTGAGTTTCTAATAATATATTAGGTTATTTTTTTAACTATTTTTCCCCAAATAATAATCCCTAACATTATCACATATATTTATTTCAGCCGCACACAAAAAAAAAAAGAGCTTTGTAGGGTTAAGCTGCATAGTCAAAAGTGATACTGACATTTTGAAACCACAAGTTTAAAAATGTATTAGAAACCCAATTAGGTTGAAAGACTTTGCTATACAAATTACGTTTCGGGCTAATAATTCCACGATTTCTCAATTCCGTTAAACTGGAAATAGTCACTGTACTAAGGTGCTATTTTGCTCAATCCCAGATTTTTGTCTATGCGATCTTGTTGACAGGTTTTGTAGATATGAACTTTTCAAATGTGTTTGCCAGATAATGTGGAGGGGGGCCACTAATAAAATGTTGAAAGTCGCACAAGTTTTACAATGGATCGGTATATTGCAATTTATAATAAAGGGGAAGTATAATTAGAAAATGCTTGGAGAAGATTGTAAAATAGTTTTAGTAGGCGATTTTAAATATAGATTTCTATTCCGAAGAAGTGTTTTATGGAGCAGAGAAGACAAATATGGTACACTCATAGACTGATACTTTCCAGATGGTATTTATAAGTGAAGTATAGTTTGACTATGCCTGTCGAAAATTGTTAAACAGTTTTGGTAGGCGATTAGTACAGATTTCAATTCCAAAAAAGTGTCTTGTGGAACAAGCAAGGAAAACACGGCACACTCATGGATTATGATGCCCATTCCAAGCAGTATTTACAATGGTAGAGGATTGTTGGAATATTCTTGGTGAAGGTTGTAAAACAGTTTTAATAGGTGATTTTAAGATAGATTTCAGTTCCAAAGATGCATTTTATTTAACAAGAAAGGCGAACACGGCACTCTCATGGATCATGATGCCTATTCCAAACAGTATTGAAGTATAGTTAATATGCTTGGCGAAGATTGTAAAACAGTTTTAGTAGGCGATTTTAATATAGATTTCAATTCCAAAGATGTTTTTTATTAAACAAGAAAGGATTGATTCCTATTTTAACACCCCCACTCTCGTCAACCTAAAATATCGCCGCACTTTGTCGAGCTTTGCAGTCATGGGTCTCTAGGAGTTATGCACAAGTTTCAACGCTCCAAAAAGAACTAGATGAAAACTAAAGTGAACAAATTAGCAATAAATGCACCAGTGAAGGAATTGAAGACACTTAATTATTAAAACTACATTAATTGTCAACCCAAAATAAACAAATAAGTAATGGAATGGTGTACTTGAATGTTGTTCTAATTCACCATTTTAAATCTAAATTACATTTGGCAGATACAAAATATCGTCTGCATAAGTTTAATCATCGCCACCTTGGTGAGAGTCGGGGCGTTAAAGTAGGAATCAACCCAAGAAAGACAAACACTGCACACTCGGGATTATGATGTGCATTCAGAACAATTTTTAAAACAGTGAAGTACAATTGCAATATACTTGGCGAAGATTGTAAAATAGTTTTAGTAGGCGATTTTAAGATAAATTTTGATTCCAAAGATGGGTTTTATGAAACAAGGAAGAAAAATAGGAACGACACATAATTTATGATATGCTTTTAATATGTAGAACTTTATTTAAAATCTGAAAGTGTTTTTTTCCCGTATTTCACTTTTTTAAAATGTAATTTTAATGAAACAGTACATAGATGTTAAATCAGATAATGTAATACTGAGTATAATATACGATAAATAATGTAATCCTTTACGTTATCTACCTCGCATAATCGTGCATGTATAAAAAATAAAGTGTAAAATATATTAAGCTCCCGTATTAATTGCTTCCATAATGGGCTTTATCTCTTAGCGATTAAATAAGATGCTTTTTATCTGGAACATTTTTAAAAGTACGGTGCCTCCAAATGTTTGATACTCCGTGTTTATTTATGTTTTTATGTTATATTTTACACAGAGCTTAAATTTTGAAAGCATACCTGAAATTTGTATAATTAAGACTTTCATTGAGTTCAACTATATACACACACTATAACCAGTAGCGTAGCCAGAAATTTTTCATGGTGGGGGAGGGGGGGGGTTACGACTACTTCAACTCATATATGTATATGTGTTTATGATAAGGGAGTGAAGACTATACATTTTGTATGGCAAAAAATTCCTCATGGAGGGGTTATAACCCCCCCCCAGCTAAGCCCCTGACTATAACACTTATGTATGCACACAAGCATCTCACTAACATTTTGCTCACCCGTGCCAAAAAAATCCTGTTGGCGCCCATAACCACCATAAAATCAAAGTGTTGATCATATCTAAAGAATATTAAAAAAGTGCTTGATCCTGTTATGACAACTATTTTGCCAAGATTTGATAACTAGACCAGAGGTTCCCAAACTGTGTGCTGTGACACCCATGCCAAGGGTGGCGTGGAGATAATCAAGAAAAGTCTTAACATTTGGTGGAGTATAATCAAAAATTTTTCCTTGAACCGGTATCCCACAAAAAATTAACCAGCTGATGACCAATGGGCGAAAACAAAATTATTTCAGTCAAGTTCGAGAGAGTTCAGTGTCCAGTCGTCTCCCTTTTGCAAGTACTCCCGGAGATGGGGGGTGGGACAAAATTCTATATCGCTTTCCCAAGAGAATACTTTCTTGATAGTTAGCCCTATAAGCTTGAAAGAAATAATGAAAAATGCATCCTAACTGCAAGGGCGGCTCCAGACTGAATTCTCGGAGGGGGCCATCGAACTTTTTACTTAGGTCTATAAATTGTTCAAAATGCAAATTGAACGTGTGAATTCGTAAAGTATGCGAATCTAAAGTTGTAAAACAAAATTTCGGAGGGGGCCATGGCCCCTATGGCCCCCTCACTGGAGCCGCCCTTGCCTAACTGCTTCATTCTAAACTTAACTCTATATTCATACTGCTGTAAAGGTAACATGCCATGAAAGGTTTTAGCCTGAGAAGGGTGCCGCGGTGGAAAAAGTTTGGGAACACCTGAACTAGACACACCATTCCCATTGATACTTTCATACTCGCGTATGCGCTGTTAGAAGTTAGTGGGTTTTTCTCAGTAGTGACCTCCCAAGTGACTACACTTAATGGGCAAATTATAGTTAATGTTTGAATTTACCCAAGTAATTGAATTTATATTTACAGGATGCCCACTGGCTAATAAAATGAGACTATTTGCTACTATGGCGACTATTTACATGTAAAAGCAGCTAAAAAGAACTATTTTGAGAAAAATGGCAACTATATTTCTAGGAGTTCATTGCAATTTCTGTTTTTCACCTAGAACGTTTCAGTTTAGCGTATTGACCACACTACTAACAACAACATAAACACTGAGCGTAATGCAACAGTGTCCGCACGTAGATTTTGAGAAATATGTAGCAAGAACAGATAAGCTAGATTCACACCTCCTCTTTCGTTCCATTGTAGTTCACTGCTGTAAAAGATGTATGTGTTTTCATAATCAAAAAATTGGCCCAAATTCCAAAAGCATAATGTTCGGGACGACACAGTGGTACATCATTCACATTGTTGCAGAAACTGCTGAATTGTCGAATTCGTATTGGAGAGTATGCTTTAAAGTCTGGGGTTTGTAGAAAGTTTCAGTAGCCAATCGAGATGTCAGGACGAAATACAAACACATGGGTGCCTATAAGGGGGGGCAAGGTAGAGCACTTGCCCCCCCCCCCTAAAGTTTAGGTTAATGTCTCATGATGTATACAAATGGCAAAACCATAACTAAATTTGTTAAAAGTTTGAAATTTGCCCCCTCTAGAAAAATTTTTTGGAGTTTGCCCCCCCCCCTAGAAAAATTCCTATGGGCGCCCATGTACAAACATAATTGTTTCTAGAAATTTGTCGAACAATCTTCACAGCACAATTAACAGGAATTTACAAGCAGTAATTCTATACATAACTAGTCCACAATCAGAACAACTTCCTCAAATACTGCAATTTCTTTACAGTAAATAAAATTGTTCCTTTTTCTAAAATACCAGAATGCTCGTGTCGAACCCTTGACTGCTCCACAGCATACAACAATGCTGAATTCATGAACAAATTTTAAAATACAGCTTGGCAAAACAACGGTGCCTCTGGCATCAAAATTGTGCAAAACGATATGTTCTTATAGCTAGCGTTTGGTAGAAAAGCCAATTCAAGACTGAAACAGTGGGATGACTACTCAAGAATTTATACTTTTTGGAGAGTTTTCGCAAAAGTTCTGTCAAAATCTGTCTAATAAATTTGCTATCATTTTCCTTGCATCATTTGTGTAATGCATTGCAGGTAAGTAAACAATGCAGGTCTTTTTTTTTTTCTTTTTCTTTTTTCATGTCAGATGTCGCCAGTCTTGGTGATATTTTGGCAAAATATTGTCAAATTTGGTGCAAAAAATGTGCCCGCAAAACTTAACCCAGCCAATCGTCAATATTTAACAAGAAACCCCCAATTCTGATGCTATCCTATGTGAATATTAAATGTTCTTGTCTTGCGTTCTAGTTAACTGATTTACATCCAACAAAATGCAAAACTTAATTTTAGTAACACTATTAACTTTTATTAGTGGTAATATATGCTTCATGAAAATTAATACACCTGCTGCTTGTCTTTAAAATGTATGTTTTCCATTTTTAACGAATTTTTTTTTAATTTTTGAAATTCACATTAATTTTTGAATTCAATTTTCAAATAATCTTATAAATAAAAATGAAATTCTGTTTGTTTGTTTGTTTGTTTATTTGTTTGTTTGTTTGTTTGTTTGTGGATTTGAGTTGTATACAAATCCACAAAAATGGACATATCAGCCTGAAATTTTGCACAGATATGTAAAATAATATAGAATAAATCATAGTCCACTTTAAAACTTTGAAAGTCCACCCGTTCCCAGAATTTAAGAGATTTTTTATGTTCTCCACGCAAAAAGCTTTCCGTAATTGTAACCCCTGTAGTGAAAAAAGTGTGAAATAAGGATCGTGGTTGCCATGTCTGGCGATTTTGCCGAATAAGATGTTTTAAATTCTCAAAGTAAAAATAAAAGAATAATAATGATTTTTTTTTTGTTAGTTTATATTCGTAAGGTTATATTTTTTTAAATTATAATATCGTGTGCATGGAAAATCGGAGCAGGAATGAAATGTTTTATACGCAAAACAATAAGAATTGAAGATTTCCGAGGCTAATAGGTAATTTTTTTTAGTTTTTGAGAAAGTGAGTTCTAGCGGTTTGCACAGATTTCGGCTTGGCGCAATTTATTGAGAGCTTAAGGAAACAGATTTTTGAAAACAAGTGTAAAGGTTTTATTAGAATACAGTGTTAAATTTTAATGATCCGTGAAGAAATAATGCAGTTGTTAAGGGATTTCAAGCGATCTATCTCCAGAATTCTCGCCAAATGAGTACATTGATTTAAGTTGGGGGAATTCCACCAAATTTCAGAAAATTGAAATCTCATTTACTACATCGGAGTAACGATGAATAAAACACGTTATCTTATAAATAAAAATGAAATTCTGTTTGTTTGTTTGTTTGTTTATTTGTTTGTTTGTGGATTTGAGTTGTATACAAATCCACAAAAATGGACCTATCAGCTTGAAATTTTGCACAGATATGTAAAATAATATAGAATAAATCATAGTCCACTTTAAAACTTTGAAAGTCCACCCGTTCCCGGAATTTAAGAGATTTTTTATGTTCTCCACGCAAAAAGTTTTCCGTAATTGTAACCCCTGTAGTCAAAAAAGTGTGAAATAAGGATCGTGGTTGCCATGTGTGGCGATTTTGCCGAATAAGATGTTTTAAATTCTCAAAGTAAAAATAAAAGAATAATAATGATTTTTGTTTGTTAGTTTATATTCGTAAGGTTATATTTTTTTAAATTATAATATCGTGTGCATGGGAAATCGGAGCAGGAATGAAATGTTTTATACGCAAAACAATAAGAATTGAAGATTTCCGAGGCTAATATGTTAAAATTTTTTAGTTTGGCGAAAAAATAAAATGGCTCAAATGCCGAGAAAGTGAGTTCTAGCGGTTTGCACAGTTTCCTGCTTGGCGCAATTTACTGAGAGCTTAAGGAAACGGATTTTTGAAAACAAGTGCAAAGGTTTTATTAGAATACAGCGTTAAATTTTAATGATCCGTGTGAAAATAATGCAGTTATTAAGGGATTTCAAGCGATCTATCTTCAGCATTCTCGCGATTTTGAGGAGGATTCTAACGCTTGGCGCTATTTATCGTAATTTAATCGTCTGCTATTTGGGTTATGAATACACCTGCGTATAAGTTTTTGAAATTTTCATTCAGTTGGAATTTTGCATTTTTCTGAGCAGCTTTTCTGCATCTAATGTATTACATCCAGAAAAAAGGATGTTAGAAATATCAATTTTAATTTTGTTTAATCACACTCACGAATAATGATACACTTTCGTACTTAATGAAAGAAGGAGCGAAAATAGGGAAGACCCATGGATTATAACTCTTTTTATATATAGCACTTTAGTGCGTATTTAAAATCTGAAAGTGTGTCAGATTTTTTATGATTCTAGCGCTTGGCGCAATTTAATGAGAGGGTATTTTTAAAAACAAGCGTAGGTTATCTTATAAATAAAAATGAAAATCTCTTTGTCAATTTATTGATTTGGGTAGTATACAATTCCACAAAAATGAACCTGTCAGCCTGAAAGTTTACACAGATATGTAAAATAATATAGAATAAATGATAGTCTACTTTAAAACTTTGAAACTCCACTTAAAAACAACGTTTTCCTCCTGAATGGTTCTCTTAATTTCCGTTCCCGGAATTTAAGAGATTTTTTATGTTCTCCACGCAGAAAGCTTTACGTAATATTAACCCCTGTAGTGAAAAAAGTGTGTGAAATAAGCATCTTGGTTGCCATGTGTGGCGATTTTGCCGAATAAAATGTTTTAAATTCTTCAGCAAAGTTAAGTAAAAATAAAAGAATAATAAGGAATTTTTTAGTTTATTTTTTAGGTTATTTTTTAATTATAATATCGTGTGCGCATAAGAAATGAGAGCAGGAATGAAATGTTTTATACGCAAAACAATGAGGATCGAAGATATCCGAGACTAATATGTAATTTTTTTTTAGTTTGGCGAAAAAAAAAATGGCTGATAGGCCGATTTTTAGAGAGTGAGTTCTAGCGGTTTGCACAGTTTTAGGCTTTTTGGCGCAATTTACTGAAAGCTTAAGGGAATAGCATTTTTGAAAACAAGTGTATAGGTTTTCTTAGAATACAGCATTAAATTTTAACTATCCGTGCAGAAATAATGCAGTTATTAGGGCATTTCAAGCGATGTAGCTTCAGAATTCTCGCCAATTGAGTACATAGATTTAACTTGGGGGAAATCCGCCAAATTTCAGAAAATTGAAATCTTTGCATTTAGTACATCGAGGTAACGATGAATAAAACATGTTATAGTTGATAATTTAAAAAATGCGGCTGTATTAAGGGATTCCACTTTTCAAATAAATGCCTGGCGGTCGAACACTTTCCCATTTTGATTGCTGCTAAGTCAATGCTTCGAATGATTCCCTGAAAAAACTCTTGCAAAATGGCGTATGCTGGCACTTTGGCGAGGCTTAGATTTGAAACTGGATTTTACTTGAGACTGGTATATACGTATAATAAGACTGGTTATAGATAAAAAGGAATGTTGGTATGTGTGTAGGAGGTTGAAAAACTCCAGCACCGTTTCACCAATCACCATGAAGTTTGGTTCACCTAAGTCTTATATCATGGAGAAGGTTTTTATGCTATCCGTTTTCCTCTAACTTTTCACTAGGTGGCGCAGCAGAACGTCGAATTCTATTCCTTTTAGCCGTTTGCTATGCGAATATCGTCCAACCAGTTTCGATGAAATTTGGAACACGCGAATATTAGAACACGGAGAATATTTTTCACTATCCATTTGCTGTAATTTACCGCTAAATAGCTCTGCAACGCATCAACTTCTATACCGTTCGACTGACCGGCATAAAATTTTTTATACTTACACATTTGAGAACGAAGAATATATTCTAACTGCGTTACTTTTGATGTTACTCACCACTAGATGGCACTGCAATGCATTATTATTTTAACTCGCCACTAGATGACGCTGCAGCAGGCCAAATTTTTGACCATTCAAACGTGGCTATGAAAATCAGTATACATAGCTATTTGAACAATGAGAATATTTTGGCGTTATCCATTTTGCTATAACTCGCCGCTTGACGGCGCTGTAGCAAATCATTACTTTAATTAACCACTAGATGGCCCTGCAGTGTATCACTTGTTGACTGTGCGAATGATCGCTATGAAAATAGGTATACATAGATATTTGAACACGGGGAAGAGTTTGGCACGATCCATTTTCCTATAACTTGACAGTAGATGTCGCGTCAACACATGAACTTCAAGACTATTCAGCCGATCGTCATGAAAATTTGTATACATCGATATCTGAATGCGAAGAATATTTTTGCCGTATCCGTTTTGCTAAAACTCGCCACTAGATTGTGCTACGCCGCATCGCCTTCTGCACCGTAAAAACGATTGCCTTGAAATTCAGTATGCATGATTATTGAACACAATATAACGCGATATCCATTTTGCTATATCTCTTTATTACAATAAATAGTAATCACAACAAATATTAATATCAAAAATTCCATTCATTCCCGTGCGAAGAACGGGTACTTCAGCTAGTAGTTGATAATTTTAAAAATTTCGGCTGTATTAAGGGATTTCACTTTTGAAATAAAGGCTTGCTTTACTTTTTCGCGGTCGAACCATTTTCCATATTGATTGCTGCTAAGTCAATGCTTCGAATGATTTCCTGAACAAACGCTTGCACAATGGCGTATGCTGGCACTTTGGCGAGGCTTAGATTTGAAACTGGATTTTATTTGAGACTGGGATATATAATGACACTGGTTATAGATAAAAATGAATGTTGGTATGTGTGTATGAGGTTGAAAAACTCTAGCACCGTTGCACCATGAAATTTGGTTCACCTAAGTCTTTTATCATAGAGATTTTTTTTATGCTATCCGTTTTCCTCTAACATTCCACTAGGTGGCGCAGCAGAACGTCGAATTCTATTCCGTTTAGCCGTTTACTATGCGAATATCGTCCAACCGATTTCGATGAAATTTGGTACTCGCGGATATTAGAACACGGAAATATTTTACACTATCCATTTTGCTGTAACTTGCCGCTAAATGGCGCTGCAACGCATCAACTTCTATACCGTTCGACTGACCGGCATAAAATTTCTTATACTTACACATTTCATCACGAAGAATATATTCTAACTGTGTTCCTTTTGATGTTACTCACCACTAGATGGCACTGCAATGCATTATTATTTTAACTCGCCACTAGATGACGCTGCAGCAGGCCAAATTCTTGACCATTCAAACGGTCGCTATGAAAATCAGTATACATAGCTATTTGAACAATGAGAATATTTTGACGTTATCCATTTTGCTATAACTCGCCACTTGACGGCACTGTAGCAAATCATTAATTAACCACTAGATCGCGCTGCAGTGCATCACTTCTTGACTGTGCAACTGATCGCTATGTAAATAGGTATACATAGATATTTGAACACGGAGAAGAGTTTGGCGCTATCCATTTTCCTATATAATTTGACACTAGATGTCGCGTCAACACATGAACTTCACAGGGCTGTCCAGCCGTTCGTCCTGAAATTTCGTATTCATCGATATCTGAATGCGAAGAATATTTCCGCCGTATCCGTTTTGCTAAAACTCGCCACTAGATTGCGCTACGCCGCATGACCTTCTGCACCGTACAAACGATTGCCTTGAAATTCGGTATGCATGGTTATTGAACACAATATAAAGCGATATCCATTTTGCTATATCTCTTTATTACAATAAATAGTAATCACCACAAATCGTAATATCAAAAAGTCCATTCATTCCCGTGCGAAGAACGGGTACTTCAGCTAGTTATATAAAAAGTTATGTTAACAATTCCACGATCTAAAATTCTATAATCTCCATGTTTATTGATTCTGGTGTATTTAGTTTTGAGAGAGTCTAGTGTGTTTTGCATTTTATGTTTAACCAAAAATACTTGGAAAGACATTGGAAATTGTCTACATTATAATGTTATATGTTCTGTGAACTTCTGCATCTAAGGAAACAGAACTGAACCGCAAGCATCATCTGCTATGGAGTAATATATAATGAATTTAACTTTCACAAATACTATATAGGGTGAATCTAAACTCTTGGACAAAACTTTAAGAGGTGATAGGGCACATAAGAAGGAATCAGAATCACATAGCAATGTGTGGTCGACAACGTTTTCATGTAGCTGTTAATAATCACTTTGGAAAAGTGCTGAAATATCAGTACACTTTCCTACCATTGTTCGTCAGAAACTAATGTATTTTTCTCCGAAAACAGAAGACTAAAATTCATAGTTTAAAAATTCTATTTTATTTCATGGATGAAATTTTTGGAGACGAGCCTACTGTTTATGAAATTAGACGAACACTTCAATCAAAGTGATTATTACCGGTTAAGTGAAAACTGCGTTTTTGACCCCACTTGCTATGGGATTCTGATTCCTTATTATGTGCTCTATCACCCCACAAGAGTTTAGATTCACCATGTATAAACTTCTTTCAGAAAACAAAAATGTGTATTTAACATTTTTAAAACTTTGTTTAGAAGATTTCCATATATTTAGATTGTTAAAAAGGGTACTATTTTAATCATAAAGGCTACTATTTTGTACCCTGAAGACTACTAAAGCAATATTTCTGTGGTTGTGCTGCTGTGGGCACCCTATATTTATGATTGTATTATATTTTTAAGTTTGTTACTGGTTTAAAAATTTCGAATTCTTCTATGTCTTAAATTTAAAAATCAAAGTTAATGACCTAAAAATGCAACTGTGTCTTTCAGTGCTTATGAGATCCCACAAAATTTTCTTAAGTATTACGGAGTCTCCACACCGAAAAGTTTAAGAAACCCTGCTATAGGCTATACCAAAGCGCCGTCTATTTTACAACCTTCAAAAACTTTCTGCTATTGACAATATCCTAGCTAGCCTGTTTTGAAATCCACGACTGTTTTCACATAGATAAAGCTTTTTACAAAATATCTAATTGTATTTCCTTATGATTGTTTAAAATTATATTCAGGACAGGTACGCAGCCAGAAAAAAAAAAAAAATCAGGGTGATCTTAAAAGATAAAAAAATCTGATGTGTCCAACACATGACTTCCTTGCACGTCTATTAGATCAAAAATATTTTCGACGCACTTCCTCTAAACTTATTTCTTTGAAAGAGATAAAATATCAATAATAGTAAGATTTAGCGATTTCCAGCCAAATATTTCGATATCGCCAAGCTGAGTTCAATTTGAAAGATTTCCTTCTAACACTTTATTTGGCGATATTTCACCAAAAGCCGACAAACTTGAGATAGTCTGCGAGATTTTGGGGATAGCCAAAGTAGTCATTGACAACAGACTTTCAATGAATTGAATGCATTCATACACCTCAATGTATTTAAAGTCATTTGGCAAACCCTGTAAATAAATTCTCAGTCGATTGCTGTCAAAAAAGATATTGAAAACAGTTAGATATTACAATAGTTCTAAATACAAAAGTTCAAAATTCTACGGGTTAAAGTTTTACGGTTATACAAAATACGAAATAATTTTTGGCGCCAAATTTGGCGATATTTCGGCGAAACTCGTAAATTTCGACGACTTTTGGCGAGATTTTAAGCATGAACCAAACAATGACAGATTATCGCCAAAATATGGCGATATTTCGCCAAAACTCGACAAGAACGATGACAAATGGCGATACTTTGGGCATGGACCAAATAGCTGAATATCGCCAAATTTGGCGATATTTCGCCAAAACTCGCCAAGGCCGAGGACAGACGGCGAGATTTTGGGCATGTACCAAACAATGACCGTCTACAGTTGTATTATATTGAAGATGTCCATAGACATTAAAGTACTGAAATTCTTTTCGGTGGTTCTGTAAATAAACTCTCCAGTAGATTGGAACCAAAAATCGAGATGCACAACTAGATGTTACAACAATCTTATATATGAAATTTCATAATATTTTTTGAGATTTGAGAGTTAAATATGCACACACGTACACAAAAAGTCGCCAAGCTTGGCGACTTTTGGATAGTTCTTGAGGGAGTCACGTGACCGTGGTCGGACCATTACCTAACTTATGTGGTAGGACGGCATTGTGCTTGAAATGGATGAATGCCCCTAAAATTGCCATTGACCGTAATGTATTGGAAATCTTTTGAGTGTTCCTGTAGCTGAACTATAAATGATAAAGACACTTTTTTTAATGGAGAAATTCATTTTCTAACTCTTTACAGCATATATCACTTCTGAGTCGTTTGAAATTGCCCAATACCTCTAAAAAACGCTTTGAATTTCGGCCCATAGAGCGTAATGTATTTCGAATCTTTTGGGTGGTTCTGTAGATAAACTATCCAGTCGAATGGAACCGAAAGGGGAGGTGCACAACTAGATGTTACAACGTTCCTAAATATAAAGTTTCAACATTCTGCGCCTAATAGTTTTTGAGATATGCGAGTTTAATGAATTTCGGCCCATTGAGCGTAATGTATTTCGAATGTTTTGGGCAGTCCTGTAGATAAACTATCCAGTCGAATGGAACCAAAAGGGGAGGTGCACAACTAGATGTTACAAATATCCAAAATATGAAGTTTGGACATTCTACGCCTAATAGCTTTTGAGTTAGGCGAGTTTAATGAATATCGGCCCATAGAGCGTAATGTATTTCGAATCTTTTGGGCGGTCCTGTACATAAACTATCCATTCGATTATCACCAAAAGGGGAGGTGCACAACTAGATCATAGAACAATCCTAAATATCAAATCTCAACATTCTACGACCAATAGTTTTTGAGATATGCGAGTTACATACATACGTACGTACAGACGGCATGGAAAAACTGGCCACAATAGACTCGCCGCTGGTCAAAATGAGTTGCAGACGCGTTAATATGATCGTGCATGATAGCCTACGATGAGATGCATCGAAAAAAATTTTAAAATTCAATTTAGAGGTAGTTAAAATCTGTTTTTTTGTCGAAATTTGGCCCCCAAAATTTTTCGGGATCACATTACTTCCATATACTACGTACAAGGAAGTAAAAAGTGGAATGGGTCACAAAAAATTCCATTATTGACATCCAATTAACAGCAGTACAAACTAACTATGCGATTCAATTGTAATTGTATTTATTTTAATATGTATTTAAGAATCCAGAGTCCATCCTTTCATATCAATCTAGAATGGTAGCTCCATGAATTGCAGCAGGGGCGGGCATACCTGACTCCTGTCCGGGGTGGCATTTTGGCTCGAGTTTGAAAAATTCATTTTTCAAGAATTTTAAGATTTAAGAACCTAAAGAATTTTCTAAAGTTGCACAGTAATGTATAATTTTACATAAAATAGTTATATTCCTGTCTCCTTTTTTCTATGATGGATTTTCCTCCGGTCCGAAATCACTGAGCACATCCACGTTACCATCATGTAGAAACAGAGTCAGACTGGCCTATCTGCCAGCAAACAAATGCGCCCCCTCTTTGTGGAGCAAGGGCGGATTAAAGGGGAGGGGGCGACCGCCCCGCCCCGAGACAAAAGAAAGTAATGTAAAAGATCCTATTTTACTTCCATAAAATGGACGTATATGTCAATCTTCTAACTAATCACCCCCACCGACAAACGAACCCTCCCCCCCGAGAAACTTGCAATAATCTGCCACTGTTGTCGAGTGCGTTCGTTGCACCCACGACGGAGTAATTGACGCTCACTGTCTGACACATGTCTGCTGCAGATCATCTGAGGTTTCTCTAGGAGTAGGCAAGAGTACCTAGAGGCAATCTTAAGGCGGAGAAATTTGGGAGTTTCGTCTTTGTGGAAAAATTCCTTTGTAAAGGCCGCTGTCCACATCGAGCGGTTCCTGCCATACAATGTATTTGAAAGCTTTCCCACCGGGCGACTGTGGATGTCCTCCACCGAACAATAGATGGGGAGGTGTGAAACCGCAATATTATTCACGGTCCCCAATTACCTTTTGTCGGTTTAATACCAGAGTATCTCCCTCTTTCTCTGCGGTGGGTAAAATTTATTTCTTACAAGTGAGATTAGCCCCCTACTGTGGTAGCGGCTAGCGGGAACCGCTCGATGTGGACAGTGGCCTTTAGTTTATACACGTAGTGGAACTTATTTTTTGTAGTGTAAACATATTTCTCACACCCTTCCTTGGATGGGATCACAGACCTCAAAATACACATGAGTATTTTGAAGTATTAATCTGATTTATTATCTGAAGTATTTTGCTCTGTCTACTAACTTGTCATTTTCCATTCATCGGCTTAGCGAGGGTTGTGGCACCTGTACGGTCTTTCTAGTTGCTGCCCTATTCTGGACATTCTCTCGCGCCCCTTCACTAGGTTCTTAGTTTGTCACATTCTGTTTGATGGGCGTTTTGTTGCCTCTCGTATCTTTATTTTCAGCTTGCCGTGGGCTTTTAAAAACTTACTAAAATTATACGAATAGATTCAGTTTCGCGAGCAAATACAGGGAGGAGGCACACCCAACGTCGAAGCTAGGGGTTGGCCATGTGGGTGGCTACCAGAAGCGCACCTGTTGGAGACTTTTATTAGAAAATAAGACTTTGGAGGGGGGGGGGGGAGGTCACAAAATTTAAATTTTCTCGGAGACGCTCATGACTTTAGATACGATTCTACGCGCACATCCTCCAACGAG
Source organism: Cheiracanthium punctorium (assembly GCA_038373885.1). Lineage (NCBI taxonomy): Eukaryota > Metazoa > Arthropoda > Arachnida > Araneae > Cheiracanthiidae > Cheiracanthium > Cheiracanthium punctorium. Next base: position 161,350 of record JAWZYV010003359.1, on the reverse strand, counting down.
AGAAATATATTTACACATTATAAAATGGGCTCTTTGATTATGATTATGATGGCATATTTCACATGCAATTCTGAATTCAGGTATGCAAGCTTTCAGCTGCCTCTGAAACAAAATTTCTGTAATTAGTCCGTGTTCTCTATAATATAAAACTGTTTAATATACTTATGCAGGGGCGGCATTTCAGCTTTTCATTTGGAGATGCGAGATTTCATGTATTGAAATTCATAGTATGGAATGAATAAAATGTTTGTTAAATTTGAAGGTGCGATTGCGCCCCTTTTTTGCCGACTCTGTACTTATAAAAGGGATGTCCTCTATTCCTATGTGTCTGACTATGATGCAGACCCACATTTATTTGCCATAAAATATTTATCAAAAAATTAATTTTAAACCAATAAATGTGAAAGAGGAAAATGTGGCCAAAATAAGAAAAATGCGGCTTTGAGTATTTGCGTCTTTTGCACTTTGCAGACCCATCTACGAGCTTCTGAGAAAATCCTAAAAATGAAGTCTTGTGAGGACTAAAATTAAAAGTTAACCAGGAGAACTCATAACCACAGGCGCGAAGAATGGTGCTCAGGTAAGACTTTTTTTAGGGGGAGGTGTCAATAAACTGCCGAGCCAAATATCGATTTTTACAAACTTCTTACTTTGGCAGGACAACTGGTCAATTCAAATGACTTTGTGAGATTAAAGAATACAAAAAATTTGGAGTGACTCCACTCGACTTTCCGAACACTTACGATTCAGATCATTACCAAGCACTTAAATAAATTTTAATCGATGAATAATTCAAACATATATTTCAAATTGAAGCTCAATCGAATGCGCCGTTTAAACGCTAGCGCACTTTCAAGAACTTCTCCCCATATGCCATAATGTAAAAGAAATCTTTGTCGCAGCCCTGTAGAAAAACTATCAGTACTCAGGGGCGTACCCTACTAGCAATTTTGCCCGGGTACGCCATCATCGGCTGGCTACGTGGCCGGTGGTAGCCCGAGCAAAATTGCTAGTAGGGTAGCCAAGGGAAAGGGGAGATAAGGCGGTCATAACCCCCCATGAGGAATATTTTGCCATACAAAGTATATATTCTTCACTCCCTTATGACACACATGTATGCATACATGTGAGTTGCAGTAGTCGTACCACCCCCACCCCCCCATGAAAAATTTCTGGCTACGCCATTGTCAGTACTATACACATAAAAATCAACCGGTCTTACGATGGTGGTTTATAACATATATACCCAATTTGAGCTTAATCGAATGTACTGTTTAAACGCTAGCGCACTTTCAAGAATTTCCCCCCCATAGGCCATAATGTAAAAGAAATCTTTGTCGTAGCCCTGTAGAAAAACTATACGTCCTATACACATCAAAATGAATACCGGTCTTGCGACGGTGGTTTATAACATGTATACCCAAATTGAGCTCAATCGAATGTGCCGTTTAGGAGCTATTGTGTTCACTCACATGCACACACACACACACACACACACACACACACACACACACACACACACACACATACATCTCGTAAAAACATATAGTGCAAATAAGTCGAATTTTTTCATGATTACAATACTTTCCTTACATGGTACATGTTCGGAAAGTAAAAATATGACCCTCCAAAATATTTTTCTGAATCAGCTCCTGATTACTTATCTATATGTATATGCAGGTAATTTGCTCCACTGATAGAAAAGAAATTAAAAAGAAAGAAATAAAGTACTTTAACATAGTCATTTTTCAATTACTGTTTTCTGTGGTACTTTATTTTTCTTAAAGGATTTTTTCCTGCATGTCCTTTAAAATAAGCCGTCTGATATTTTCATAACAATAAAATATATATATTCGTACGATACAAATGGGCAATCCTGATGTTACAACAGGATGTCCGAAACTCCTAGACACCATATATATAATGCAATATATGTTCATTATAATGAAAATATTTCACGGGGTGTTGGGGATCAAATTGAGTTTGCCTTGCTCAGTTTTTAATAAATTTTCTTTCCCTTAAGCTTTTTAAAAAAAATTATGTTTGTTTAAAAGCCGCTCAAGTTTTATATGAATGTATCAGTGAACAATTTATTTTCTTTAACATGTGTGTGTGTGTATGTTTCTGTGAATGGAATAAAAGAAAATGTTTGTGTTGTATCAAGTCTACACGAGGGGCATCTGCCCACGAAGAGAGGGGGGGAGGTGCCTTGGGCGAAGGGGTTTATAAGGGTCCTAACGCGTATTTACGTAGCATCTGGGAAAACTCCAGACCGTTGAATGGACATTCGCGCGGTAGGCCCGAACGCGGGACCTTCACACTTCAGCTGTCTACCATGCAAATCATGTCTCATTAATTCGGCCATGGTGGGCCTTAATTTGGGACAGAAATGCTGGGATTGCAAAAATTTTATTTATTTATAGTATTATGGAAAAACGATTAAGTTATTAAAAATTATTGTTTTCTTTTTACTTTCCTAACATGTACCATGTAAAGAAAGTATTGTAATCACGAAAAAATTTGAATTCGATATTTTGGTGTATTTGCACTTTTAAGGTCTTCTGAATTCATTTATGCTATTTGTACGAGATGTATGTGTACGTGTGTGTGTGTATGTGTATGTGAGTGAACACGATAGCTCCTAAACGGGGCATTCGATTGAGCTCAAATTGGGTATATATGTTATAAACCACCGTCGCAGGACCGGTATTGACTTTGGTGTGTATAGGACTTATAGTTTTTGTGCAGGGCTACGACAAAGATTTCTTTTACATTATGGCCTATGGGGGGGAAATTTTTTAAAGTGCGCTAGCTTTTAAACGGTACATTTGATTGAGCTCAAATTGAGTATATATGTTATAAACCACCGTCGTAAGACCGGTATTGATTTTGATGTGTATAGGACTTATAGTTTTTCTACAGGGCTACGACAAAGATTTCTTTTACATTATGGCCTATGGGGAGAAATTCTTGAAAGCGCACTAGCGGTTAAACGGTGCAATTTGGTACATATGTTTGAGTTATTCATCGATTAAAATTTATTTAAATGCTGTTAATGATCTTAATTGTAAGTGTTCGGAAAGTCGAGTGCAGTCACTCCAATTGTTTTTTAATCTGTTATGATTTTATACGGGCGTCAGGCTCGGACTGGCCAGGTCAGCTGGTCGGGTATCGCCCCCGGCCTAAGGGGACCCCAGCGAAGCCTCCCAAAACGAATATACAACTTTATAATTAGAGTAATTTGGTATATACCAGAGTAAGTTTGATTATTTATTTCCTTGTAATCTTACGTCTTTACAGTGACGTAGCGGAGGACGCGATAGATCGTGCGTCGCGGGGGAGTACCCGAAGAATCAGGGGTCCTAACAGCTTTAAAATAGTTAAATATGGCTTTTAGGCACGTAAGCCTAATTTTCAAGTATTACATATCCTAATATTTTATTTCCTCTAAATTTTCTAGTAAGGGGCCCCATTTCAGTCTCTACCCGAGGACCCCCAAAGGAGCTCTGCCTATTATCTACAATGGGTATTGATTTTTTAATCAAGTTTTCGCTCAATATTGACGTATTGGTATTGTTTATTGTTAAGCTTTCACCTTCTTTTTTTACGAATGTCGCTTAGCACAAGCAAGGTTGTGCTGAAAGAAAGAGGGAACTCCGCCGCTAATTTGTTTTCCTCTTAATTTCATTGTGTGGCAGGCCCGGAATCAAATTGTATGCTTTAACGTCTCCCATTAAAACTGTCAAGAATGCAATAAGCGGCTCTGGAAAGATACGTCTAGAAATGGCTTCTTTTTCCTTTTACATGAAACTGCAGACAGCAAGTGGGAGGCGGAGCCAAGTCTGTGACGTTGAGGAGTGAGTATGTAGACCGCGCGAAAACGAAAATCGCAGTTTTAGATGCCCGAGAGTAAAGTGTGTATTTTGAGTGACTTGAAAGGACTACTTTTTCTACGCTCTTTTTTTCTGACTAGCCGATTTTTTTTAAATGGATGGATTGTATTGCTTTGTTTTGGTTCCGGCTGTCAGTAAGTGTTTATTTGTTCATTAATTTTTGTCTTGCGGCACAAGAGTTTAAAGTTTTCCCCCAGCTGTTTTGTGTATGTACTAGATTCCAAGTATTTCCTTGGTAAAATTGCATTGAAAGTTTTCTCTCTCTTTTTTTTTTTTTTTGTCTCTTTCTTATGGAAATGTTAAAATTGAAGTTGAGACCTAGTGTAACCCCCCCCCCCAAAAAAAAAAACCCCACAAAATAACTGTTGTCTAAAACAAAATAATTAAAATCTTTGAGAATTAACACCATAAAAGTTACTTGTCAGGCCATACAGCTTTTCGATCTTCTTCAGTGAGGCTATGTCATTCATATTCTGGAAGAATGGAAAATGGTTTCCTTGTCTCAGTCATCCAGACTGTAAATGACTCTAAATCTCCACTGAAAAAGATCGAAATGTTTTAACTGAAACAGCTGTATAGAGACCTAATATGTCTTATGAAAAAGTAAAAGAAAACATGCAAAGGCAAAGTTACTTGTATTAATTAAGATTTCCGAAAACATTCCTTAAAACAAAATCTAAACTTCTCTAAAATTGACTTTAATATCTGAGAAAATTGCAACCTATTTGTAAAATAAATATGTATACAATCGGACCTCGTTATCCCGATACACTTGGAACCACAAAAACAATTGCCGTAAGCGGAGTGTTGTGAATCTCAAATGGCTATATGCTGTGTCGTCCTGTTAATTAGCTTCGACAATGTGTTTACATATGCTTGTTTAGTTGATGAGCCAGAAAATATCAAAACGTGCTTACGCGATGCAGAAGCGAAACTAATATGACGACTAGCCATATGATATTCAAAATCTGGTGTGGTCAAGATTTTAAGCACATAAAAACAATGATAGCTTGGTTGGTTGACCAGCCAACCTAAACAGTGAACGTTGGTGCCTCTTTTGGCGTTTTTACCTGTGCTATGAAAAACTCGCCTTTCTTTATGAATTACATGCCTTTAGATGGACATTAATCCGTTTTGGGATAGCTGATTAATGGGACAAATTGTATGTCTAATTTTTTGAAATGTAATACTTACTATAATAGTACTGCAATGCTTACTGTAATAGTATTTTTTTGAAATAAATAACATTTTTCAAAAAAAAAATGGCAATAAATAAGTAGAAAAAAATAGATATAAAGCGGATGAATACAAATTTTGAGGTTTTTTTTACTTTTTCATGATTACTTTAGCTTAGTTATAGTGTCAGTTATGAAAATAAATCTAAAAAATAGTGATAACTTGAACGGTTCACCAACTATCCTAAAGAATGAATGGAGCTCCATCTTTTGAAGTTTTTACCTGCGGAAACTGAAACTTACCCTTTATGAACTACATGTCTCTTTAGATGGACATTAATAAGTTTTTGGATAGCTGATTAATGGACAAGTTATATTTGTAATTTGTACGCTTACTGCGCATTATTATTTTTTGAGGTAAACAACAGTGAAAGGAAAATGTATAAAAAAAAAAACTCGGCTGTCCGAGCCTCGTCAGGGGGAGACCACCCTGAACCCCCCTAAATTTTTAGTTTCATTATTGCCATATTAAAACGATATTAATGTATTATGTCGTTTTATCTCTCATCTTTCGCGTATTTCGCCTGGTAACCCAATGTTGAAATTTTTATTATTGTAACCCATTAATAGAAAAATACATGTGATGCATATTCTGCAGCTTACGAATCACTGTAACAATAGATTAAAGCTGTTGCAAACTAATAGTATTTAAATATATGTAAAAAATAGATGTGAAGCATATTCTACAGCTTACGAAATAATGTAACAATACATTAAAGCTGTTGCGAACTAATAGTATTTAAATATATGTAAAATTATGTCGCTTTTTTGGGACACATTTTTCGGACAATTTTCAATAAAGGGGGATGAGAGATAAAATGACATTAAAATACATTTAAAGCTCGTGAATTAATATGTTGAAGTATTTTTGTAAATTTTTATGATTACATTCGCTTAGTTAGAGCGTCAGCTATGGGAAAAAAAAATTAAAAAAAGGTGTTAACTTGATTAGTTGACAAACTATCCTAAAAAATTAACGGGGGAATATTTCCCAGGGGAAACAAAGACTACTACAGGGGGGCAAAGACTACTTTAACGTATGGTTACCATGTTGGAAAGAGCAAAAAAGCAAGGGAAAACACTGCATACAAAAACACAGGGGAGGGGCATTGCCCCCCTTGCCCTATGCTGCCGGCTCCCATGAAGGGGGGGATGCATCCTTTGGCGTTTTTATCTGCTCTAAGTAAAACTCGCCCTTCTTCTCAAATTGCATGTCTTTGGATTGACATTAATGCATTTTTGGATGGCTAATGAATGAGAGAAATTTTATTTGTAATTTGTCCGTTTACTGCTGTGTTATTTATTTTTAAAAATACCATCTTTTGAAAAGAAACGTGAATTAAAAATTTAAAAAATGCATGTAATTGCTCGTAAATTGAAATTTTAGAGTAGTTTTGTATAGGGATTGACGCGAGACGATTTTTTGCAAGACGAGACAGAGGTTTGCAGCTTTTTTGCGAGACGAGACAGACATTTTTAACATTAGGATATAGGGATTTTACGAGACGAGACACAGCTTTTAGGTTGTTTTGTGAGACACCAATTTTTCGTCTCGCGTCCATCCCTAGTTTTGTACTTTTTATGATTATGTTACCCTAACATTTTTGTTACCCCTATTATCAGGTATGAAAAAAAATTAAAATGAAATTCATTTGATAAGTAGATTTTTAAAATTTTTCACTTGAATGTCATTTTTTGGGTTGTTCAAGAAAAAAATCGAAAATTGTTGATTTTCGGTCATATATATAGAGGGGTAAAAATTTTAGCATTTTGGCTCCCCTATCACGTCTTAAAGGGAATTCGTTACGTTACCAGTAACCCTGTATTCAGGCCCGGACTGGTCAGGTCGGCGATTGCCGAGGGCCCCCGACCTCAGCGGGCCCCACAGAAGCCCCAATAATGAATATACTACTTTATAATTAGAGAAATTTGATATATATCAGAGTAATAGGTATCAAAGTACTTTGATTATTTATTTCCCAGTAATTTTACACCTTTAAAGAGTGGCGTAGCGGAGGACTCCCTGAGATCCCGCTGCGCGAGGGCCTCCCCGAAGACTCGGGGGTCCCAAAGCTTTAAAATAATTAAATCCGCTGTTTTGGCACGTAAGCCTAATTTTCAATTTATTACCGCGCATTCTGAAACTGGGCGGTATTCCCCCACAGTTAACCTTTTAATCTTGATACTTTTTTGTTTGTCTGTTTAATTTGTGTATATACTTCAGTCGGTAACTTAAATTAATTGAACACAAAGCTAAAAATTTTGTGTGTGTCTGTGTGTGTTTGCTGGGTAGCATTCAAGAAATAGCTGTAAGACAGAAAGTTGTCAAGAAAAAGTTTGTAACCGAAAAAAATCACTAAATTTTGGTAAGTGAAAAAATTACCGATTTTTTATTATTATTTGAAGCGGGGGGGGAAAAAGTAATTCGCGATTACGATGGGCTAACGAAATTCGCGAAAATAAGTGCTTTTACAGTATTTAATGTTTTATATGTACCCCTGATGTATGTATACGTACGCATTTTCTTGATACTCTTTTTTTTTAAATTCCCACGCCGAGGCGCGCCGCCACCGATGGGTTTCTAAGATCGTTACGCCGCCGCCGCGAATTTCAGCACGGAGCAGACCTCTACCCTCCATACAAGGTCTAATGTTCCAGTGCCGCACCGTAGGAAAAAAAAAAATATTGGTATGTATGAGTGCGTGTTAAATCTATAGAGCCGAGCCGAATATTTTCTGGACAATCGTTAGCAATTTACAATGACTAGTGTAATTCTGAGTTTTATTTGACATACATCATTTCTGAAGGGATTTTGACAGGGAGTGGGCCTGAGAATAATTTTTTTTTTAATTAATATTCCGTTCCGCTTATTTTCTAAACATGATTAAGCATTATGGCATTTTGCCTGAATTTCCGGGCTGTAGCTATGAGCTTAGATGCTTTTACAAAACCACTTAGGTCATCGCTTCAAGACACCATTGAGCAAGACCTCTTAAGAGTGTATTTAATCATGCTAATTGCGATAAAGTGCTTTTACTTTGTCTTTTCTCTGACGAAATAAAATATGTCTAGGCTTCTTCGGCAGTAGAGGAAAATTAAACCTCAATGACTAAACCAGGGGAGGGGCCAAGGGGCTTCAACCCCTCACCATAAAGACATTGCTTTGGGGATATTTTTTTTCTTTATTGTACATTTTGTTTAGATCAAATAAGGTTTTTTTTTTAAATTTGCCCCTCCCAAAAAATTAAATTGCTCCAGGGTAATATGTTGTTTTATTGTACGCTCTGTTTAGATCTAGTCAACTTTTTCCTTTTTTTTTTTTTAATATACATACAGCCAGGGGCGTAGCCACGGGGGGGTTAGGGGGGTCATAACCCCCCCATGAGGAAATTTTTGCCATACAAAATGTATATTCTTCACTCCCTTATCACGCACATGTATGCATATATGTGAGTTGCATTAGTCGTAACCCCCCCCCCCCATGAAAAATTTCTGGCTACGCCCCTGATACAGCCCCTCCTAAAAATAATTCCTGTATTCACCACTGCTCTGAATTCGATCTTCCAAAAACTAGATTCCTCGAAAAGTGAAGACTGTCTTGGATAAAACACTGAAAATGGTAGATGACTGATGTAAAAGTCCAGGGCTCTGTCCTACTGCGCAGCTATTGATCTAAAGGTCTGGAGTTTTGGTCGGTTTTCTCCAGGTATAAGGTGAATACGCGTTAGAACCGCCCTTTAAAAGTCCTCCAACTCAGTCAGCCACCCTCCCCCCATTCCCCCAGATACTCTTCATGTACTTTTCATGTAAGATAGATACCCTTCATGTAGCATGAAACAAAACAGGGCTTAAAATAAGATTTTGAAGTTGGCAGAAGAACTATTCAACTCTCAGCGAAATCTTAAATTTTCGTAATAACGGTAAATTGTATTTGCAGTTTTTAGTGTAATGCTGTGGAACTTTTAAAAAATTGAATCAGTCTAGTACAATGAAAAAAAAAAAAAAAAAGTGCACATCTTTTTTTTTTTTTTTTTTTTTTTTTTTTTTTTTTTGCAAGCATTCTGCAATTTTATGCTTAACTTTAAAATACATGTGAAATAGAAAGACTCAAGTTATAAAGTTTTAAATACTCGCTGTTAAACTTGCCACAAGAGCTGTTGATCATCGTGGCCATTTTGGCTAAGCTCACAGCATTTACCTTGGTTACCGCGACCTATTTCGAGCCCTACTGTCTTGCAATTATAACTTTAATTGGCTTTTTTTCAAATACTTATGTTTTTTCCTCGAAAACACATAATTTTGTGATACGTTACCCATAGACCGAAGTGAAAAAGACTAATTACTGATTAATTTCAGAGTGTAGTAATGAAATGAGAAAATTTCATAACACTATATTTTTTTTTTAAACAGGCATTTTGTTGAGGAGAGATGCAGTCGTGCGAGGATTTTTGATCATTCGGGTTTTTTATTGAGCGCGCCAAAACGTGCTGTTATTAAGTCACCAAAAATAATTGCATATTTAGCATAATTCTAAACTTCTAACCTTAGAATGGTGATATTTTGTACTTAGAACTATAGTAACATATAATTGTGCATCTCTCTTTTTTATTCCAATCGTCTGGGCAATTTATTTACAGGGTCACCCAAAAGACAATACTTTAAAGTCTACGGATATCTTCAATTTATTAAAAGTCTGGAGAATCACTATCAAGACTAAGCCTTAAATCTCACAAATTAACTCAAGCTTCGCGGTTGCCAACAAGCTTGGCTACTTTTGGAGATAAATAATCAAATATGACACAGATATAATGTTTCAAAAAATGAACCCGACTAGGTGGTACTTCCATTCTTTGGCGGGCAATCAAAAAAATTCCAAATGTGTTAACAGTAAGGTATGGCAATTTCAATTGGAATTTTGAAAATCTGAAACTCGCCAATTAACTGATTTATGCAACAAAATATCGTGCATCCAAGGAATCCCCTTCCCTTAGGTAGATAGCTCTTATGTTGCTTTTCCTTAACCCCTATTCCCTCCAGGGTTTGGAAGGCTCATATATATATATATATATGTATATATAACCAATACAGCAACAAAGTTGGCTTTGTCGGAGAAAGAAATGTTACCAATTTCGAAAAAGTTCAAAATGTGAACCTTCCGTTACAGCGACGGATTAATACAATTTTGTCAGGGTGTGTGGGGGGAAGGCAGTTAGTTTGTCGGTGGGGGCTGTTAGAATATTGATATATGTATCCATTTTATGGAAGTAAACTAGAATCTTTTATATTAATTTCTTTTTCTCAATTGGGGCGGTCTCCCCTCCACCCACCCCATAATCCGTCCATGTCCCGTGATACTGATGATTCGACAAACTAACTGCCCTACCCCCCCCCCCCCCACAAAATTGCATTAATCCGTCGATGTCACGAAAGGTTCACATATTGGATTTTTGTGAAATAAAACTTAAACATTTCTTTCTCCAATAAAATCAACCTTGCTGCTTATAGGTTATATATATATATATGTAATAATAAAATAAACTTTGCTAATTTAACCTAATTTAATTTAATGTTATTTGAAAAATCCTTCTTTAATCTTTTACTCTTACTGTAAAGTTTGTTTCTTGGCCATACAAATATTACGCTCGGGGACGTTTTTTGAAGTTCCATAAGTAGAAAATTGTTTATTCAGCAGTATTTTCGGTTTTCTGTGGTTTTCATTAATACGTGCTTTTAGAACTCCTGGGTAAGCAGGTGTTTCTCATGTCTTGATTGACAATCTAGTTAACTAATTACGTTTGAGAGTAACGCCTTCGCGATCGTGCTGCACCCTGCCAGCAGGTGTGGTAATTAAGGAGTATTTAAGCAAGAGCGCGGAAATTTCGGGAGCTTCGTCTTAACTTCGCGCTTAGCTTTTTAGGAGTTTGGAACGTAAAGCTTAGCTTCGAGTCTTTAGACTGCGATGTAAGAAGATAGCCACGGAACGAATAAAGTCGCCGGCCCGACTCTGCCCTCTGTCTGAACTTTGAAATAAACTATTTAACCTAGAACCCCAATGGATTTGCGTCAATTATTCCAACAAGGAATGGCGTAAGGCCCATTCTTTACATATATATCAATTTTTTAAAAGTTCCACAGCATTACACTAAAAACTGCAAATACAATTTACCGTTATTACGAAAATTTAAGATTTCGCTGAGAGTTGAATAGTTCTTCTGCCAACTTCAAAATCTTATTTTAAGCCCTGTTTTGTTTCATGCTACATGAAGGGTGTCTATCTTACATGAAAAGTACATGAAGAGTATCTGGGGGAATGGGGGGAGGGTGGCTGACTGAGTTGGAGGACTTTTAAAGGGCGGTTCTAACACGTAATAAGCCTTCCAAACCCGGGTGAGAACTGTGACACACCCTGTATAATACATCGCCAAATATTTGGCGCAGAAATATCGTTGTATTGGAAAGTATTTTATAATCGATGCGTTTCGTATGATTCATTTTTCTTTTTACTTAGGAATTATAGTTTTCAGTTTTCTATACCTACATTTACGTATTGCGTACTTTTTTAAAAACAGTTTAATTTTATGTTATTAACAATTCACCTGATGTTTTGTTTTCCAAAATTTCATTCCATACACCTGAGAGGTTTTTAGAGATGAACGGACAAATATTCACACAGTTTTCATAAAATTAAAAAAAATTCGACGCCTACATTGTTTAAGTTGACTGACCACCTACATAAAAATATTGGGAAAATGCTTTTGTATTTTCGCTTTTTAAAACACACACAAAGTGAAAGCGGATACATTTTAATCGGAGGAACAAAATGGTATGGAAGGAGGGGAGCTTGGTGCCCACTTGAATTTTCGTTCTGGAGGTAATGAAATTAAAAAGGTAATAAAAATGAAGAAAATTTGCATTTTACCAAATTATACTGTGCAGCTAAAATCAAAATGATAACTCCTCTCCCCTCGAAAATTATTTCTTTTGTTAGAAGCATCCTACTATGTAGTTACACCGATCACTGATTCACCGATTCTGTAATAATGCCGGGTGACCACTCCAAGATAAAACTTTTACCATCATTACTCCAAAAAGATTAAAAAGTTAAGCAAAAAGGCCTAATAACATCTACACCGTTTGTACGATCCGCTTGAAATTTTACATAATCATCTATAAAAATATAGAAAACAATCTGCGCTACTCCGCAAGTGACAAGGATGTCATAGTAAAGCCATGCTTTTCAGGCTTTGAAGAGAAAATTACGATTCCAATTCGTTTGAAACAGCTTTTCCAGACTGCAAAGATTAATTTTTTTCCTCTTCATGAAGCATTGATATAAGAGGGACTGTTTACTCAAAACGAAATCGTTCGAATGCGAAAAATTTCCGCGCGTTTCCAGAAGAACATGAAATTCGATTTTGTACATAAAAAAAAAATTGAATATGAAGTTATTTATTTTAAGTGGATGAAGATTAAATGTATTGAGTGTTAGACATATTTTTTTCAAACGTTTTTTCTAGCACCCGTTGTAACCGCCTCCACAACGGGGTTTATCGTCTAGCTTTTCAATAGTTCCCCGTACTACTGTCCTTTAAAAAGTCATTAAATTCCAATAAAACCACCTCTACCCATTGCTCTTCCTTTTTAATACCTCCACAACAAAAATACAGATGTGCCTCAACCTGACTATGAACAGAAATGTATACCAGCTTTTAAGCATAGAAGTAAAAAAACTATATAGGATTATTTCAAACACATTCCTATAGGTCTGCTCTTGCTCTATGTTTCGCATAAAGAATGGGCGTTCACACCATGTTTATGTCATTCTATTGCTAACTTGAAATACTCTGTATGTTGTCGCAATGGGGCAATTGTGACCATTAATAAGACTACCATCTATGCAAATTGGAAATAGTGGTGGTAAGGGTACAAAAAGGAGTTAAAAGGTTATTGATTTTTATTTCTTTTCAAATGTGAAGTTTTTTGGAAGTCTATGAGCCTTGTATATATGTGCGTGGATATATTTATATATGTGCGTGTATGTATGCCTGTGTGTATATACAGGTTGCTTAAAAATAACAACTGCTGTATCTCCTATTTCAGATACATAAACGTGATCACAGAAACCAATCTCTTTTTTTGTAGGAGCAGTCTAAAAATTAGAAAAGTGATAACATTGAAAATATAATTGATTTATTAATTCTGCGAAAAAATTCAAATATCCTCAATATTAGCTTAAATGCTTGAAAAGAACAGTTAAGTCCTTTACTAATGTTTAAATTTTTAATGTATGCTTCAAAATGCAATCAAAAATATGGTATTTAAGATATGGCACAAAAACAATGCAATTTAAAATTAGTCTACCATGAATGGTGAATATTTTTCAGAGTTGATTGATTGGTTTGTCATTATAGCTCAGGGGTTCCCAAACTTTTTTCGCCGTGGCACCCTTCGTCAGGTTAAAAATTTCTCGTGGCACCCTTTTCACGCAAAGAACTTTCGGAAATGGCTACCTTTAAAGAAATATGAATAGGATGGTTAGAATGAAGTAGTTAGGATGCATTTTTCATCATTCCTTTTATGTTTATAGGGCTAACTATCAAGAAAGTACTCTCTTGGGAAAGGGATATAGAATTTTGTCCCCCCCCCCCCAACCTCTCTCAGGGCAGGGAGTTCCTGTAAAAGAGAGGCGACTGGACACTGAACTTTCTCGAACTTGACTGAAATATTTTTGTTTTCGCCACTTGGTCATCGGCTTGGCTAACTTTTTAATGGGATGCCGGTTCAGAGGGATTTTTTTTACTATACTGCCCCAAAAGTTAGACTTTTCTTGATTATCTTGACGGCACCCCTAGTATACGCTCGTGGCACACCAGGGTGCCGCGGCACACAGTTTGGGAAACTCTGTTATAGCTGATGACTGTTTTAACAAACCCATAGCACCCAATGCAACCCCACCCAATGCAAATGGTTTATAAAATTGTCTATGGGAGAGTATTTGGGACTACTTCCTGCTTCATACAATTGCAAGTGTTCGTAAAAAAGAGGTTTATAAAAATGCGTGTCGACTGTACACACACACACACATACAGGGTGTCCCCAAAAGGTGGTTTATTTATTTACCTATTCGAGATAAATGGACAACGTAAATTGAAAAAATATTCGAAAAAAAAAAATAGGAAGAAAGATTACGCTACGAGAAAACTCTCTGATTAATTTTCTTAAGTCTGCACTTTTTAAATTTATAAACGGCGCCCGCACAAAAAAATTCCCAGATTGTAAAATGTGCCACATACACTAGTAAGGCGATGTGCAAAATTTGAAAATTATATTCTAAAAAGTGTCAGAGATATAAAGATAAATATAGGATGATTAAAATCACTTTTCAATGGCTCTAGAAGGGGGAAAAATCACCTCGAATGATCGCATTTCAGGGGTGGTACAGAAATTAAGAAAGAAAATATCTTTTCCACCCTAGCAAATAAATGTTTATATTCAAAATCATGCATATCCCTCAATCATCTTTGTTTTCAGATATCCCTGAGTCGTTTTATGATGAAAGCCTAAAATTTTGTACACCCTCCAAAAAAAGTATTCGAGCAAGAGATCAATTTCCTACGTGTATTAAAAACGGTTTCTTGTATTAAAAATTATTTACCATAGAATATGAATTAGGCTATGCATAAATAAGACTTTCCATATTTCTGTCAAGTTGTGCGTTTCTCAAAAACTCAATTATTATTCGCAAATCTGAAATAGGAAATTTCTCTCTTGCTCGAATACTTTTTTTGGAGGGTGTACATCCCCTCATTAGTATATGGGAGACATTTTACTAATTGGGAATTTTTTTTGTATGGGGGTCGTATACAAATTTAAAATGTGTAATTTTTTTTTTTTTCACATAGTCTTTTTCCCTACCTTATTTTGAACATTTTTCAATTTACAATGAAAATTACCATTTATCTCTAACAGATAAAGAATCAAAGCGTGTTGCCAACTTTTTAGACACCCTGTATATACAAACGTGCGCGCGCACGGTTCAGAATCACATAGCAATGTGGGGTCGGAAACGTCGACTTCATGTATCTGTTAATAATCACTTTGAAAGAAGTGTTGAAATGTGCGTCTAATTTCTTAGCATAGTTTCATGAACAATGGGCTTTCCTTTTTTAACACAATCAATTGAACAATTTCATCAATGTGATGGAAAAAAAAATTATAAAGTGCAATCTGTGAAAGATGAATTAGTTTTTGAAAAACCGTGATCGGAAAGTTGACTATTACTCGAACACTTCTTGATTAGTGATTATTAACTGACACACGAAGACGACGGCTTCCCAATATTTTATAACCGATCAAAATTACAATCCTCTCAGTCTAACACAACTTTCCAACTCCGTTTAAAACATAGTATTCAACGGCAAAAATTAATCAAGAAAAAAAAAAATGAATTACTTTGTAGTAAAACACTTCTATCTCTTTTTTTTTTATGTTGGCCTGTTTCTCTTACTTTTAATTTTTTTTGTTTCTGGAACTTAGACAAGATTTATTTTCTGCGCATCAGACAATGCAAAATGCACCTTCCACCATCAGAAAAATGTTTTTCATCTGCCTGCGGCCTTGTCACTTTGTCACCAGATGGCCTATTGAAGTGCGTACTTGAAGTTCATCTAATATTTCCCTTCCCTTCCCTTCTCCCTCCTCCGGACATAAATTTTGAGCTACTTTTTATCAAGAGGAATGAAATTTACAGTGATGAAAACAGTGTACTTGGTGGACTTGTTTAAGATATAAAGATATCCAAAAAGGGGAGGGGGAGGATCCTATATTTAGGTTTGGCCTTAACTTTTTTTTTAAATATTCTGTAGTTTTAAAAATGTATCTGAGAATGTTTTACTTGACTTAAGTCTTGTCTCTGAGCCAAAAGTCTGAGAATTTTGTGTTTAGTTTTTAATTCAGATCTGAATTAAAATGTAGATAATTTACAAAAGTATAAAGCATAAACTTTTGTTTAAAATATTGTTGAGTGAATAAGACCTCGATGATCATATCATTTTTCACCAGGAGAAAAAAAAGAAAGAAAGAAATATACAGCAGGGGGGGGGGGGGGGAGACTACAGAAAAATTACATTGACTGTTGCTTATTCTGCTGAATAACATTGTAACGACTATAACAGGAGAATTAAAGTGGATTGAAATAGAGTAAAGGTGATAAAAAGAAATAAAAGCTTAAATTAATGACGATAAAAAAATAGTTAACATTATAATTTTATTGTGTAATGGCAAGCCTGCATAAGGGACATTGCTTACGGGAGGGTGACTTGATAAGAACGTGGTAGGCTGGGTAAGAACGTCTGTAAAAGACGGAGGGCTTTTATAGGCATTCTAACGCTTATTCACGTCACATCTGGAGCAAGTCGCCCAAAATTCCACACCGTTATATCGACAGCCGCGCGATAAGCCTGAACCCAGGATGAATCATCACAATTCGGCCACCTACCATGTTCAATGTCTTATCTACTGGGGTGGGGCCAATATTACAATTTTAAAAAAGAGTATAAAGGAAACCACACAGATAAAACAGAAACATACAATATACGCTGGTAAAATTTAAATATGAAATATTTAATATGTGTATTTTTACTATCATTTCGCACTCATAAGAAAAATCTTTGTTAACCCTTAAGTCTTTGTAAATGGAGGCGATTCAGACTTTTGGGAATGGAGCAAGGAAATTCATTATAAATATTAAATCTTAAATTTTTAGATATTTTGCTTTAGCACTTCTGCTCAAACGGAATGGATTTTCTTTAGAGCGAGAATGCGTTCTAAAGTTTAACTTTTCTTGAAAGTTTGGAAAGAAAATAAATAAGTAAATAATAAGAATTACGAAGGGGGGGGGTACACTATTCCATCCCGAAGTTCAAGCCAGATTATTATTTTATATTGGTTATTTAGTTAACTTACTTGTCAGCTAGTTATTCTATTAGTACTATTTTTATATTTATACTATATTCAGTTTTAATTACGATACTTTAATTTTTACTAACATTTCACCACTGCATCCTACTAATATTTAGGGATAGGTGCGAGACGAGGCAGCCGATTTTATCATTACAATATAGAGATTTTGCGAAACCACACGGCAGAGGCGTTAGTAGGGTTTTCAGCGCCCGGGGACAACTGAAAATTTTGCGCCCCCTCCTATTTGTCAAAATCTAAGGGGGGAAGGTCTTATATACAATTTGGCTCCCCTTTGGTGCTGCGCCCGGGGGCAGATGTCCCTCCTTGCCCCCCCCCTCTAGCTACGCCACTGCCAGACGGAACCTACTTTTCGTCTCGCGTCCGTCTCTACTAATATCATAAATGAGAAAATTGTTTACTACTCTGTCACGCTGAAACGGCTTGACGGATTTGGATGAAATTTGGAATAGGGATAGCTTATAACCTGAATTCCAGGTTATAGGCTACCTTTTATCCCTAAAAAGAAAGAATATATATATGTAATGTATAAAAAGGTAATTTGGGTTTTACTAGTTTGGGCATTGTTCAAGCGGGCACTTTCACTGTAAGTTTTGCTTTCCTGTCATACTTGCCACGCGCGCTCTGGAGCTATGTTTTATTTATTTTGTTATTTGTCAGACATCAGGCCGTCGATTCTGAGTTCTTTAGAGTGTACACGTGTCCCCACGCCTTTGTAGCCCCGGATGCGGTGTGGTTCTCTTAGAGATAAGAGAGAGGCGGAGTTATGTCTTCGCAAACCACGTGGTGTGGTGAGCGTAAATACACCCGCACATCGAAAATCGAGAGACTTCTGCCACTGGAACTGCTTAATTAGTCCATGCTGGTTTTTGTACCCGTCTCCCCTCTCCTCTTCTCGCTCTATATTAGGCCCGTTTACATATGAAAATGGAAAATCCCGGGTTAAAGCGGAGTACAGGGGAAAACTCGAAATGCATCATGGGAAAGCGGGGTCGACTCTGCATTAACCCTCCTTTCGACCAGGAATCTTTCTACCCCGCATTTTTCCTCTAAGTAGGGGAAGCGGGGTAGAAAGCAGTGTAAGTCCCGGGATTTACTCCGCATTTTTGCACATGCAAACGGACCCATAGTAACTTAAAGATAATGTTTAATAAACCGTTTTACTTGCCTTAACTCTGGAACTTTACTGAAATATCTGACGTCTCAAATAGTCGACAGGATGATTGCCTGTGTGCCAATTAAACTTTTAAAATATCTGACGTCTCATATACATATATATATGGAGAGAGAGAGAGAGTTATATAATATGCAAAACACGGGGGAAATTACTGCTAAAAGGACATATCCCTACAGAAAAACTGAAAAAAGATCATAACAGCATGCACAGAGGGCCAAACAGGTGTAAATCGAAGTACAATGAACCATGAAATGAATAAAAGGAAATTATAATCTCTGGTACACTCATCAGGGGCCACACTCGGAAGATTATAATTAAAATCAACAAAATAGTAGGATTTCAGTTATGGGGCATATCAAAAGAGATAGTTCTTTCCACATATTTGGGCCTTTCCTACTATAGAAAAACATGGGAATAAAAGCATGATATAGCAAGAATAGATTAACATAAATAATTAAACAGTACATTACGAGGAAAACACTGCAAAAATGACATACCCTAACAGGAAAATGAGGTATATAATAAATATTGAAATACTTTCACATTTTAAATACACACTAAAGTGCTATATATTAAAAGCGAATCATAATCCATGCGTCGACCCTATTTGTTTTTCTTGCTTCATTACTTTAGAAACTAAATCGTTATTAATGCTTCGACACCAGTTGTTTACCTTGTTCCATTATGGTAGAAACTGTAGCATAATCTGTGTCAGCCCTATTTGTCTTCCTTGTTCCATTACGTTGGAAAGTGCATCATAATTAGTGCTGTAAAAGTAACGACAAAATGAGTATCCGTATGTATTTGTTACTTAGATGTTCGCTATTCGTTACTAAGTATTCGTTACTCGTTACTTTCGTTACTACTAATAGAATCGGTAATAGGGAGTTATATGTGCCCCATAACAACACATCCGGGACAGTGTTGTTATGGGTATATGCCGCCCATACATAAACCCATAACAAAACCTAACCAAAAATAATTTTTTTTTTTAGCGAAGTTGTACAAAGTTGTATTTAGAGCTTATTTTCTCTGATTTACAGATTGTTTTTATACACATTTATGGTTTTATACAATGCTAAATTATCCGAATTACGGAGTGCACATAGAAATCTTCCAAAGACATATGCCATTCTTTTTTTTTTCTCAACCCCCCCTTTTTAAAATTCTGAACGCTGGTTTAACCTGTTCATTCTTATCATAAAAAGTGTAAAGGAAAGCTTGTGACTCGTGTTTTTTCTGGGGGCGGGTTCTCGAATACTGAGATCCAGGGATTGGGCCACATATATTAAATTCACAGGGCAGGGGATCTCAGTATGATATCAACTACTTAGCGTCTCTACAAGCATAATATCTTTATTATTTGTGAGTTCTTATTTCATATCAAAAACTTCTTTTGCTGGACGGTTTTTCGAAGTAAATTAAAAATTACCGTATTTTAAATTAAAATTGTTTAATTCAGTGAGAATGATCTATTTTTAAGATATTTCCAGTTCTATTTCTGCACTTTTGGGATGAAAGGGATTAGCCCCTTCTGTGGGTGCATATATGAGAGCATTCTTTAAACAAAAATTATCACTCCTTTCATACAGAAAGAATGGTTGCACCGGACTATGCGTATTCCATGAGTTCATGGAATAAAATGTACCATAAAATAGGGCAGATGGCCCCCTAAACGCCGACATTTTAGAAACATACTGAACTTTATTGAATTATTTTAATACCAGTGGCTTACGCAGGAGTGGGCATAGAAATCCCGGGTAGCTCCCAATTTTTTATATATTTTTTAAACAATTACTTAAAAAATGTGTTTAGGTTTCCATGCTAAATATTTTTTTTAGTTCCAAATAATATTTCAAATAATAAAAATGTGTGAATTCGTTTACTTTATAAAAATATTTTTTTTTAAAGGTGTATTTAAATAATTTGTTATTTATTACTCATATTTCGATTCTAGCTAAAAAAAAGAAAAAGTTAAGTTCGCAATCCTGCTTCGGAACCACCCTGAAAGAAAGAATTCTGATTGCACCACTATTTAGTACTAAAATGTTAGAAAGCCCGAAATTAGCACCCCTTACTAACATGCTTCTCTTATATGTATTGCTCCTCTACAATTATAAGAACCCCCCTCCCCCCCCGCAAAAAAAGTTCAACTGCGAATAAGAACATACTATACACCGGATCCTATCCCCCCATTGTACGACCCATATCAATAGAGCAGCAGATAGTATATCCATCTCCATAACTGTAACGAAACATACGGATTCTTCCAAAACTCATCAAAACGATACCACCATCGGCTCGGCACAAACGAATTGCAACCAGAACATACTACTACTCAAATACCGAAACTGATTTTTCCCTTCAAACAGCGAGAATCCATAATACTTCCGGTATCTAGTAACGGAACTGAACATACTATTACTCAAATACCGAAATTCATTTTCTCCCTCCGGCAGTCTTGTATTCGAAGTTCGAACCTGGTCGATCCGAAATGCACACTCAAAAGTCATTTTTTCCCTTGAAACCGCGATCCGATATCCAGTAACAAATAACATAAGATATTAGTACCCGATTACTGGAACCCGTTTCCCCCCTAGTTCGCCTCGCCTGGCAGTCTGTATTCGAAGTTCGAAGCTGCTCAATCCGAAACAGCTTCGGATCGAGTAACGAGTAACGATATCAACCGCAAAGTAGCAATTCGTTACTTCGAGTCTGAGTGATTATCCGTATCTTAGTACCGAATACATGCGGTTTGCTTCAGCTCTAATCATAATCTATGAATGTGTCGTACTTGCCTACCTTGCTCCATAAAACACTTCTTTAGAGTTACAATCTATATTAAAACTGTCTACTAAAACTGTTTTACAATCTTCGTAAAGTATATTCTAATTATACTTCACCTTTGTAAATACTGCTTTTAAAATTCACCATAATTCTTCGTCAGGCATATTCTAATACACTATTATACTATACTATTCTAATCTACTATAATTATTATAATATACGTCACGCGTATTTTAACTACAGTCGGCTTTCATTTACACAAATATAGACTATAAACACTGATTAATATTACCAGTAACAGTAACAGTTTCCCATTAAACAATAGGGTTTGTCAGAAATTGAAAAATGCAACGAAAACGAGTCGACGTGAATCATGTCTAGGGATGAACGCAAGACGAGACAGAGATTTACAGCTTTTTTGCGAGACGAGACAAACATTTTTAACATTATGATATAGGGATTTTAGCGAGACGAGACAAGGTTTTCGGCTGTTTTGCGAGACGCCAATTTTTCGTCTCGCGTCCATCCCTAATCATGTCCACAAAAAATATCGACAAAAAATACCGACGGGAACGAAATAGCACTGCCGTGCTTTAAAAAAAAAATGCTGTTCCTGTGATTTTTATAGATTTCTAAATAATATAATGTGATTAAAATAATCAGTGAAAAAACTCAGATTGCGTAAGTAAACATAGCCTCATACATAAAATTATGCACGGTTAGAAAGGGAACAACGCATAGATATTATAACTAGCTGCGTACCCGTTCTCCGCACGGTAGGGAACGAAACTTTTTCTTACATGTATAGTTCGAATTGATTCCAGTGATTTGGGATCTAAAACTAAGCAAAATGATTTGACTCTTGGCGTAAAGTTATTCATTAGTTATTTGTAAAGTTAGTATAAGTACTGACCTGAGACCATTGTTAATATTAAGACGCAAAAAACTATGTCGGTGTCATTCGCAATTAGAAAAGAAAAGCGTGACGGTTCGCAGTGAAAATTCCTAATATTCAAAATGTCTCATTTCTGCATCATACTCTTTTTTAGATTTAAGTTATGCCTTTAATACCTTAGATACTACATGATGTGGAGAACCGTTTTATTTTATAGTTAAATAGTTGTGTACCCGCTCTTCCCAAGGCAAGAAGAGAACATTTTCCTAAAAAATGTGATCATAACTCTTGTGAGAAAACAGAATCTCCAAGAAAAAAGAAAGTTCTGTTACAGTCTTTTTTGTTGAAACTACCGCGGGATATATTAACGCGACGTAGACTTACTTAATATTTTGTTAGCTGTGATGTAAGACGGTTGTTGAAGAATGAGTAGAAGGCTTAGTTTCACGAAATATTTATTAATGCGATATATTGTGCTTTGATCAATATTGCCTTAGCATATCTACTTACTATTACTTATACTATCTTTTACTGATACCAATACAATATATTTTCGTTTTGCAACCGTTAATGCTTAATTTAAAGAAACGGTTTAGATATTTGCCACGTAGTCTTTTACTCTTTGGTGATTCTTTGCAATTTACGCATTAGCATAAAAGATAATCATTTCACTTTATGGTTGCTACTAAAAGAGCACTCCATACATTTGTATGCTTAATTATTGTCAGATTGGCGTATTTAGCACCAGGGCCCTATTATCGCACGGGCAGATGACTTTGCCCAGGGGCCCCCGGCTCGAAATGGCCAACAAATTAAAATGTCGTTCTTTTTTTTATAAAAAAAAATATGAAAAATAAAACAAATTTTATAGACGGTGGCCCCTAAATTCAAGAATGCCCGGGGCCGCCTGTTGGTCATAATCAGGCCCTGTTTAACACCGCAATACATTTCCTGCTATTCGAAAACGTGACCCGTTTATAATCTCAATTGTAAATAATGCTGGATAATTCACTTGTCAAAAAACAGCATTCAATTATTTTTCTGGCAACGTTAAGTAAAATATAGAATTATTTCACATGCGTGGCGTATGTTTTGCTTGTGAGTCCGTTATTCTGATTGAGTTTCGAAAGAGGTTTTAAACTTATGACATAAAAATCACGCACTTTTCACATGCGAAAACTCAGTTATTTTAAAGTAATTTTATTTATTTATTTTTTCAACTGGCAATTTTAATAATTGTTACTGCCTCCAAGACAACCAAAACGCAAGATATCATACCGAAAATTTTAAGCTGCTACTATTGAAATGAAAATCCTTCTTTTACTTAAAAATTCGTAAAAAATCTCCTAATTTATATTTTCCTCTGGTTTTTCTTTTTAAAGAGGGCGAAATGTATGCTCCGTCATTTGACAAAATATAAAAAATTTATGACGGATAGAATTCAAGATGCAGCAATTTTAAAAATATGTTACGAAAGTCAGCGTCAAATTTACTTTTATTTGAAAAATTCCCAAAAATCTGAAAATTATGTTACACAGTCCGAACAAACTGTTTTCGAAAGAAAATTTTCTCCTCTATCCGATGATGCAAGTATCGTTTTATTGCGAGTGCAATGAGCGGCGTTATTACGTATTATGCAAGAAAAATCGCTAAAAATCGGACAAAACATAAAATAAAACATTTTCTAATTCGAATTTCGAAAAAATCGCTCCGAGGCGTGTTAGTATCTGTCCTAGTGAAGCCGTATGCAAAATTCGGTAGGTCTGCGACCAACCGTCTCGGCGCAATGCGATCGAGAGACGCGCGCAAGAAGATCGGAGGTCACAAACCTACCTACAAACCTAGCTACATACAATGTTTACTCTCGGATTTTATTATATACTAGCTGCGTATCCGTTCTCCGCACGGTAGGGAGCAAAACTTTTTCTTGCATGTATAACAACTTTTTCTTGCATATATTTTCTTGCATGATTCCAGTAATGTGGAATCTAAAAATAAACAACATGATTTGACTCTTGGCGTAAAGTTACTCATTAGTTATTCGTAAAGTTAGTATAAATACTGATCTGAGAACATTGTTAATATTATGAAACAAAAAACTATGTCGGTGTCCTTGGCGTAAAGTTACTCATTAGTTATTCGTAAAGTTAGTATAAATACTGATCTGAGAACATTGTTAATATTATGAAACAAAAAACTATGTCGGTGTCATTGGCGATCAGAAAAAGAAAAGCGTGACGGTTCCTAAAAATTTCTAACTTTCAAAATGTCTCATTTCTACATCCTCTTTTTTAGATTTAAGTTATGCCATTAATACCTTAGATACTACATGATGTGAAGAACCGTTTTTTTTTTATAATTAAATAGTTGTGTGTACCCGCTCTTCGCAAGGCAAGAAGAGAACATTTTCCTAAAATGTTATCATAACTACTTGTGACAAACAGAATCTCCAAGAAAAAAAAGTTCAGGTACAGAATTTTCTGTTGAAATTACCGCGGGATATATTAACGCGACGTAGAATTATTTAATGTTTAGTTAGCTGTGATGTAAGATGGCTGTTGAAAAACGAAAAGAAACGAATAGTTTCACGAAATATTTATTAACGCGGTATATTGTGCTTTGATCAATATTGCCCTAGCATATCTAATAACTATTACTAAGAGTATCCTTTACTGATACCAATATATTTTCGTTTTTCCATCTTTAATGTTTAATTTAAAGAAACGGTTTAGATATTTGCCACTAATGTAGTTTTTTATTCTTTGGTGATTCTTTGCAATTTACGCATTAGTATAAACGATAATCATTTCACTTTCTGGCTGCCATTAAAACAGCTCTCCATACATTCTTATGCATAACTCTTGTCAGATTGGCGTATTTAGCACGTAAAATATTTCCTGCGATTCGAAAACGTGTCCCGTTTAAAAATTATATCGAAAATAATGCTGGATAATTCATCGTTGAAAAAACAGCATTCAATTCTTTTTCTGGCAACGTATTATAAAATAGGGAATAATTTCGTGCGTGGCGTATGTTTTGTTGGTGAGCCCGTAATTTTGATTGAGTTTCGAAATTGGTTTTAATCTCGTGAAATCTAAGTCATTTTGATCTAACATGTGGAAACTCAGTTATTTTAAAGTCATTTTATTTATGTTTTTCAAATGGCAATTTTATTCATTGTTACTGTTTCCCAGACAACCATAGCGGAAGATATCACACCGAAATCTTGAAACAGCTTTTATTAAATTCAAAATCCTTCTTTACATAAAAATTCGTAAAAAATCTCCTAATTTATATTTTTCCTCCGTTCTTCTTTTAAAAGTGGGCGAAATATATGCTCCGTCTTTCGCCGAAATATAAAAAAGTTATGACAGATAGAATGAAAGATGCAACAGTTTTAAAATTACTTTTACGCAAACGTCGTCAAAATAGAAATTCTTTTTAAAAATTCCCAAAAATCGGCAAAATATGTTACATAGTCAAAACAAACTGTTTTCGAAAGAAAATTTTCTCCTCTATCCGATGATGCAAATATCGTTTTATTGCGAGTGCAATGACCGGCGTTATTACGTATTATGCAAGAAAAATCGCTAAAAATCGGACAAAACATAAAATAAAACATTTTCTAATTCGAATTTCGAAAAAATCGCTCCGAGGCGTGTTAGTATCTGTCCTAGTGAAGCCGTATGCAAAATTCGGTAGGTCTGCGACCAACCGTCTCGGCGCAATGTGATCGAGAGACGCGCGCAAGAAGATCGGAGGTCACAAACCTACCTACAAACCTAGCTACATACAATGTTTACTCTCGGATTTTATTATATATAAGATAAGATAAGATAAGATTACGTGTAATTACGAAAAACTAAAGAGGCCAGTACATCAGTCATTGGCATCAGCAAGGCAGTTTTTTTTTTTTTTTTTTTTTTTTTTTTTTTTCCCGGACCTAACACCTAATGCACCCAGGCAACTCAGCTAGTTTCTAGATAATTTTCTTTAATAATTAACGTAATAGTACATAGGGGGTAAAAACATTGAGGGTTTCGTTTCTTCATAAAAATTGTTATAGCTGAGAAATAACATAATTGCTTTGAATATTATAAATACCTGAATACTTGATCGGGCAGTATATTTACCATCAATCACACACACAAACTGTTAATTTGAAAAATATTGAGTCATTATCACATTGTCCAAACGACACCAGTGATTATGCTTAGTTACTAATAGTTATACATACTTGCTGGTTCTCTACATTAAAAAAAATTATTATAATTTTTTAATATAAAGTAAAGAATTTTTAAACTGTCTGAAACGTATTTTTAGACATGTCACAAAAGAAAAAAAAAAAATTACGCATTAGTCCTTAAGGTGAAGTCCTAGTAAGAAACAGCTCTACATCCTCTATGTTACAATCATCTGGACCAGTTCATTTACAAACTATTTTGTATAAATTCTTGAAATTTAGTAAATAGGTACACCCTCCAAAAAAAGTATTCGAGCAAAAGAAAATTTTCCTACGTTGGTTTCGTATATTAAAAATTATTTATCATAGAATATGAATTAGGCTATGTATAAATATGACTTTCCATATTTCTATCAAGTTGTGCGTTTTTCAAAAACTCAATTATTATTCGCAAATCTAAAATAGGAAATTTCTCTCTTGCTTGAATGCTTTTTTGGAGGGTGTACAAAAATGATCATTTAATAAAATGACATAAATTTAAAAAAAACGAAAATAGAGCCTGATACATTTTATTTTTTATATGAAATATTTATGTCAGTGCCTCATTCTCCAGATGGCCCCACTGCAAAGGCATTGATGGTAAGGTTTCAAATGAAAAATAAAATATATTAGAAGCTATCTCAGTATTTTTAATTCTTGTTATTTTATTAAATGATCATTTTCAATACCTATTCACCAAATTTCAAGGTTTTATACAAATCAGTTTCTAAATGAACTGGTCCAGATGATTGTAACACAACGAGTATAGGGGCTATGCCTGACTAGGACTTCACCTTAATGTTAAAATGAAAAATTCTTCTGGGCGAAAATATGGCATTCCCTAACCTTACAAACTTTAAATGGTTATCAGTCAAAATTATACAAAATTGATTGCTTCATATTTTCCATTTGTTTCGTAATAAATGAAAAAAAAAAAAAAAAACCACTCTTTTCTATTTTCATATTCTCTCTCATTCTCGTGGACTCCCATTCAATTGTGTCCGTTTAACGACATATATGTATGTCATCGACCGGCAGTGCCATAATTATGCTTTGATACCATGATATGTTTTTTGCTTTTTTTTCTCCCCCCTCCCCCCCCGCGACTAACTTATACCTCCTGTAACTCGTATTCCCTATACACTTTCTCATAATATCAAAATATGATTGATGATTTCCGTCATTCCATCGTTAATTCTGGATTCTGCGTAGCACTTTCGATTGGTTAAAACTTGCCTTACAGAGAGCCATTTTGCCCGTGGAATTAAGTAAAAACAAAGTATCCATGAAAACCGCAAATATATGCTGTCTTGTTGAGAGGTTGTAATTACCTGCCCTTCGTTCTCAATCTATCATGCAACGAACGCAGCTTGAAGACGGACGACTTTTCATCTAAGGCTAATTGCAAACTATGATTTTGGTGAGTATTAGATTTTCCGAGCCGCGGGGCCCTCATAAATCTCTTTCGAGAAAAGCGATTCATCTGTTTTTAATAATTTTCCTCATGAATGATACATTGGCTGGTTTATTTAAACTTTTAAACTGCGCCAACTTGGCTAACGAGATGAATAAATCATATGTGCATTTGTGTGCGTTCCTAATATAAATATTTAGGGACTAGCTGAAATACCCGTCGTTGACGGGTTAGTGCTGAATGCAAATTTCCAAAAAGCAGGAACTTTCGTCAGCAATGTACAGTACACAGAATGTATGTAGTATGTTGCCAAAATGAAACAGCGAAGTTATAATTTTTATGTATTGTTAAAAGATTACAGGTTAGAGAGTAACTAAGTAATATCATTTCATTCGCTTTAGTCGTAATTATGTGATGCGCGAACGAATATATACGCATATTGAAATAATTTTCGCAAAATCTCAAAATCTAATCAATATTTTTGAAAAATTGGAAACCTAGAATTTAAGTTGAGTGACCCTATAGTTTATGTTGAGCAACCATCTATCATGCGACCAAATTTCATATCATTCGCTTTAGTCGTTATTGCGTAAGGCGTGAACAAAGATTCACTCAGTTTTAAACGATTTTTGCAAAATCTCGAAATCTGATCGATTTATTTTTAATCAGATGCTTATAGTTTAAGGTGAGTGACCACCTATCATTTCACCAAATACCATTTTTTCACCTTTACATTTATTATGTGATGTGCGAACACAAATTTACGCAGTTTGAAACAATTTTCGCAAAAACTCAAAATCTAATCAAGATTTTTAAAAAATTCGACGACAATGTTTTAAGTTGAGTGACCACCTATCATGATACCAAATTTCGTTTCATTCACTTCAGTCGTTTTTACGTGATGCTCGAACACAAATTTAAGGAGTTTGGAACGATTTTCGCAAAATCTGAAAATTTAATCAAATTTTTTTTAAAAATACGCTGCCTAATGTTTAAAATGAATGACCACCAATGATGATATCAAATTTCATTTCAATCGCTTCAGTCGTTTATACGTGATGCTCGAACACAAATTTACGCAGTTTGAAAGGATTTTCACAAAATTTCAAAATCTAATCAAGATTTTTTAAAAATTCGACGCCTATGTTTTAAGTTGAGTGACCACCTATCATGATACCTAAATTCATTTCAATCGCTTCAGTCGTTTTTACGTGATGCTCAAACACGAATTTACGCAGTTTGAAACGATTTTCGCAAAATCTCAAAATCTAATCAAGATTTTTTTTTAAATCGACGCCTATGTTTTAAGTTGAGTGACCACCTATCATGATACCCAAATTCATTTCAATCGCTTGAGTCGTTTGTACGTGATGCTCGAACACAAATTTACACAGTTTGAAACGATTTTCGCAAAATCTCAAAATCTGATCAAGATTTTTTAAAAATTCGACGCCTATGTTTTAAGTTGAGTAACCACCTATCATGACACCCAATTTCATAATTTTTTTCACTTCAGTCGTTTTTACGTGATGCTTAAACAAAAAAAGCGTCACGGACAGCAAATACGGTTTACTCATGGATTGTGGTACACTTTCCAAACAGTATTTAAAAAGGTGAAATATATTTAGAATATAATCCCAGTGGTATAACGTTTAGCGCATTCTGCTGTCGTGCCACGGGTCCTGCGTTCGACTCCTGGGCTGGCGAGATTGACTCAGCCTTTCATCCCTTGAGTGGGTTGATAAAATGAGTACCAAGCTTGCTGCTGTAGTTAAAAACTGGGAGCTTCACGTCTGGCTGACCAAGTGGCTTTGGTAGGCGATTTTAATATAGATTTCAATTCTGAAAAGTATTTTATGGAACAAAGAAGACAAACACGGCACACTCATGGATTATGTTGCACATTTAAAACAATAAAGGTGAATTATAGTTAGAATGTGCTTGGCAAATATTGTAAAACAGTTTTAGTAGGCGGCGATTTTAATATGGATTTCGATTCCAAAGAAGTGTTTCATGGAGTAAGGAAAAAAAAAATACGGCACGCTCATGAATAATGATACACTTTTCAACTTAATGAAATAAGGACGGCGCCTGTATTATGATACGTTTTTTAATGTATAGCACATTTGTGCGTATTTAAAATATGAAAGTTTTTTAGGATTTCATTTTTCTTCATAGAAAATACATTGTGGTTGATTAACCACATTGAGCGCAGTTATAAACTCCTTCTTTATTTTGGCGCTTTATCTCTTTATTTCTTTAATTCTTCTGTTTTCCGTCTGATATTGGATCATAGAGAGTAGCGTAAGAAAAGGTAAATAAAGCACGGAGCGCGCAATCGCTATTTGGGAGATTAGATTTTTTGTCTCTTGCAGAATTGCGACATTTTTTACTATTTTCACTTCATGCTGTTGGTGTGTACTTTCTTGAACCCGTATTTTCTCATGAAATGTAGATCAAAGAATGCCGCGGCAGTCAAGGTCACTCACGATAATTCACCTGCACGTTCCGTGGTCGATGGCTTTACCCAAAATATGGTCTTCAACGAAATACTCAATTAGAATTTGTAACTGTAATCGAGCTCATTCGTCATTTATCATGTACTCTTCTTTTTTTTTTTTTTAACTCAATATAGTTAAAAACAAATTTTAAAGATTTCAATCAATTCACCGCCATTGTACAGTTGCTAAAGTGAGAACTGGCCTCGAAACTTTCTGTCACACATCATATCACGTCCAAGTTGCACTTCGATTTTTCCTATTCGTTTTGTCCAAGTCCTCGGTGACATTCCTGATCTTTCCTTTTTTTTTTTTTTTTTTTTTTTTTTTTTTAGCATTACGGTCAATAAAGTGACCGTCAAATTTTAAGGCGTAGAACAATGTAAAGATTTTATATAATTAAAACAATCTTTAAAATAAAATATAATTATAAAAATAAATTCAAGGGTAAATTCAAACATTAACTATAGTCCGTCCATATAGTAGTCCTATAGTAAACCCGCTTACTTTTAACTGCGCATATGCGAGGATTAAGTATCAGTGAAAAGGGTGAGACTGTTTATTTTTAATTATACTAGGGGCCAAGGCCCCCCAGACTCGCTACGCTCGCTTTTCGTATGACGCATTCGGCCCCTAATAAGGCTTATTCGTAAAAAAAGACATAATTTCAACAGACAAAACCCGAAGATTGGATCAGATAGAATGTTACTGAGCTACACATTGCTTGGTTCTTGCATGTTCATTGGTACATAAAAATTTAAACTTCATACTGCAGTAGACCCCCTCCCCCTCATAAAACGGAAGATATTTTGTTATGGGAATCCGTGTTGTATGGGTCCTGAGCTATATTCCACCTGGAGTGCGGACTCCACTTATAATCGCTGGAAAAATTATTTGCACTCCTCACAAACACAATGATATTCAATGTTGCCATTCAAATTTATATTAATTAGGAGATAAAGCTTAATAAAATCAGAACATCTGTTTCAGCTGTATTTTTAATAATGTAAAACCTATTGGACACCTTGCGAATTTGCCACCAATGGCGACTTTTCATTATTTGGTGATTTACACATGCTCACAACCTATAATTACTGTTCATTTAAGGTTACCGGAAAACCGTTATCCATATTTTCATTTACATAATCGTTTGCAGATTGGTGTACTTAGCACCACGAATTATACCATCTCGTCGCGCTGTACTATAACTGCTATAATGGCATAGTGTACTATAACTGCTATAATGGCATAGTTAACACCGCCAAATATTTCTACTGGTAGCAAATAATCCAGCTAGACCGAACTGGCTTTAAAATAATGTGCATTTTGATTATTTTTCATTTTCAACATATTAGTTATTCTGTTTTGGAAAAACGAATAATCGCTTATTCTAAACTCCTGTTGTCTAAGTGAACTTATTATTTGAAAATTGTCAACTTTGTGTAACACATTTTGAGTTACTTATTTCATATAGTTTTTATTTTGGCGTAAAATAGGCGTAATTCTAACTCGATGTTTGTAAATTTCACGCGATTCTAGATACTTAGAAACGCTTTTTTGTAAAAGAATGAATAATTTTATGCCAAATCTAGCAACCATTATGTTTAGTTTTTTATTAATATCTTCTAAAATAATTCGATTTTCGAAATTTAAGTCAGCTTTGCAGGTTTCTCGGAATTTTTCGAATCTGTGGGCACCTTAGTCGAAATTCAAATCCCCACGGTTTAGGAGAAGATAAGCGAACAAGCTTTTGACAGCGGCGACAACAGCGGCCCTTACTTTTTTTTAGAATAGAGAGATAATCAAATCTTGGCAAAATAGTTGAAACTCCAGGACGAAACACTTTTTCAATATTCTTTAACAGATGGATTTGATCAAAACTTTGATTTTATGGTAGATAAAGGCGATGACCTCCAGACCTCCTTACGTTATTCCTGGCTTTTTATTACCTCCATGTATTAAGGTACTGTTACACCAGGAAAATTCTAAAATTTTACCTATTTAAGTAAAAAAGGAATCTTCCCCCCCCCCCTTCTTTCTTTCTAAACATTTAAATGTTTATTTCATAATATGAAATGTAATTTTTATTGTATTTCTGACCAAGGTTTCTGAAATAAAAATAAGATTCTACCCCTAAATCAGTCTTTTTATGGTCTTTTATTCTTACACTAAAATAGTATGAAATTTATGATTTGTCTTGACCTATGATTTTATTAAATTATTTAAAATTCTCTTTTTTGAATAACGGTAGCTTATTTTTCTTTATTGGATACTAGCTGAAGTACCCGTTCTTCGCACGGGAATGAATGGACTTTTTGATATTACGATTTGTGGTGATTACTATTTATTGTAATAAAGAGATATAGCAAAATGGATATCGCATTATATTGTGTTCAATAACCATGCATACCGAATTTCAAGGCAATCGTCTGTACGGTGCAGAAGGCCATGCGACGTAGCTCAATCTAGTGGCGAGTTTTAGCAAAACGGATACGGCGAAAATATTATTCGCATTCAGATATCGATGTATACGAATTTTCATGACGATCGGCTGGATAGTCCTGAAGTTCGTGTATTGACGTGACATATGGAAAATGGATAGCGCCAAACTCTTCCCTGTGTTCAAATATCTATGTATACCTATTTTCATAGCGATCAGTTGCACAGTCAAGAAGTGATGCACTGCAGCACGATCTAGTGGTTAATTAAAGTAATGATTTGCTACAGTGCCGTCAAGTGGCGAGTTATAGCAAAATGGATAACGCCAAAATATTCTCATTATTTAAATAGCTATGTATACTGATTTTCATAGCGACCGTTTGAATGGTCAAGAATTTGGCCTGCTGCAGCGTCATCTAGTGGCGAGTTAAAATAATAATGCATTGCAGTGCCATCTAGTGGTGAGTAACATCAAAAGGAACACAGAATATATTCTTCTGAAATGTGTAAGTATAAGAATTTTTATGCCTATCAGTCGAACGGTATAGAAGTTGATGCGTTGCAGCGCCATTTAGCGGCAAGTTACAGCAAAATGGATACTGAAAAATATTCTCGCGTGTTCTAATATCCGCGTGTACCAAATTTCATCGAACTCGGTTGGACGACATTCGCATAGTAAACGACTAAACGGAATAGAATTCCACGTTCTGCTGCGCCACCTAGTGGCAAGTTAGAGGAGAAGGGATAGATAAAAAGCTTCTCAATGATAAAAGACTTAGGTGGACCAAATTTCATGGTGCAACGGTGCTTAACGGTGCTTGAGTTTTTCAACTTCATACACACATACCAACATTCATTTTTATATATAACCAGTGTCATTATATATCCCAGTCTCAAAAACCATGTTCAAATCTAAGCCTCGGCAAAGTGCCAACATACGCCATTTTGCAAGCGTTTTTTCAGGAAATCATTCGAAGCATTGACTTAGCAGCAATCAATATGGGAAATGGTTCGACCGCCAAAAAGTAAAGCACGCATTTATTTGAAAAGTGGAATCCCCGAATACAGCCGAATTTTTTTAAATTATCAACTATAACGTGTTTTATTCATCGTTACTCCGATGTACTAAATGAGAAGATTTCAATTTTCTGAAATTTGGCGGAACTCCCCCAACTTAAATCAATGTACTCAATTGGCGAGAATTCTGTAGATAGATCGCTTGAAATCCCTTAATAACTGCATTATTTCTGCACGGATCATTAAAATGTAATGCAGTATTCTGATAAAACCTTTGCACTTGTTTTCAAAAATCTATTTCCTTAAGCTCTCAATAGATTGCGCCAAGCCGAAAACTGTGCAAACCGCTAGAACTCATTTTCTCAAAATCGGTATTTGATCCATTTTATTTTTTCGTCAAACTAAAAAATTTTACGTATTAGCCTCGGAAATCTTCAATTCTTATTGTTTTGCGTATAAAACATTCAAATGGTTCGACCACCAAAAAGTAAACCAGGCATTTATTTGAAAAGTGGAATACCTTAATACAGCCGCATTTTTTAAATTATCAACTATAACGTGTTCTACTCATCATTACTCTGATGAACTAAATAAAAATTGAAAAAAAAAAGATTTCAATTTTCTGAAATTTGGCAAAATCCCCCCAACTTAAATCAATGTACTCACTTTGCGAGAATTCTGAATATAGATCGCATGAAATCCCTTAATAACTGCATTATTTCTTCACGGATCATTAAAATTTAAAGCTGTGTTCTAATAAAATCTTTGCACTTTTCAAAAATCTATTTCCTTAAGCTCTCAATAAATTGCGCCAAGCCGAAAACTGTGCAAACCGCTAGAACTCATTTTCTCAAAATCGGCATTTGAGCCATTTTATGTTTTCGCCAAACTAAAAAATTTTACGTATTAGCCTCGGAAATCTTCAATTCTTATTGTTTTGCGTATAAAACATTTCATTCCTGTTCCGATTTCCCATGCACACGATATTATAATAAAAAAATAATAATCTTACAAATATAAACTAACAAAAATAAATCATTATTCTTCTATTTTTACTTTAAGAATTTAAAACATTTTATTCGGCAAAATCGCCACACATGGCAACCACGATCCTTATTTCACACTTTTTTTACTACAGGGGTTACAATTACGGAAAGCTTTTTGCATGGAGAATATAAAAAATCTCTTAAATTCCGGGAACGGGTGGACTTTCAAAGTTTTAAAGTGGACTATGATTTATTCTATATTATTTTACATATCTGTGCAAAATTTTAAGCTGATAGGTCAATTTTTGTAGATTTGTATAGAAATCAAATACACAAACAAACAAACAGAATTTCATTTTTATTTATAAGATTCTCTATCTGAAATTAATTATTATATATTTATATATGAGTGCTAAAGTATTTTTTTCCAGGATAAAAGTAGTATTTGATATTTTTTTGTCAAAATGTAATAGTAAAAGTTGTGTGACACGCGTCGAAATATTTTAACAGTAAACTTCAACTACTTTAAAAAAATTATGTAATGATGCCTTGTATCTCAAAAAACTCGGTGTGAGAGTACTCGTATTTCAAGGTACCTACCTCTATATCACTATTACATCCTGCGTTTTGCCTGAACTTCATGTGGATTGAGGACTTACTTTATATTTTTATCTTCTTTCGAAGAAGACAGTCACAGGCTTAAGCATACTATTTTGATCCCAAGCACTCTTGCAACCTCGGTTGGAATGTAATATGAATCATGTAATCTATAAATCTTGCGCAGTCTTAAAAAATTGGTCGGGATTGAAAGTAATACAAACGTTTCAGTAAAAATATTCCATTTGGCACACCATCAAAGATGCGATGCCACCATGTATGTGCTTATCTCCGGACAGCAATTCAAAAGTCTGTTCTTATTAAAGTCTTCTTTGTGACTCACAATAAGAATACCGATTACGACATTCACTTATGAGATCCCATTAGATAACGGAGGATGTATTAACTAAGCTCAGTTGAACTGAATGCAAATTAAAAGCAGAACTATTGTTGTGATTCTTCTTCATTCAGTTCTGTATTCGAAATCTATCGATTATTTTGTGTAGTTAAGCGCTATTTGTAATGACATGGACTTGACCTTATTATCGCATGGGCAAATCGGGACTTTATCCAGGGCCCCCCAATTTTATATGATGTTCTAAAATGTTCTTTTTTTATAAAAATTTTATGAAAAATTAAACAAATTTCATAGATAGAGCCCCCCCAAATTCATCAATGCCCGCGACCCCTGTTGGTCATAATCGGGACATGGACATAGATGCAGAGACTACAGTTTAAAGACAGTGAATCTTATATATAAAAAAAAATTGATACTGCCGGAAAATTCATTTAACCGGTAGACATTTTTCAAAACAAG
The DNA here is from genome assembly GCA_038373885.1 of Cheiracanthium punctorium. Taxonomy (NCBI): domain Eukaryota; kingdom Metazoa; phylum Arthropoda; class Arachnida; order Araneae; family Cheiracanthiidae; genus Cheiracanthium; species Cheiracanthium punctorium. Next base: position 125,394 of record JAWZYV010003359.1, on the reverse strand, counting down.
AATGAATTATTGTTACTAGTGAAATACCATTTTTTGTGACTGTTCCTAATAATTTGGCCACCTACTATATGCAAATCCAGAATTTTCGTTTCTGCTGAATCAAAAGGCTGTATTTTTGGGTGGTTTTCTCCAGATGTAACGTGAATGGGCGTTTGAGCTCCTCAAAAGTTCCTCCGCTCAAGGAATTTCCCCCGGAGGCACGCAGTCCTTGTGTAGGTTTGTTTGCCTTAACCAAAAACAAACAGAAAAGGACAGTATCAATCTCCAATTAAGCTAAAACTATGCATTAAAATCGATCATGAAAAGTTTTAATTTAAGGGGTGCTTTTCTTTCAGCTGCGACCAAGGCTGAAAGTGAAAGCTCTTACTAGTTCAGATCCTGTACTTGTTTTAAGTGAAATTTTACAGTCAGTTTAAAATTTTAATCATCTTTATAACTAATGCCGCCACACTTTTACTTTTAGTCGTAAAAAATTTTAATTTTCCAGGACACAGCTAACAAAATTATTTTATTCTTTCCAGGTTTTTATTTTCCCCCCAGTTAACTTAATATTTGAATCGGTTGATTTTAAAACGGGACTTTTACACACTTTGTTATTCCTTATTTATAGTAAAAATCTTTCGTTTAAATAAAATTAGATGCAACGTTTGACGTTAAAACGAGTCCTCTGCTGTTTACAGCTAAGCTGCAATAAAACTGCAAAATTTCCATAATATATTTGAATGATTCGTTTTCTATTTCGTTTTTTTTTCCCCTCCTGTAAAATTTCGGAAGATGTTTGAAGTCCCCTTTTAAAATCAACTGTTTCATTTACTTCACAGCAAGTTCAAGAAGCTGAATGTAAGAAGGAGGGGGTTGTTATGAGAGCGCACATGATAAACTTGTTTCAAAATTTAAAGGAGAAAAAAAACACTGTTATTTCGCTGGAAAAATTCTTTGCCAAATTCATACCCGAACTTCTTGAAAATTTACTGCATTTCATACTAGGTCACTGCAAACATTTGTTTGTTCTTTTTCTCTTGTCTGTATTTCCAGTCTTCATAACTTCCCATTAGTATATTTAGCAAGAAATATTTTGTTTCTCTAAACTAACTCTAAATAGAACAAGACAGTCGCAATCCGTTTCATTACAGTGCGTGCCTAGTTGTTTTATTGTACTTTTACTCTATTTATTTGTATCTCTCTCTCTCGATTGAATTTACTCTAGAATTACTCGAATTCCGGGTTTCACATGAATGAATATATATTTCGCGACCAACAGGTTTTTTTCTTCCTGTGTTTCGACTAGAGAATTTCTTGGCTTTAAGTTTTAATTCGTCTGATTTGGAAGAGAAATTTATACTTAAATGAAATCATTCAAGTATACCGGATATTTTATCTGAATCATGTATTGGGCTGTTTGGAAAGTCCTTGCGTTTTTTAAGAACATAAGGAACCCATATGTCGAGCTAGGGGTTTGAATGGTCGAAATCTGTAAATTTAATCTTTCAGCGATCTCACTAGTTGTTGTTCGCCGGTTTCATCATTTAATACTTTTATTGTGTCTTTATCAGCTTCAATTGGTGTTTAAGAACTTGGTTCGTCTTCAACATCAAAATTGCCGGATTAAAATTTGGATAACTAGTTTTGTTATTTGCATTCTCTGAATACATCTTCTCCATATATTGGATAGTTTTTCTCTTTCTTAAACAGTATTTTTACATTTTAGAGAGCGAAAAAGCAGAACGTCGAAAATGCCGTTTTTAAGTTTCCATATTTGAAAGTGTACAAACCAAAAGCTACTGCTCAGAATCAATCGGAACTTTTTTCGCAAGCAAGCTTGCTATATAAGCTGTCAAAATATATAATGATCATGCGGCTTAAATTTGAAGTTGGCTGTGGAAAAATACAATTAAGTCCACTGTGGGAAGAAACGAAATTACTTGTAACCCTATAAATTTTTGAATAATATACAATAATTAAACTTGCTTTGCATTGCTCTAATACTCTGTAAAAGTCTCCTTCAAATATATTTCGCAAGGTGTACCTTGTTAAATCTACTTGATTTAGTTTGATCACTCAAAGACCTCCATACATCAATTTTTAGAGCCGTGATTAAAAAGAAAAATACTATTTCTCTTATTTACCGTGCGTTCCTTTCATCTTAAAATCACGACGAAAGGAATACTTTCTCTGTGACCATCGGTCCTTCCCTGCATGGATCTTTGAATGCATTGCTGTGGCCGGCCCAGCTTTGCACTTGCGACTGGAACTAAAAAGATCTAATTGCAAAAACCTAACCTTGCTTTCCTCTCTCGCTTTTCCAGCCTGTGGCAACGCTGTAGGTACTGTGTCGAACTCTAGGTCGATGGACCCGGAATCGAATTCTGACTTATTAAAATTCATTGAGTAAGTACATGCAGGGAACGTGCACGTTAAATCTGCGGGGCTGTGTGTCGGGTAACTCTCGTTGGTCAGTCGGTAGGTGGAAAAAAGATACGAACCCGAATGACCCCCTTCCCTCTAATGCCCTAAATGTAGGAGAACATCAAATCTCCACGTTCTGGAGGACCGCCGAGGCTGGCGTTCATAGCTAAAAAACAGTCCAGATATCTGAAATTAAATTAAGTTGGTAATCTCTCAAGAACGAAGTAGATTCGTGGATAATTGAAGTCGCGGTTATGGCCAATTTTATTTCCCCTATCCCTTTCGCAAAATGAGTGGAGTTGAGGTCACATGCGACGCGCTGTTATATTTTAAACAAGAAGTATACGTCCCTGCTCGGAAATTGGAAAGCAAGAAGGAAAGGATATTGGCTCTCAGAGGGCGAGAATTGATTACTGGCCCGAGAGAGAGTTCTTTTTGGGAGAGGCTGAAGAGACTCCAGCACTCCTCTGAGAGGCACATCCGTTATCAGTTCATTTGAAGATGAGGTGGGATGGGATAGTTTATTTTCCCAGCTATTTCCAGCAACTCCGAATTCCTGCAAAATCGGCCTTTTTGGAAGACAGAGCGTGTAACTGTTCTCGATTTTACGACCAAATCGCCTCCTTTTTTAAGTAGTTGGGGGTGAAAGAATTGTGCATGTTTTCCTAGAACAGTCAGTAAGTTCGCATCAATCGGAAACGGGGGGGGGGGGGGGGACGGTCACGTAATCTCTTCTGTTGGAACTTCCACGGGATATAATAACATAGGATTACTTATCGTTTAACCCTTTAACGCGCTGTGTTCCCGCTCTAGAAGCACCAAACTCTGACGTTTTGACTGTTGCCAGTCACGAAGGATAGATTTGATTTCTATAAAAATCGTTGCGGGTGACATAGCTCCACGAGAATCCTTTACTTTTTTAGCACGTCATTTTCCCGTAAAAAAATTGTCACGATTATTTTTAACAGCACTGACATCTGCTGAAAAATGGAAGAATGCGAGAACAGCTGGATAGATTGCCCAATGCTGAGAAAAGGGCAGCCGTTGCCATTGCTCGACTTAGCAGCTGGCTGTCGCACAGCAAGCTGTCGTCAAAAAAGGGTCTCTAGATCTGTGGCACGCGATGAACGTTTCGATCGTCCGCCATCTTGCTGGTACTTAAGTCGAGCGATGGCAACGGCTGCCCTTTTTTCAGCATTGGGAAAGGGTTGTGCCTCAAAAGGTTAAAGCCCCTGTGAAAAAGGATGAATGTAACAAACACTTTTAATTTATTACTATACGCGAAATATTTATTAACATGATATATAGTTCTTTTTAATCCATAGTATCGTAACAAATTTTCTAATAAAGCATTTCTATTTTTAAAATTGATAATCTAATGTTGCCATTACATAACTGAAATTGAAACAATTCAAAGATTATGCTCGTGCACTGGAGAAAAAAAAAAAATCATGCGAAATCCGAAATGCTAAATTTAAATATTTAAATTTAGCATTTCAGAAAAACGATTAACATTAACATTAGAAAATAGTTTATTTATTTTAATCTCGTGAAAAATGTCAACCTATGTAATTTTGAGAAGTTATTTAGAATCGCACAAATTTCAAATTTAGTTTGATATGACAATTTTTAATTTATGACTTCAAGTTTTTGACTACTGAAAAAGGAATCCCAGATAATCACCTGGTTAGTTCAGCTAGTTAGTTTATTAAGAGTAATATTATAATTTACGATGACGTTGAAAAAAAAGTCTTAGGACAGTTATGAAGGAACGTAATCCTACGTTAAAAATCAATCACGATTAACGATTGAAACTTAAGAATTTAATCACAATTAAAGATGACAATTGAAAAGTTTTGGTCAATAATTATGATTAAAGATATCGTTAGCAACTGATTACTCGTATCGTTAGCCGTTGATAAAAATTTTCGTTAATCAGACGTTTATCGTGATTAAATGTTAATACCCAGGCAGCACATAAGCTTAAATCAAGCTTGACATTTCTTTGAATTTGGCGTATTAATACAAGCTTGACAGTTCAATTCATTTTAAACATTAACAATTCATTTAAAGTCATTTGAACTGTCAAGCTTGAATACAACTTGATTACTGCTTGATTTGGAAAGCCACATCCACATAACAAATAATTTATCATCAGTCATAAATGTACTTGACCATAGAATTAAAAAAACAAAACGATTCTATATTTCCAAATATTGAAATTCTTCAAAATAAAATACAATTATACTACGAAATTGATTTCAAAATCAGTCGTTTGTCTCGATTTTGGCCAGTATTGCCCAACATGAGTGTCGCGATATTGAAAGTTTTAAAACGTGTGCTGCTTTTAAGTTTATATTATGCCTATTTCCCTATTAGTAGAGTCTCTAAATCACACATAACATTATATTATTTTATCAGGTTGTAACGAAAGTTTTCCGCCATATCTGCCTGAAAAACTAACTTCTAACTCCTTAGATACCTGTTTTTGAACTTTCGGTACCAAACCTGTACCGTGTCACATGATACAACAATAGTACTTAAAGCTGTACTCATAATTCGTTGATATTCTGTAGCTAACTTTTTGAAATAGAACTGGAAGTAAATGATGGTTCTAATCCTCTAGAGTGATAGTTCCATTTGAGACACCTTGTTCTTAATGATAACTATATTTTTTACAGATTTCACAACACAGTGTCATACAGCAAGTCTCTTTCTTTCAAATGCCAAAAGTCATTTGACAAAATATGAGCAAATACGCAAACGTGAACTGTGTGCTTCCGATGTTTGCGGTGGCGGGAAACTTTCGTTACAACCTAATAATTTTGATTCATCCCATTGAAAAATAAAAGAAACAGATCAACACATCGGCCACTGATCGATCTCGCCGGAAAACGGCGTGATAACCATAACAGTCACTTCAAACTTTAGTCATATCAGCGCAACTGAGGTTGGCCGAGTGGTTAGGACGCTGGCTTCCCAACCCTTAGATATCGAGTTCGGCCGCGGACGCTTGGTGGTAACAGATTAAAATAACTTGAAATTTCAGCGTAGAGGGGAAAATGCGTGGAAAAATAAAATATGTGGGGCGAGTTTGCCGACGGGCGCCCCGTGTATTTAGGATTTTTTTTTTTTTTTTGTGGAAAATTTTTTAAGCTTGAAATTGAGCTTGCTATGTCAAGCTTGTTTCAAGCTTACTATGTCAAGCTTAATGCAAGCTGGGCAAGTGTAAATAGAACACTTGATTCACGCTTGCATTAAGCTTACACGCTTGAAATTTTCAAGCGTAATTCAGTTTATTGACTTGATAAATCAAGCTTGCTGCAAGTTTGATGCAAGTTTGCTGTGCTGTCTGGGTAGTTAGTTTTCATTCGCTAATCGTGTTTAATTTTTTTTTTTTTTTTCAACATTGACATCAGCACAATGTAGCAAACCTCTCAGTTATACGACTTTCATGGGATCCTCAAAAATCAATATAGGCAATAACGCATCTTTTTAACCTTCCGGACATGTACCATGTAAGGAAAGTGTTGTAATCATGAAAAAATGAAACTTTTGAGATTTTGGTGTATTTACACGTTTTGAGGTCTTCTGAATTCATTTATGCTATTTTTACGAGATGTATGTATATGTGTGTGTACGTGAGTGAACGCGATAATTCCTGAACGGTGCATTCTATTGATCTCAAATTTGGTATATATTTTATTGACCACCGTCGCAAGACCAGTATTGATTTTGCTGTGTATAGGACTTTGACACGATATATGAGTGTTCTTTTACATTATGGTCTATGGATGGAAATTCCTGAAAGTGAGCTAGTGGCTATAGGGTGCATTCGATTGAGTTCAAATTGGGTGTGCTTGTTATAGGTCTCGGTCTCATGACCTGCATAGATTTTGGTGTGTGTAGAGCTGACAGTTTGTTCACAGACTTGCAAAAGTAATTCTTCTATTGTAGTAATTGTATGACGGCCTAAGGAAGCAAATCATTTAAAGTGAGCTAGCGTCTAAATGGTGTATTCGATTGACATCAAATTGGGTACACATATTATAGGTCATTGTTTTATTGCACAAATTGCAGCGAGTGTATGCCCTACAGTTTTTTACTGGGCTACAAAAAAGTATTCTTATACATTTCGGCATATACACTCAAATCATTTTAAGTGCACTAGTGCCTGAACACTAGTGCTGTAAAAGTAACGACAAAATGAGTATCCGTATGTGTTTGTTACTTAGATGTTCGCTATTCGTTACTAAGTATTCGTTACTCGTTACTTTCGTTACTACTAATAGAATCGGTAACAGGGTGTTATATAGTGCCCCATAACAACACATCCGGGACAGTGTTGTTATGGGTATATGCCGTATATGGGTATAAACCCATAACCAAAAAGAATTTTTTTTAGCGAAGTTGTACAAAGTTGTATTTAGAGCTTATTTTCTCTGATTTACAGATTGTTTTTATACGCATTTATGGTTTTATACAATGCTAAATTATCCGAATTACTGAGTGCACATAGAAATCTTCCAAAGACATATGCCATTCTTTTTTTTTTTCTCAACCCCCCCTTTTTTTAATTCTGAACGCTGGTTTAACCTGTTCATTCTTATCATAAAAAGTGTAAAGGAAAGCTTGTGACTCGTGTTTTTTCTGGGAGCGGGTTCTCGAATACTGAGATCCAGGGATTGGGCCACATATATAAAATTCACAGGGCAGGGGATCTCAGTATGATATCAACTACTTTGCGTCTCTAAAAGCATAATATCTTTATTATTTGTGAGTTCTTATTTCATATCAAAAACTTCTTTTGCTGGACCATTTTTCGAAGTAAATTAAAAATTACCATATTTTAAATTAAAATTGTTTTATTCAATGAGAATTACCTATTTTTAAGATATTTCCAGTTCTATTTCTGCACTTTTGGGATGAAAGGAGTTAGCCCCTTCTGTGGGTGCATATATGAGAGCATTCTTTAAACAAAAATTATCACTCCTTTCATACAGAAAGAATGGTTGCACCGGGCTATGCGTATTCCATGAGTTCATGGAATAAAATGTACCATAAAATAGGGCAGATGGCCCCCTAAACGCCGACATTTTAGAAACATACTGAACTTCATTGAATTATTTTAATACCAGTGGCTTACGCAGGAGTGGGCATAGAAATCCCGGGTCGCTCACAATTTTTTATATATTTTTTAAACAATTACTTAAAAAATGTGTTTAGGTTTCCATGCTAAATATTTTTTTTAGTTCCAAATAATATTTTAAATAATAAAAATGTGTGAATTCGTTTACTTTATAAAAACATATTTTTTAAAAGGTGTATTTAAATAATTTGTTATTTATTACTCATATTTCGATTCTAGCTAAAAAAAAAAGAAAAACTTAAGTTCGCAATCCTGCTTCGGAACCACCCTGAAAGAAAGAATTCTGATTGCACCACTATTTAGTACCAAAATGTTAGAAAGCCCGAAATTAGCACCACTTACTAACATGCTTCTCTTATATGTATTGCTCCTCTACAATTATAAGAACACCCCCTTTCCCCCCCCCCCGCAAAAAAAGTTCAACTGCGCATAAGAACATGCTATACACCGGATCCTATCCCCCCATTGTACGACCCATATCAATAGAGCAGCAGATAGTATATCCATCTCCATAACTGTAACGATACATACGGATTCTTCCAAACCTCATCAAAACGATACCATCCGGCTCTGCACAAACGAATTGCAACCAGAACATACTACTACTCAAATACCGAAACTGATTTTTCCCTTCAAACAGCGAGAATCCATAATACTTCCGGTATCTAGTAACGGAACGGAACATACTATTACTCAAATACCGAAATTCATTTTCTCCCTCCCGCAGTCTTGTATTCGAAGTTCGAACCTGGTCGATCCGAAATGCACACTCGAAAGTCATTTTCCCCCTTGAAACCGCGATCCGATATCCAGTAACTGCCAGTAACAAATAACAGAAGATATTAGTACTCGATTACTGGAACCTGTTCCCCCCTAGTTCGCCTCGCCTGGAAGTCTGTATTCGAAGTTCGAAGCTGCTCGATCCGAAACCTTCGGATCGAGTAACGATATCAACCGAAAAGTAACAATTCGTTACTTCGAGTCTGAGTGATTATCCGTATCTTAGTACCGAATACATGCGGTTTGCTTCAGCTCTACTGAACACTAAATCCCATTAAGTTGGATGAAAATTTATTTAAACGCTTGGTAAATATTAAATGTTCGAAAAGTCGAGTGGAGTCACTCCAGATTTTTTTTTTAATTTTTGGATATTAATATACTATTTATACACTTAACTGGCAAGGGCTGCTGCCTCGGGCTTCCAGTGAAAGGAGGAGAGGGCTCAAAATCTAGTAATGATTCTATTGCCTATAATAGAAATGTGTAAATTGTGCTTGCGTTACTCATGTGTATCCATATACGATCAGTACACGTAAAAAAAAATGTATATTAATGTACGTAAATAATATTTAAGAAAGAATGGAAAACTAAAAATAAAGTCTAATTCTTCCATCTATTACGAACGTAGTGCTACAGCACAAATGAAAGGTGAACCAACATCATATACTGAACAAACAACACATAATAATAATGTAATAACCTACGGCGGTTCCAGGGTGAATTTTCGGAGGGAGCCATTGGACATTTTAGATAGGTCTATAAATTGTTCAAAATGCAAACTGAATGTATGAAATCGTTCCGAAACGTACAAAATTTAAGTTCAGGGATGAGGGGGGGGGGGCATAGCCCCCATGGCCCACTTGCTGGAGCCGCCCTTGATAATAACTAAGGCTTGTCAGAGGGGGGATGACTCAGTAAAATAATAAAAAATCGTTTTCTGGGAAAGTACTTGAAGTGAAATATATAATTTTAATTCCACAAAATGTGCGCTGTCCAAGAAAAATTACTGTTACCGTATCACAAAATGGAATAAATTTAGCCTTTAACATAAATACGAGTAACTTTTGAAGTTGTTTATGATAGCGAATAAATCATGTTCTGGAAAATACTTTCGTAAACAAAGCTTCAACGCATTCTATAAAAATCTGTAGTGACTCCACTCGACTTTCCGAACACTTATAATTAAGATCATTACCAAGCATTTAAATAAATTTTAATCGATGAATAATTCAAACATATATTCCAAATTGAAGCTCAATCGAAGGGAACGTTTAAACGCTTGCGCACTTTCAAGAATTTCTTCCCATAGGCCATAATGTAAAAGAAATCTTCATCGTAGCCCTGTAGAAAAACTATAAGTCCTATACACACCAAAATCACTACCGGTCTTACGATGGTGGTTTATAACATAGATGCCCAATTTGAGCTCAATCGAATGTATCGTTTAAACGCTAGCGTACTTTCAAGAATTTTCCCCCATAGGCCATAATGTAAAAGAAATCTTTGTCGTAGCCCTGTAGAAAAACTATAAGTCCTGTACACACCAAAAGCACTAGCGATCTTATGATGGTGGTTTGTAACATATATGCCCAATTAAGCTCAATCGAATGCCCCGTTTAGGAGCTATCGTGTTCACTCACATACACACACACTCACATACTTACACACTCAGACACACACACATACATACATCTCATAAAAATAGCATAAATGTATTCAGAAGACCTCAAAACGTGTAAATACACCAAAATGTCGAAGTCGCATTTTTTCATGATTACAATACTTTCCTTACATGGTACATGTTCGGAAAGTTAAAAGTTGATTTGATATGACCCGCTATGCAAGAGCAAGAACAAACGAACCCTGGCCAGTATAAGAGAGTTCAGGTTTTTCTATAATCCCTCAGGAAGTCGTCTGCTAACTCGCGACTGAAAGTGAAAACAAAAATTAAAGCCTGAATCTGGGATGTTTCACAAAAACTCGTGCAACAAGTCGGGCGATTTTATGAGTACGCCCTTGCTTTCTTCAGAAGTACTATGCCTCGTGAAGAAAAGAATAACAAATTGAAAAGATGAGTAAGAACTGCAGTGTTAAAAGTTTCATAATTGCTTCGAATTTTGAAATTCTTCACTGGTTATCTCCCTCATTTCCCCATCATTCAACTGACGGTTTTTGCTGCAGTTCTAGCGGGGGAAAAAAGTAGAATGAATCTAAAGAATTTTAAATTCTTAATTCGACTATTGCGAACTCTAGATACAAGTTTAACTTCCTCCTTGGCTAAACATTGTATAGTAAAGCATGCACAGATGTTACATGAACTCCTAAATATTTGGCCCGCTAATAACACCTTTATTCAACGAACACCTGTCTGAAATTTCCTATGGCAAATACATGTACACACGAGACATCGGATAACTACCCTACTAGCAATTTTGCTCGGGCCGTCATCGGCTGGCTGCGTGGCCGGTGGTAGCCCGAGCAAAATTGCTAGTAGGGTACGCAGCTATCAGTTATCGTTTACAAAAAATTATTGTGGATTATTACGCATGTGTGGTACAGTTACTGATAATTAATTTTCAGAAATCGATAAAAACTTAAAGTTATAGTGAGTTTTTTGAGATGATTAAGCTCCAAAGTATGTGATACTTCTATTTTATTAACACTGATGGTACTTTTAATTTTATTTTCTTAAGGTATTTCCCTAAAATTTATAAATCAACTTTTCTTTTTAATCGATGACAGTCGATTTTAATTGCTCTAAAGTCTGGCAGACATACACGTTACACATAGATGTGTGCATCAAGGCGTAGTCTCTAAAGTGAACCCCCTTGCGAAATTTTCATGATTTTTAACAAAATTTTAGAAATTGAGCGTCTTTGTAAAACATTCACCTCCTTGGCTCTTTCCCTTCCCTTCCGAATTCTCCCCCCCCCCTCCCCGCAAAGCCTAGTATGTGTGTAAGCAAATTCAATTTTCGTATCCAAAAAAGTACATTATTTTTAATTTCTGAAAATTAAGTATGTATTCTTTAATATTTAAAACATTTTTGTAATCGGAAATCGTGTTTTTTTTTTTTTTTCCAACCTGAAGTTATTTGTGGTGACATTTACTGTCTGCAACATTATTTTTTGCACCAAATGTTTCCAGCAATCTTTTAAAAGAGTATTTTTCTGCGAAGTATTTTTTAAAACTATTCACAAAAATATATGTAATGTATAAAAAGGTAATTTGGGTTTTACTAGTTTGGGTATTGTTCAAGCGGGTACTTTCACTGTAAGTTTTGCTTTCCTGTCATACTTGCCACGCGCGCTCTGGAGCTACGTTTTACTAATTTTGTTATTTGTCAGACATCAGGCCGTCGATTCTGAGTTCTTTAGATGTACACGTGTCCCCACGCCCTTGTAGCCCCGGATGCGGGTCATGTTGGTAAATGTGTGTCGTTCGATTAGAGATAAGAGAGAGGCGGAGTTATGTCTTCGCAAACCACGTGGTATGAAGAACGTAAATACTCCCGCACATCGAAAATCGAGAGACTTCTGCCACTGGAACTGCTTAATTAGTCCACGCTGATTTTTGTACCCGTCTCCCCTCCCCTCTTCTCATTCTAAATTGTAACTTAAATGTAATGTTCAATAAACCATATTGCCTGCCTTAACTCTGGAACTTTACTTGAAATATCTGACGTCTCATATATATTGGAAAATAATTTATACTCTCATGCAGTTGAAAATCATCGTACTGTTTGCTTGGATCTCAGAGTTTAAATAATAGCTCAATCAGACATTGAAGACAAATTTATTTCTTACGTCAGTCCAAATTGTGAAAATATTAAGAAATACATGATTAGTTGTTGTTGTGAAGTAAGGAATGAGAGCCGGTTAAAATTGTGAATGATTAATCGAAAACTTTAGATAGATTATCGAATTTCTAATTGGTTAGAAAAAAGAAATATTCAACTTCAACGTGCAAATTTACAAAAAGAGTTTATATATATAGAGAGAGAGAAACTAAGCATCAAAACTAACACGCTCAAAAATAGCAAACTTACCAAAAAGGATAAAATAATTTGAAGATAAATATAAGCGTTTTTTTTCGTGCTTTTTTTAAAAATGAAAATACAAATAAATAAAAAAATAATTAAAGCAATATGAAATTAATTTTACTGTTAAAATAAAAATTCAATAATAAAATTTTTCAAAAATTAAGTAAAAATTTTTTCTTGCAAAGATATGCTATAAATGTGGGATTAAGGCCAATTATCTGCACGAGAGATCTGGGCCTATGGGTGGGGTGCCCTCTGTGAGGGGCTTTCTAAGGGGCCCTAACCCGTATTTACGCTAAGTTTCGGAGAAAACCACGAATGGTTGGGTGGACGGTAGAGATGAGTTCGGGCTCATTTTTTGAAGCCCCAGCCCGAGGACTTTTAATCCGAGCCCGAGCAATATTATTTATGTCGGAGCCCGAGCCCGAAATTTCAGCAAGATAAATAAACCCAATTACTTCATTGAATAGAATACGATAAATTTTGCCGTTTGTGTAAATTAAAGACAAATATAGTTGCAAACTCTTAATGCACTTTCTAATTCTTTATATCCATGTTTATCAAATAATAACAATAATGTTTCAATTTTAAATAAATATTCCGTTGAGTAGTCACACCAGTGTTAAACATTCGTATGCACTTAGACATATTAGATACAGAAAAATACAAGTTACAAATCTCATATAGTAACATTAAAAAATGTTGTATTTAAAACACGTCCAGAAAAGATATTTTGCATAATAAATTTAAGAAATTTTCATGAAAGAATTTAGTTGATAGAAACAAAATTACTTTTAAAAAATATTTTATGATACGATGTGAATATATACAATGCGAGCAATTAACTAAGAAAGACCAGTAAATAATGAGGCCAAAATTTTGAATTAACAGCATTTTAACACACACACACGCAAATGAAATAGCACAACACACCATTTAGTAAATTATGTAAAAAAGCTAGCTTTTTACCCATCCATTATTTTGTTGCAAGTCCTAACATCATATCACAGTACGTTTATTTTACCGATGAATCGCGTTTTAAAATCTGTTTCAAGGAGTATGCTCAATAAAGGAGGCATTTTTCACGAGCCCGAGCCCGCCCCAGCCCGAACGCAATCATGAATACAAGTTACAAATCTCATATAGCCCGAACCGGGCCCGAGCCCGGTTTGGGCCGGGCTGAGCCCGTCTCATCTCTAGTGGACGGACGCGCGATGGGACCCGAAACCTTCACACTTCGCCCGTCTACCATTTCCAGTGACATAACCACTGTGCCATGGTGCGGCATGCTATAAATGAATGAAAGTTTCAGAACTAAGAAATCTTTTCATAAAAATATAGATATCTCACTTTTGCAAGAGATGAAATTTTTTAAATGTTTAAATATTTTTTAAAGCATTCGAGACCTTTGCAATACTGATATTAATGACTAGATCAACGCCTTACAAGCAAATACAGCTCAAATGGAATATTGGTCTGGAATGTTTTTCTTTTTTTTTTTTTTAATATTTTGAACATTTACAAAATTTTCATCTCTTGCAAAAGTAAAATATCTTTCTCAAAAGTTTTCTTACATTTGAAACTTCCATTCATTTATAGCATATCTTTAAAAGAATAAATTTTTGTTTTATGCCGTTTCACAGTAAAAAGCTCCTATTTTTAAAACTGTATTTTTACTTAATTTTTATTTTTTGCTTTTTAGTTACGAATTAAGCAAGTTTTATATATAGCTAAAAAGCAAAAAGTATTCTATTTGTAACTGAAATCTAAAAGCATAAGTAGCAAGTAAGAAATATGATTTTTCTTTAGATGTAACTATTTGTAACTAAAGTTTTTTTTTTTTTTTTTTTTTTTTTTTTTTTTTTGTATTTGTAACTTTAAAAAACTCATGATTTTATGAAAGTTTCTTATAATTATCATAAATTTGACCATCACACCACATAACCCCTCTTCCTCCTCCGGGAATCGAACCCGCGTCTTGTGGGTGAGAGCTAGGTAGCTAACCAGTAGAGCAAATGGGATTTAGCAACAACTGCAATACTTCTAATTTCTATAAATTGGAGGCGCCTTGTTAAGCGTGGAACGATGACAGAAAGACAAAATATAATTTCATTAAAAAGCTTCTAAAAATACCAAAAGTTATATTATTTAAAATTCAATCTTAAGTTCTTATTTCACTGTAGATTTAACTGATAATAATCTCTTGATAGTGTTTTCATCGAATTTCATAAGCAAAAGAAGTATTGCGCATATACATACTATCCAGTGATATGGAAATGTTTTCATTTCGGTGGTCTCAAGCAATCTCTTTAGAGTGCCAATATTCGTAAGTCCCTTCTTCCGATGAGGATCTAAATTACGAAGAAAAAAAAAATTCTGGGGAGGGCATAAGAAGATCTAAGGCACATTCAGTGACGTTAATGGGCGTTCAAACTGTGATTTTTACAGACGATTCGGGTTCTAAAGGTCTAGCACTTTCAGGCTTTTAGCATTACTGTAATCATCATCATTGATTATTAGAACCCTGATCGCCTGTAGAAAACTGCAGTCTGAACGCATCGTAAGTCTTTATTGTTATTATTATTTTAATCTATTTATTTAAGGACTTTTGAAGATTTTTGAAAACTTGTTAAAAATTTTCTATAGATGCATTTTTATTTAAAATTATAGATAATTCTTATAGTAGTGTTAATGTTTACTAACAGTTAACCTAAAAAAATCTGGTCACAGTGCACCCACAGAGTATTTTAAAAAAAGTGCTTTAACTTTTCTATTTTTAAATAAACATAGCTTTAGATATGCAGTAGTACAGTTAAATTTATTTTTGGAAAATAACAAGAATTTTAATGGCTTTTGTGGAAATTTGGCAACACTGCTCGAAGTACCAAACCCCTACCCTTACCTATACCATTGCTTAAAACTAAACTGCTCATTCCAACACAAAAGAGTTATGCAACACTTCCTTGAGCAGTAACGAAAAATCCTTCAGATAATCATAATTATGGGTATTCATTACTCTCGGTAAGAAAACGCTGTTTTACTCAATAGGCTAAAAGAAAATGTTTTAAAAAAATCCCAGCGCAGAGCAATAACAATTCTTTTTAGCCTTGAAATCTTATGAGATAGGCATCATTGACGGATATGCAGAAATGAAAGGGATATTTGTTATAGCAAGACTGCTAAATTACACTCTAGTGCATATTATTACAGTAATTTAGTTAAAATTTAGACAAGCGTATGTTGTGAAAATTTCTTATTTCGCTGAAAAATATCTGAACTTTCGAATTTCACAACAACACAGCATTATTTTTATTGTTAAAAAATCACAGTTTTGTTTTTATAGTTAAAAAAAAGTAATTTTGAAGCAAAATTTCTTTACACTCGGTTGGGTAAGTTTAATTAGCGGTTTCTTAACTGACGGAGAATAAACACCACTTTCGGACAAGTTACTTTTATCGCTATCTCCATTCAAAAGATTTGCATTTGTTCTAATAACTGTCTTCTATGACGTTCTTTCATTTTTAATCTTTTTCTAAACCATTTACCCAATAGTTTCGCTTTCTTCTACAATACATTTCGTGTATATTTTTACCATTTTATATCGTCTTCTTCGTCAGAGAGAAAGTAAAAAACAGCAGGTGTCATTGCTTATTAATAACAATTCTACCAACCTGAGGTACTAGGAAATTTCTAGAAATTAAAAATTTTTAGCTACCTCTAAAATTAATTTTTGAAATTTTAACAAGAGTCCATTGTTAGGTCATACAGGCAAGGGCCCAAAAGCGAAAAGGTAGAACTTCTTACGAAAAGGCTTGAGTATTTATATCCATTTAAGAAAAATCAAAATTTCGGAATGGGCTCAGTCCATCCGTCTACCCTGAGGCCATAGCATAAAATTGCAGGTGTCTCACAAACCCCTAAAAGGTCCAAAAAATGAACCTTACACAAGTTCACTGTGTTCAATTCACCACTTTCAATGGGGTTTAATCCATAACAATAAAATATTTAAATTTCCAAGCAATCGATGTCTATTTACGTCAGTTAGAGCACGGACAAACAGGTGCGTATCCAGAGGGGGGGTGAGGGGTTATTACGCAGATTGAGGTGGCTGCAACCCTCCCCAGAATCTCACACTTTATTTGACAATTTCATGCGCAGTCCCCTCCCCCCCCAAAAAAAAAAAAGAAATCCTGGCTACGCCACTGCGGACAAACAAACCAAGCGAAATCCCTGAAACTTTTCAGTTTTTCTGAGAGTATATCGAATACACACACTGTGAACGCAGCGCATTCAGAGAGAGATACAGGGGCATCCCCTCCCCACCACCAAAGTTGGAGAAGTAAAAGCAAAAATCGCTTAAAAACTAGAAGTCAAGGCCCGTTGTAAAGGTAATTACAACAGGCGCTAGAAAAAACATTTGTCGAACATATGTCTACACTCAATATGTTTAATCTTCATCCATGTAAATAATAAGTAACTTCATATTCAATTTTTATTAAATACCCAAATCGAATTCCATGCCCTTCTTTAAACGCGCGGAAACTTTTCGCAGTCGAACGATTTCGTTTTGCATACACAGCGCCTCTTATAGCAATGCTTCAAGCAGACGATCATTTTAATTTGAAAAAAAATTAAACTATTGGTTTTGTTAAAAATTGATTTTGTTATCAGAAAAAACTATTTTAAGTGAATTGGAATCGCAATTTTCCCTTCAACGCCTGATAACCGTGATTTCAAGATGACGTCATTGTCACTTGAAACAGCTCATTTTGTCATGCAAATGATTCCCTTTTTTACTCTCGGAAATAAAATGGAGCTGAAAAGAGCGAAAAATCGCTTAAAATGAGGGAAAGGGTGGATTTTCAGATTTTAGTGCAAATTTTTTTCTCATATTTTTTTTAATTCATAATTCTGAAAATTTTCAAGCGGATAATACAAACGGTCTAGATGTTATTACGCTTTTTGTGCTTTTTAATCTTTTTGAACTTTTTAATCTTCTTGTATTAATGGCGGTAAAAGTTTTATCTTTGAGTGGTTATGCGGAATTGTTAGAAAGTGAGTCAAGGATCAGCGTAACTTTATAGTAGGATCAGAGCCCGATCAAGACAACTGTGAGCCCTGGGCAGAAGAAAAAAATTGGGCCCCTTGCAATAACCCCCCCCCTCAAAAAAAAAAAAAAGATTACGATCAGTTCATAGTGAAAATTTTTTAAATATCTTACCCATTCGTAACACAAATTTTGTGTTAAGAATAAGTTTACTTACTTAACACAAATTTTGTGTTAAGTAATCTGAAATCTAAGAAACAGATAGTTAAACGTTACTTCGAAATGCTATATCACAGTTGCTAACATGTTTGGAATACAAACACTTTAGTCATTTTTGTAAATATTTCTTAAAATAACAAATAATTGAAAAATTTTGCTATTTTTTAACGCTAAAAATTCTCTTTACAAATGTGGTTAGTTATTTTCCTACATATTGGTATGCTATATCGATATAGAGCATTTCGAAGAATTAAAAATAAGTTTGAATTAATTTATACAAATGTAAATTTGAATTATTTTCATTGTTCATACTTTATAATTAAAAAATTATTTAACTTCTGAATTTTTTTTTTATCCTTTGTAATTTTATTTTAAAACTACAAAAGTGTAAGATGTAAGATTTTTGGGCCCTAAAATCTGTAGGCCCTGGACAGTTGCCCCGTTTGCCCTGCCGGTAATATGGCACTGAGTAGGATAGAAAATTGTCACTGAATGAATGAATTGAGATTTTAAAAATTGACTTCAAACTATTTCCAAGATATTTTCCAGAACATGAGTTGGTTTTTAATTAAAAACTTACAGATCGTACAGCTGGGTTCAATTTGAAAGATTTGTTTTTGGCATTTAATTGGGCGATATTTCGCCAAAAGCCGCCATGGTTGCATGATTGCATGATATACAGACTCTTGCAATATATCTTGAATTACCATAGTTTGCATGCTTTTAGTCATAGTGATTGACCACAGCCTTTTAACAAATTGAAAGTGTCCACTGACCTTAATGCATTTAAAGTCTTTTGGTTGACCCCAGGGGCGTAGCCAAGGGGGAGTTAGGGGGGTCATAACCCCCCCCATGAGAAATTTTTGCCATGCAAAAGGTGTATTCTTCACTACATTATCGCACACACGTATGCATATATATGAGTTCTAGTCGTCGTAACCCCCCCCCATGAAAATTTTCTGGCTACGCCCCTGACCCTGTAATAAATTACCCAGTTGATTGCATCAAAAAAGAGTTGCACCATTGTATGTTACAATACAATCTAAAATCAAAGTATCAACATTCTACGGTGAACAGATTTAGAGTTATACGAAATACGCGTAATTATTTTTGGAGCCAAATTTGGCGACATTTCGGAAAAACTCGCCACGATCGATGACAATATTTAGCGATTCTTTTAAGGTTTAGCAGTCTAAAATTAATACTGCATATGCTAAAAAAAAAATCAAAGTTTGCAATTTTGTGGCATATAAATCTGTTAATGCGTTAGGAACACTTAAAGATTCCTCCGACCACTGCAACTCCCCCTCCCCTCCCCCTTCAGGGCTGATAACCCTTGTGTAATTGTGTAGCTTTGCTTTAACACAACGCAACACGCTAAATCAGTTAATTAGAACGCGAGTAACGAATTTTCAAAATTCCCATTGAAATCGTCATAGCTTAATATTATCGCATTACGTATTTTTTTATTTCTAGCCAAATAGTGAAAGCATCGCCAAGCTGGGTTCATTTTTCGAAACATTTTCTTTGCACCATATTTGGCGATTTATCACAAAAGTACCTAATTATATAGTAGGATACTATGGTGCTTTAAATCGATGACTGTCTCTAAACTGCCATGCCATTGATCGTAATGTATCGGAATTATTTTCAGTACTCCTGTAGAAGAACTATTAATGATACAAACACTCTTTCCAATAGTGAGCTTTTTCTTGTAATCCTTAATAACAAGCATCAGATTTGATTCATTTCAAACAGCTGAATATTTCTAAAATACGCTTTACAGAATCACGGCCCATTGAGCGCATGTATTGGAATACTTTTGAGTCTTCCTGTAGAAGAACTATAAATACTACAAACACCACTTTCAATAGGGCACATGGTACAGTACATAGTGTTACGAATGTTTGGAGCAACCCGCTGTTTTAGGATTTAAAATAGTTTAAAATTCGTATTCTACGTCAAATAGTTAAATTTTACTTTTTGTTGCATCAAAATCAGTCAACTAGATACGGAGATACGGAGTTTTGGGTTTTCCTATTGGTTTGTATAGCATTTTCTAGAAATCTCGAGAAATATTGGTCCTAGGCCTTCGGTAACTTCACTTTTGGAGACTTATTTTTGGCGTCGAATTTGGCGATATTTCGCCAAAATTTGCCACGTTTGGCAACATTTTGGTCATTTGGCGCGTTTCCCCTAATGGGGCTTGTAAAGTTAGTTTTTCTGTTTAAACATGCATAATAGCCTAATATTACTCTTCTATTACTCAATCATAATGGAGTCTGTTCTAGCACATTCCAATGATGGTTCTCTCTGGAACCTTCTACGGTGTTCGTCGTAACATGTAAAAGCAACTGGTTGCCCAGTTCAGTCTCAGCCTTGCTTCTGCTTACACCAAGAGCAGATGCCCGTAAAAGCTTAAGGCTTTGTATTGACGCTATAGAAGCGGTTTTTTTGCTTGTTTATGGAGCTTTGTTTTTAACTACTGTGTGTAAAATCTTGAGGAACTGTCAGTGATATCCCTCGTGTATTTCCACTGAATTTTTCCCTGTGGATGTGTTTTATTTTATGTGAGAAATACAGCATTTGTGAAAGCTTCTGTACTAAGCGGACTGTTAAAAGCACATTACTGTCTGATTGTGCTTGTGAATTTTGTACAGCTGATTATTCGACGAAGTTCTAAAAGCAATAAAGTTCGTGTTTCATCCTGACTCTTTACTAGAACTTTCTACACCTACTGAACTTTAGGACGACGAACCCAGGAAACAAGCACAGTATTTCTGCAACAATAGGAATAACATAATATAATTTTTGTAGAAATCAATGCATATTTACCGGAGTACGGATGGACGGACAGACAGACAAACCGAAATCATAGACACCTTGTTCGAAAGTGTTAAAAAGAGATGCTCAGTTAGATGTTACAATTATTCTAAATACAAAATTTCAACTTTCTGCGGTTAAAAGTTTTAGAGTTACGCGAAATACTTAATTCTTTTTGGTGTTAAATTTGGCGATATTTGGGCAAAACTCGCCGATGTCGATGTCAAATAACGAGATTTTGGGCATGGACCAAGCAATGACTGCCTACAGACGTAATGTATTGAAGATGTCTGTAGACATTAATTTATTGAAATTCTTTTGGGTGGTCCTGTAAATAAACTCTCCAGTAGATTGGAAGAAAAAATCGAATGCACAACTAGATGTTACAACAATCTTATGAAATTTCAACATTTTACAACTAATAGTTTTTGAGATGTGAGAGTTAAATGCATACACGCGTACACCAAAAGTCGCCACGATTGGCGACTTTTGGCGTAATTCTTGAGGGAGGCATGTGATCGTGATCAGACCATTACCTAACTATATGGTAGGACGGTATTGTACTTGAAATGAATGAATGCCCCTAAAACTGCCATTGTCCGTATTGTGTTGGAAATCTTTTGCGTGTTCCTGTAGCAGAACTATAAATACTAAAGACACTATTTTCGATGGAGAAATTCATTTTGTAACCCTTAATAGCATATATCACTTCCGAGTCGTTTGAAATAACTTAATACTTCTAAAATACGCTTTAATGAATTCCTGTCCATAGAGCGTAATGTATTTAGAATCTTTTGGGCGGCCCTTTTGATAAACTATCCTGTCGATTGGGACCAAAAGGGGAGGTGCACAACTGGATGTTACAACAATCCTAAAAATTAAGTTTCATCTACGGCCAATAGTTTTTGAGATATGCAAGTTACGTACGTACAGTCGGTATGGAAAAACTGGTCAAAACAGACTCGTGGTCGGTCAAAATGGGTTGCACACGCATTTATATAAACGTGCATGCTAACGTACGATGAGATGCATCGAAGAAATTCTTAAAAGTAAATTTAGAGGTAGTCAAAATCGGTTTTTTCGCCGAAATCTGGCGCCCGAAATTTTTCGCGATCACATTTCCTCCTTATACTTCGTACGAAGTATAAGGAAAATTGGGTTCGAAGTATAAAGAAGCTTTGGTTTGAAATGTAAGGAAGATTGGAAAGATTGCGTACGAAGTATAAGGAATTTTTACTTCGTACAAGGAAGTAAAAATTCCTCCCGGGGGAGGTTTCTAACCCCCCCGTGGCTACACAGCTGGTCACAGCTAATTAAAGAGTTCAACTGTGTTTGTAGTCTTCCCAAAACTGAAATCCTGAGTGCGCCATGGCACTAGTGTACTACGTGATCGTAATGTGTGAAAACCCCAAGGAACATCTCATAGGAAGTCTTTTAAATATCGTTTTGTGACATCTAATTGCAATATTTTTCGCAGTCAAGCATCCACTTGTAGCCTCTTGAAAGTGACTCTGTGAGCTCTTCAAGTTATTTTCGTATTCCTGCTTCGAAGATGCATCTCGACTCGGGTTTCATATGCGACTTCGATAAGGATGATTTACAAGACCTTTTTGTATCGTGTCTTTTTTGTCAGCATTAAAAAAAAAAAAAAAAAAAAAAAGATCGGAGCATTAGTCCGATTCCGCGTAGTTTGTCCGTAATATTTTAATACAGTCAAGGAACAATAATGCAAAAAACAAGTATGATTTTTTTTTTTTTTTTGCTCCAAAAACGAATGCATCTGACTTTTTTTTTTCTATTTTCTCACCGATCCAGGTGGGATATTCCAGCGGGTAATCGAAATCCCAAAATGTGTGGAATTACTTAGCTCTTGAACTAATTTTGTCGTAAGAACATTCTTAAAACTTCTAATGCAGCTTTAAACCTGCGACGTAAAATTGGCGTTGTTCTCACTCGAGATTTAAAGACGATCAGCTAGGAATAACCTCTACCTAATTATAAATTTTAAAAATCTTTTTATGTGCGAGGTGTTCATCCATGGATCAGTATGCAAGGATAGGTATATCCATATATTTTTTAAAGGTTTAAAAAATTCGACACCAGAGGACTGTGATAAATGCAGGGAGCTAACGCAAGTGCGCGTTTGAGGCTATATTTTGTGATATCTATATATATATAAGAGAAGAGTTTGTTTGTTCGCTATACGCGTCCAGACATTTCGACGGATCTGGACCAAATTTGGCACGCTGACTAAATAGGATAAGAGAAAGCTAATGCCATAAAAATGAAATTAATCGGATTAATAGTTTTTGAGTTATTTTATGTTTTGTAAGGTTTTGGGCCATTTTTCTCGCGTTTCACGTTATCGTGAGCTAAATTTCTGTCCGAATACTATATTTTTTATATCATCGGAAACTACAGAGTTTTCTTTTTCAAATACAATTTATTACAAAGTCGTAGTTACATTTGCCGATTTTGGGGAATTTTTTAAAGAAAATCCTGTTTCGAAGAAAATGTACTGCTTTTAAAAATATGCTATTTTTAATCTGTCGCATCGAAAAACCTAATGGACAAAAATTTTCCATCTTTTTACCGCTGATTGAACATTTATTTCTCCCTCTTTTAAATTTTGAACCGTGCGGAAATGTTTATTATATTTTTTTATATGATTTTTTTTCTGAAAAGATCACATATTAAAATTCTCTCCCGAATGCAAGTTCCGGAACGAAGGTAAATTCCCCCACTCTGTTTTTCATTTTCAAGGTCGGAATTTTCTTCTCACAGGCAGAGCGAAAGAGAGACGGAAGGTGGGGGGGGGGTGAAGAGAGGTGGAGGGGGAAAGAGAGACGGGTCGGCGACCGTGCTAATTCAATCCCCCCCCCTCTTCGCGAAATTCAGGCACATTGGTTATTATATCGATGACTGGAAACTCTTTATTTGTTTTCCGTTGGTGCGTTGGTAATTTTGATAAAAGACTACATATCAGAGCTCAGATAGGTAGAAGGGAAGAAGCCTACCCACGTCCAATTTCTGGTAACCTCTGTAAGCTAACAGATGCCATATTTATTGTTTTTCTCGGTTCAGCGGGAAGTCTCATGTCCTTTTTATTATCGTTGCAGCTGAAGGATTCACATTCTTTCCCTTTACAATCTCATACCAATGACTGGGCTCTATTTGTTTTTGTAGTTGCGTAGGTATTAACCATAAATGACTGTTAGAATACATACAGGTAGAAGAGGAGAAGCCTAGCCACGTCCAATTCCCGATAGTTTCTACGCTATCAGGTGCCTTGTTCTTTTTTGCAGCGGGAAATCCCATGTCCTTTTTTTATCATTGCAGCGGAATAATTCACATTCCAGCTTAGCATCCAATTCCTGGCAACCTCTGTATTCTATCAGGTGCCGTGTTCGTTTTTTTTTTTTTTTTTTCCGTTGTAGCGGCAAGACCCGTGTTCTTTTTTTTTTTTTTTTATCATTGCAGCGGGAGGATTCACATTCCTTCCCTTTACAATCTATATTTACGGTAAATGGGCATTTCTCTTCCATTGCACGGGCAACGCCGGGCCACGCTGCTAGTTGCGGTGGCAGTGTCGGGCAAATTTCCTGCCTGACCGCCGATTGCGAAAGCCACAGCAGAATGCGCACGTGCTGACGTTGGCGTGGTGACGATGGTCAGGATCTGCAGAGACAACTCAACCGTGCTCGCGCTATATAACCGTGGTATATAAGCAAGTGCTGCTGCGACAGCAAATATACCTGTTCTTAGTTAATAAAGTTTCCTAGTTTATGAATGCGTACTTATTTTTAAGTCCCTGCTCTAAGTTACCGGGATTAAGTTTAGACGGCGTGCTGGTTGTAAGATAAGTAAAATTCCAGCACCCGTATAGTCTTATAAATAAAAATGAAATTCTGTTTGTTTGTTTGTTTATTTGTTTGTTTGTGGATTTGATTCGTATACAAATCCACAAAAATGGACCTATCGGCCTGAAATTTAGCACAGATATGTAAAATAATATAGAATAAATCGTAGTCCACTTTAAAACTTTGAATGTCCACCCGTTCCCGGAATTATTTTTTATGTTCTCCACGCAAAAAGCTTTCCGTAATTGTAACCCCTGTAGTGAAAAAAGTGTGAAATAAGGATCGTGGTTGCCATGTGTGGCGATTTTGCCGAATAAGATGTTTTAAATTCTCAAAGTAAAAATAAAAGAATAATAATGATTTTTTTTTTGTTAGTTTATATTCGTAAGGTTATATTTTTTTTAATTATAATATCGTGTGCATGGGAAATCGGAGCAGGAATGAAATGTTTTATACGCAAAACAATAAGAATTGAAGATTTCCGAGGCTAATATGTTAAAATTTTTTAGTTTGGCGAAAAAATAAAATGGCTCAAATGCCGAGAAAGTGAGTTCTAGCGGTTTGCACAGTTTCCGGCTTGGCGAATTTACTGAGAGCTTAAGGAAACGGATTTTTGAAAACAAGTACAAAGGTTTTATTAGAATACAGCGTTAAATTTTAATGATCCCTGCGAAAATAATGCAGTTATTAAGGGATTTCAAGCGATCTATCTTCAGCATTCTCGCGATTTTGAGGAGGATTCTAACGCTTGGCGCTATTTATCGTAATTTAATCGTCTGCTATTTGGGTTATGAATACACCTGCGTATAAGTTTTTGAAATTTTCATTCAGTTGGAATTGTGCATTTTTCTGAGCAGCTTTTCTGCATCTAATGTATTACATCCAGAAAAAAGGATGTTAGAAATATCTATTTTAATTTTGTTTAATCACACTCATGAATAATGATACACTTTCCAACTTAATGAAAGAAGGAACGAAAATAGGGAAGACCCATGGATTATAACTCTTTTTATATATAGCACTTTAGTGCGTATTTAGAAATCTGAAAGTGTGTCAGATTTTCTATGATTCTAGCGCTTGGCGCAATTTAATGAGAGGGTATTTTTAAAAACAAGCATAGGTTATCTTATAAATAAAAATGAAATTCTGTTTGTCAATTTGTTGATTTGGGTAGTATACAATTCCACAAAAATGGACCTGTCAGCCTGAAATTTTACACAGATATGTAAAATAATATAGAATAAATGATAGTCCACTTTAAAACTTTGAAACTCCACTTAAAAACGTTTTCTTCCTGAATGGTTGGTTCTCTTAATTTCCGTTCCCGGAATATAAGAGATTTTTTATGTTCTCCACGCAGAAAGCTTTACGTAATATTAACCCCTGTAGTGAAAAAAGTGTGTGAAATAAGCATCTTGGTTGCCATGTGTGGCGATTTTGCCGAATAAAATGTTTTAAATTCTTAAAGTAAAAATAAAAGAATAATAATGATTTTTTTAGTTTATTTTTTTTAATTATAATATCGTGTGCGCATAAGAAATGAGAGCAGGAATGAAATGTTTTATACGCAAAACAATGAGGATCGAAGATATCCGAGACTAATATGTAATTTTTTTTAGTTTGGCGAAAAATAAAATGGCTGATAGGCCGATTTTTAGAGTGTGAGTTCTAGCGGTTTGCACAGTTTTAGGCTTTTTGGCTCAATTTACTGAGAGCTTAAGGGAATAGCATTTTTGAAAACAAGTGTATAGGTTTTCTTAGAATACAGCATTAAATTTTAACTATCCGTGCAGAAATAATGCAGTTATTAGGGCATTTCAAGCGATGTAGCTTCAGAATTCTCGCCAATTGAGTACATTGATTTAACTTGGGGGAAATCCGCCAAATTTCAGAAAATTGAAATCTTCGCATTTAGTACATCGAGGTAACGATGAATAAAACATGTTATAGTTGATAATTTAAAAAATGCGGCTGTATTAAGGGATTCCACTTTTCAAATAAATGCCTGGCGGTCGAACCATTTCCCATTTTGATTGCTGCTAAGTCAATGCTTCGAATGATTCCCTGAAAAAACTCTTGCAAAATGGCGTATGCTGGCACTTTGGCGAGGCTTAGATTTGAAACTGGATTTTACTTGAGACTGGTATATACGTATAATAAGACTGGTTATAGATAAAAATGAATGTTGGTATGTGTGTAGGAGGTTGAAAAACTCCAGCACCGTTTCACCGATCACCATGAAATTTGGTTCACCTAAGTCTTTTATCATGGAGAAGGTTTTTATGCTATCCGTTTTCCTCTAACTTTTCACTAGGTGGCGCAGCAGAACGTCGAATTCTATTCCGTTTAGCCGTTTGCTATGCGAATATCGTCCAACAAATTTCGATGAAATTTGGTACACGCGAATATTAGAACACGGAGAATATTTTTCACTATCCATTTGCTGTAACTTACCGCTAAATAGCGCTGCAACGCATCAACTTCTATACCGTTCGACTGATCGGCATAAAATGTTTTATACTTACACATTTGAGAACGAAGAATATATTCTAACTGCGTTACTTTTGATGTTACTCACCACTAGATGGCACTGCAATGCATTATTATTTTAACTCGCCACTAGATGACGCTGCAGCAGGCCAAATTTTTGACCATTCAAACGGTGGCTATGAAAATCAGTATACATAGCTATTTGAACAATGAGAATATTTTGGCGTTATCCATTTTGCTATAACTCGCCACATGACGGCGCTTTAGCAAATCATTACTTTAATTAACCACTAGATGGCCCTGCAGTGTATCACTTCTTGACTGTGCGAATAATCGCTATGAAAATAGGTATACATAGATATTTGAACACGGGGAAGAGTTTGGCAAGATCCATTTTCCTATAACTTGACACTAGATGTCGCGTCAACACATGAACTTCAAGACTATTCAGCCGATCGTCATGAAAATTCGTATACATCGATATCTGAATGCGAAGAATATTTTTGCCGTATCCGTTTTGCTAAAACTCTCCACTAGATTGTGCTACGCCGCATCGCCTTCTGCACCGTAAAAACGATTGCCTTGAAATTCAGTATGCATGATTATTGAACACAATATAACGCGATATCCATTTTGCTATATCTCTTTATTACAATAAATAGTAATCACAACAAATATTAATATCAAAAAGTCCATTCATTCCCGTGCGAAGAACGGGTACTTCAGCTAGTGTGAATATAAAATTCAATTTTCTGGCAGCAAAATAATTCTTACGTGTATCCTTGATAATTACACTCAATTCATTTCATTCTTGTTCACTTAAAATAAGTAAATAATTTCATATTCCATTTTAACATTATTACAATTTCCGTAGTAACTGAATCCATTGTTGCCGCTTAAGTTTTCGAATTCAACAATCAAATGAAACAGAACTCGTTTCGGGTTTTCAGACAATGAAAATACATAAATATAGAACAAATAGAACATTAACTTGCTGACGCTTTGAAAATACCGGGAATTTTCATGCTGTTCTAGCTATTTTGCATTTTATTTTCTTCGCATGTATGGCAGCGTCATTTAAATGAAGTCCATTACTCTCTGTATCGCCGGCAGATCATCCGGAGTCGCACATGCTTTATGCGTTAGCCCCCTACTTTGTGCGTCAGTCCCCTAGCTGATCCCTGACTCCCTAACAATGCCAGTTGAACCAATCCAAGATAAAACTTTTTCCACCATTACTCCAAAAAGATTAAAAAGTTAAGCATAAAATCATAATAAAATCTACACCGTTAGCACGATCAGCTTGAAAATTTTCATAATCTCTACTTATTATAAAAGAAGATGTCTGTGGGTGGGTGTGTCGGCGGCGTTAAGGCCTCTGCCGATATCCAGAGACAGTCGCGGGTCGCTTGGCCAATTATCACGTGTAAGCAATAAATTTTTCACACTGACAAGAAAGAGGGAGATACTCCGGACAATAGGTAATTGGTGACCGTGGATAATATTGCGGTTTTTACGCTTGTGGTTTCCACCCCATCTATTGTTCAATAGAGGACATCCCATGTGTCGCCGCCAGTCGCAGCTTCCTAACCATGTCAAATTTCCCCGTTCAAATACATTGTAGCCGCGACGGTCTCTGGATATCGGCAGAGGCCTTTGCAGACAAACAGCTACACCTAGAAGCACCAAATTTGGTACTCGGGAAGTTCTAAAAATGAAGTTGTGCACTTCGAAGCGATTTTTTCAAAATTCGACCTAGAATTTTTTTTATTTTATGTTTTATGCAATTTTTAGCATTTTTTCTCACCTAATTCGCAATAAAGGCGGAAATTACGCTCGCATCAAAACGGCATTTGTGTCATCGGATAGAGGAGAAATTTTTCTTTTGGAAGCAATTTGTTCTGAATACGTAATATAATTTACCGATTTTTAGGAATTTTTATACTAAGCCTCTGTTTGGCGAATTGTTTCGAAAAATAATTTTAAAACTGTCGCATCTTGAATTGTACCTTCATAAATTTTTGATATTTTGACAAATCGTGAAACATTCTTTTCTCCCTCTTTTAAAATGAAAACGAAAATATTATGTAAATTAGATGATTTTTTTACGAATTTTAATGTAACATAATGTTTAAAATTTAGTAGCATCAACGCTAAGAGCTTACGCCATTGCATTAATAAATCATGGCACGGACAATTTTGGTGCGTTGCCACAGATAGGATTTTTAAAAAAGGTTTTTTTTTTCAACCTATCGATAGAGGTTTTAAATGAGTACCGGATTTTCAATTCGTAAGTGAAGAACTAGACGTCAAATGCTTTAAGAAACGTAAAAATTACGCCACAATCAACGCATTTATCCTGCTCCTTTTTTTAACACAAGGAGGCGATGTTTTAATTAAAAACTTTCTATAGAAATAAATTAAGAAATTCATGATTATTATTATTATTAGTGGCATTTTAATCCGTTGCTTATTTAAAAATGTTTATAGATTTTCTAACATATGCATGTTGCGAGTACAGTTTTATTTTAACGTTGGATTACGTTCCTCCATACGGAACCTTTATAAAGCAAAAAATTTTTCAACGTCTTTGTAAGATTCAATATGATACCGTTCGAAAACTACTGTGCGAAATATCTAAATTAACTCCCTCAACCAACCGCTGTATCTTTTACGGCAGTTAAACAGTGACGTCATAAATTAAAAAAATGCGTGAAGTTTGCAAACTCTGCAACTGCGTTCTGTCACAATTAAAGCGATTCTAGGTAGCTCCTCGAGATTACACAGTTTGATGTTTTTCAGGAGACAGAACCATGGAGGATTTATAAGATATCGTTATATTGGATATTGGATATATGGATATTTAAAATTGTACCGCTTGGAAATTTTCCACCGCGTTGATGAGATGTTTTGCGGTGCTAAATGCGCCAATCTTACAAAACTATGCATACATTAAATATATAGAGAGAGCTTCCTTAATGGCAACCATTATGTGAAATGATTATTGTTTATGCTAATGCGTAAATTGCAAAGAATCGACATAGAATAAAAAGATCCCATTGGTGCCAAATAATCTAAGCTGTTTCTTTTAATCGAGCTTTGCAGAGGGAGAAGCGAAGATAGATTGTATTGATATACGTAATAGGTAGTATTAGTAGATTTGTAAGGATAATATGAATAAATCACAATATACCACGTTAATAAATATTTCATGAAATTCAAAGTGTTCTGTTTATCCTTTTCCAAGGGTTGTCTTAAACCAACTAAACGATAAGTAATTCTAATTTGCGTTAGTATATCCCGCAGTAATTTCAACAGAGGAGATTACTTGAACTTTTTTTAAAATGAACTTCTGTTTTTTCACATACAGATATGATTTTAGTAAAATATTCGCTTCTTTCCGAATAAAGAACGGGTGTGCAGCTATTTAAAAATAACGGTTGTAAATTTCATGTAGTGTCTGAGGTATTTAATGCTACAGCTTGAACCTAAAAACAGTATGCTGTAGAAATAAGACATTTTGAAAGTCAGGAGTTGTCTGCAAACCGTTAAGCTTTTCAATTTTTTGATGGCGAATGACACTGACGTAGTTTTTTGAATCATTATATTGCAATGACGCCAGGTTAGTACTCATGACGCAAACTTTAAGTCAAGAGTCAAATAATTTTGCTTTTTTTTTTTAGATTCCACATCACTGGAATTAGTGCGAATTGCACATGTAAAGGAAATTTTTCGTTTCCTGCCGTGCGAAGAACGGGCACGACAAAATTAGATGTCACAAGTGACAATTGAGTCATTCTAAAGTCAATGTTACCAGGCTTTGAAGGGGAAATTGCGATTCCAATTCATTTAAAATAGTTTTCCTAAATTTGCCAGTTTAACTTTTTTCACAAATACAATTATTTCCTCTGCATGAAACATTGATATAACAGGATATGTTCCCAGCAAAACAAATCTTTCGAATGCGAAAAGTTTTCGCACGCTTAGAAGAAAATGCAATTCCGATTTCGATACATAATCAAAATTGAATATGAAATTGTTTAAGTGGACGAACACTGGTGTGCAAAAATTAAGGACGAAGTCGAAAAATTAGCATATCAGCTAAACTAAGAGGCAGAGCGGACAGAAAGACCAATCAGGAGATTAAGTAAGGTGATGTACGGTAGCACATGCGCAGATATGCAGGTAGACGTAATGGGGGAGTGTCTGAGTAGTATAAAGCATGTTGTCGGTGTAAGATCAGTATTTCTGGCAAAGAGACTGCACGCCGTATAGCAGTTAAAATCACACCGAGTTGCTGCCTCAGCGAGAAATAGCGAATAATCAATCTGTTAGACGACATCTGGATGCTTTTACCCGAGGTCGAATCATTGGGAAGTTGGAGGAAGGCCGCAGTGTGACAAGTGTGGCTGCAGAGTTCGGAATTGCTCACAGCATCGTTTCACTACTTTGGAGACAATTTGAAACTACAGGAACAGCTATCCGGGGGTTTAGTAGTGGTCGTCCACGAGGAACCACCAGTGCCGGATTAACAATATAGCAGATTTAGCAAATGCTACGGGCCCCGCGCTTTTGGGGGCCCCGCGCCTTTACCTTGAAAGTTTTCGTCTTTCCCCCTCAAGATCTAGCTTTTTTGACACTTTCCAACAAGGTAGAAAAGTTAAGATTTCGGTTTGTCTGTCTGTCCGTCCTTGACTCGCGTCAATAGGCATTGATTTCTACGAAATTTATATATGTTATTCTTATCTGCAGTACCATGTACCCTATTGTAAAGGATCTATGTAGCATTTATAGATTTTTTTCTACAGGAGCACTCAAAATAGTCCCGATACATTGCACTCTATGGGAAGTTATTCTTTAAAGCGTATCACCCTACTAACTACAAGGGGTGATCAAATGAAAAGGTACGAAACGACACTTTGGGTACAAATGTAGACTTTATTCAAAATATACACCACAGGCCTGAGCACAACGATCCCACTGACGAACAAGCCGCAGGATTCCTTGTTCCCAGAATTCCTGTGGCCGTGACGAGATCCAGTCCGTCACAGCGTCCTTGAGTACGTCGTCCGAGTTGAAGCGCTTCCCTTTCAGGTGGTTTCTTCAGTGGAACCAACGCATGGAAATCGCAGGGCGACATGTCCGGACTGTAGGGCGGATGGTCCAACGTCTCCCACTTGAACGTGGCCAGTTCCTTGGCGAAAACGGACATTCCATTTTCTCATTGACTTGTGGGACACACAGCCTTCCCAGTATACGATCATCCTCCTGCGATGAATAGTGGCCGGTTTAACACCTTCCGCTGTCAGAAATCGGATAACGCCTCGCTGCCCCTAAATCGCCGAATTTTGCAATGTGAACACCATCCTGTCCTCACATGCACTGCCGCGTCAATTGGACGTAGGAGGGTGCTTTTTACAAGAGCTTCTGCTCTCTCCTGCGGGCCCCCGCATGTTCCTATCCACACAAAAGGCACGAATCGCATTATTAGATGTCTCGCTACGTGCTCTCATAGCTGCATGGACAAATATGATAACGGTTAGGTTGTTGCGACGTTTCGTACCTTTTCATTGGATCACCCCTTGTAGTTGCGCTGAACCCTGACTTCAAGATAAAACTTTTTCCTCTATGACTGCAAAAAGATTACAAAGTCAAGGACAAAAAGCCTAACAGCTTCTACATCGTTTGTACGATCCGCTTGAAATTTTTCACAACCTTGTAAAAAAATGTAGAAAACAATCTGTCAATTTTAAAAATCTGAAAATCCCCCCGTTCCCTCATTTTCTAGCGATTTTTCGCTATTTTCAGCACCATTTCGTTTCCGAGAGTCAAAAAAAGTGAATCATTTGCGTGACAAAATGACCTATTTTAGATGAAAATGGCGTCATACAATTGGGGGGGGGGGAATTCCAATACCTTTAAAATAATTTCTCCCGATTACACAGTTTATTATTATTTTTTTCCCCACAAATAAATCGTCTGCTGGATATTCGAATGTTTATGTATAACAAAACGAAAGCTTTCAACTGCGAAAATATTCCGCGCGTTTTCAGATCAGCATGAAATTCAATTTGGGTCTGAAATAAAAATTGAATATGAACTTATTTATTTTAGGTGGATGAAAATTAAATATATTGAATGAAAGACAAATTTCCTTAAAATGTTTTTTCTCGCGCCCGTTGTAATTGCCTTCACAAAAGGCTTTGACTTCTAGTTTTAGAGATATTCTGCTCTTTGAAATGAAACAAAATTGGATGTAATTAAGGATTACAAAATGAAGCTTTGCATCGAAAATAGTGTCTATATAGTTAAAAGTTTTTCTATACGGGAGCACTCAAAATAATTTTAAATACTGTCAATGGCAGTTTAGAGACAGGCATGTATTTTAAGCATATAATACTATCCTACAATATGATTAGCTAATAATCCGACGACGATCGTGTGCCTCCTTCAAAATTTGAGCCAAAAGCCGGCAATGTTGGCGACTTTTGCGATAAATTGACAAATAGGGTGCGAAAAAAATGCTTTGAAAAATGAACCGAACTTAGCAATATTTTTATTATTTTACGATAAATCGAAAAAGGTATTTACGTATTATCCCGGCGGTCATTAACGCCAAACTATTTTTTCCTCAGATTTCCTGGCAAACTGTTGGCAATCGTATTCCGAACCAGCAATAATTTCATGTGTCCGGCATTTATCTTGGCGAAAAAGTTGCTCGTCTTGGCGGATCGCCTGGATAATATGTAGTACCTCGAAAAATGTCTAATGTGATTATATTAATCTATGTCGATTTCTTTGGGAATTTTGAAAATTCGTTACTCGTACTTTAATTATCTGATTTATTGTATTGTGTTTTGTTAAGGGCTATCTGCCTAGGAGGGGGTCTCCGACCGACGAAAGTTTGTTAATGCATTAGTACCCAAAACGGGTTAACGTCCTTATGATTTCGGTTATTTGTCTGTTCTGATGTCCACCCATCCAGTGTTCTAACTGCTGTGGATATACATCGATTTGTGCGACATTTATGTTTTTTCTATGTACAGTACCATGTACCATATTGAAAATGGTGTATGTATCATTTATAGTTCTTTTACAGGAGAAAAAAATCCAATGTATAGCACAATCTGAAAAACAGAACTAAAAGGGGGGGTTCGGTGGGGGTCTTCCCCTGTATCTGTTGATACAGGAATGATTGAATCAACAGTCATTCTTAAAAACATATTTTAGAGATATTCGATTTTTGAAAGAAAACAAAGTTGGCATATATATTACTAAGGCTCTCAAAATTATGCTCTCCATTGAGAATAACGTCCGTATTATTAATAGTTCTACAGGAGCACTCAAAAGAATTCCCATACATTGCAGTCTGTGGCATTTGAGAGACACTAATACATTTCTAGCACAAGACAATGAGTATAAAATTTTTATATTCTTCAGTTAAACGCTAAAAAAAAATTAAAGGTCTTTTACATGGTCTCATTAAATTGCATTTATAGTGATAATACAACATTTTTTTTATCTACGAAATCTCGCCAGTTTTAACTAAAATACATAGCATATGGTTTGGCGCAAAAATATTTTGTATTGTAAAGTGTTTTATAACCTATGAGCTAGGCATGATTTATCTTTCTTGATTTTTTTAAGGCAACAGATGAATCTTGTAATTCTATTTTTCTTTCTTTCTTTCTTTTCTTTCTTTCTTTTTTTTTTTTTTTTTTTTTTTTTTTGATAAGACAATTTCTGAAGCTCTATATAGTGGAACTGTAAATCAGTCGTAGCCAACTCATTGAAAGAATATATGCATAACTCGGCTGTTCGATCCTCGTCAATGGGAGACCCCCCCCCCTGAACCCCCCTAATTTTTTTAGTTTCATGATTGCCATATTAAAACGATATTAATGGACTATGTCATTTTATCTCTCATCTATCGCGTATTTTACCTGGTAACCCCATGTTGAAATTTTTAGGATTGTAACCTATTTATAGAAAAATGCATGTGATGCACATTCTACAGCTTAGTAAATATTGTAACAATAGAATAAAGCTGATGTGAACTAAAATGTATGTAAAATATACAAGTGATGTATATTCTACAGCTTACGAAATATTGTAACAATAGATTAAAGCTGTTGTGAACTAATAGTATTTAAATAAACGGATGAAAATTTTAAACAATCATTTTATCAAATAAATGCAACCTTACGGAGCTTATAGAAATCGGTGGTTTACGTAACACATACTAACATTTTCAGCGGACATTAATTCTTACTTTTATGTCCCGTTTTCGTAACGCATTTTCGTGTCTCATTTTTATGTCACATTTTTAAAAGGTGGTGAGAGATAAAATGACATAGTCATTAATATATTTAATGTGGCTGTTGCATGCCTCCATTATTTAGTCAACTCATTACCTAGGCGAAACTGAATGAGTATTCTAAAGTCAGCAATAAGGACACACACAAGAGTATATTCAACAATACTGTGGATCAAAAACACGGTTCTCAGAAAAAAAATTCAGGGAGCATCCAAAGGGGGGGGGGAATAAAAGAAAGACAGAAAGAAAGGCTGTATCATTATCTTTTCGTTGACTAAAAGCGAAACTCGGACAAACGGATGAGGGGGGTATCGAGATCCTTGCACCACCCACCTATGGCCTTTAGAAAATGGATTCCTTACCAATAATGTTACATTTTTGTCTTTATTTGAAGAATGAATCAAGAAATAAACAAAATATAGAAAGAAAACTAAGTGCCAAAACAAAAAAACAGGCTCAGGGTCTGATGAAGGGCGGATTAAACGGAGGGGGCGGGGGAGGCGACCGCCCCTCTCGAGAAAAATGAAATTAATGTAAACAATCCCAACTTACTTCCATAAAATTTATATATATATATGTATGTGAATCTTCCATCCAAGCCTCCACCCACAAAATTTTATTAATCCGTCAGTGGGCCGGATTATTCATTAGGCTGTAGTCTATCTGTCCCGATCATTTCAGGGACTTTTCAGTAACAAGTCGAATGAATTTTTCAATGAAGTTGTAATCAAACTTTTCAAAATGACTCAATAGAACGGAAATATTTGCGGCTATTTCTGAAGATGTTCTCTGGAACGCGAGTTGACCTTCTGCATTTCCCCGAGAGCTGAGATCCATAGGATTAAGATTGTAGGAAAAACGCGCCCCATAATCAATAATAATCCCCCACGAAACAATAATTTTTATTTAAATATTGGACAAAAAGTTATTTTGTTTTGCAGTAAATATGAGGATGGTATTTTAAACGGATGTTAGGCAGCCCCAAAGTTCTTTTGTTTTACAGTAAAGGTGGGTGGCTTTGGCGAAATTCGAAGGTGTACTAGTGTGTAAACCATCTTAGAAGGCTTTTGGTAGTTGGCTTGCTTTGTTTTTACTTAATTATTTATTTTACATTTTACAATATTTAAACAAAGGCGAATTATTTTTTGAAACAATAATAATATATAGAATGTAAGTCATTTTTTTTAATAGTTGGGGAATCCACTATTACGATAAATTATCTTATTAATCTCGGAAATTAACCACGTTAAATATAAAGAATTGATTTTTGGCCGGTCGAAACCACAGGTCAAGAGCGCGAATGCCAGTACGTTCGCTCAAATAAAATAATTAGAACCGAGAGGATCTTCGCACGGTCGGGGTATCCGAGAAGCCATAACCCCACGCAAACTGAAAACAAAAAGAATTTTCGGGTACTCTTTATCCACAAAGAAACTCACAAATTGTCACATTTAAGATTATTATGTCTTGCAAAAACATTTGAACGTAATACGATAATGAATGTCTTATCCGAATTTTTTATTATTTATTATATAGATTATTCTATTTAGAAAAGATACAATCCTCTTATAAAGATTTTTTCGAGCAAAATATTTTATATCATTTTAACGAGGATAAGTTGAAAAGTATTATATATATGCTTGTAGAACACTAACGAAATGACCTTTAGAAGTGTTCCAAGCTGTATGTGGAAGTAACAGTCCCCCAGTACAAGCATGTACAGTTTAAATGCCTTCCGTGTATGCAGTATATTTTGAATGGTGGAGGTATTATTGTGCTAGATCTATCTATCCGCAGTACGATTTCTTATGAATTAACCCATTAAATAAATTAATAGAAGTTAAAAATATGTAACCTATTATTAGTAAAGACCGTCCAGATAATGAAATAATTTTACAAGCATGTATTTTTATAGGGGAAAAATAGTGTTTAAAGGCACAGTTTAAAATATATATTGATTTCGAAGGTTCTAAAAATTTTTCAGAAACAATTATTATTTTATGTGTGTAAACTTGTCTAGTTATATGTTTGCATATGGGAAAGGTGGGAAGTGTTAGAAATTCCAAATATATATCCATGAACATTAACATTCATTAAAAATAAAAACCTGAGTTGTACGAATAAATAACTTTAAACATCGCCAGTATCACTATCTATTAGCCCCCCCCCCTCCACACACACACACACACACACTTTATTTTGACGGGCATTTTTTCCGCACACTAATTTACTTGGAGAAATTGATTTGTCCAGTGTTAACTCAAATTTGTTCATTTTGAATCAAGAAAATTCGTAAAAGTTGTGTTTTATTTTATTATCGCACAAAACCTACAGATTAGCTCACCCAAGGTGGAGGAAGGGCTGGGATAAACCTCTCGCGAATATAACACGTGGGACCTTTTAGTTTTGTTTACATCTAATTAGCATTAGTAATACCATTAACCCATTTGTGCCTGGATAATTTTGCGACTTTCTTCGATTTTCACTGATAACAGAAATAATAGATAGATTTCTGATATCAACTTCTTGAACAAGGGATGATTTCTTTTAAAATCATTATGCATAAAAATCGAAATAGCAACATCCTACTTGGTCATGCTAAAATATTTTGTAAAGTTGAGGCTCAATACTCATGAATAAAGGCTAGGAAAAATAAATAACGTTTTCGACTAATAGCGAAAATGCCGTCCCAAAAAAGGGACACTAGGCATAAATGGGTTAATTAGCACTAAACATAAATTGTAATATAATTAGCACTATTTATTTTCTCATTTAATTTAGCTCTACTACTTTAATGTGAGGTGAACTCTTCCCCCTAAATATATATATATATATATAGGTGCGTCACTGAGCAGGGGGCCCCTTGGTAACATTTGCTACGGGCCCCGCGCTGTCTTAATCCGGCACTGGGAACCACACCCGCAGATGAC
Organism: Cheiracanthium punctorium; assembly: GCA_038373885.1. Taxonomy (NCBI): domain Eukaryota; kingdom Metazoa; phylum Arthropoda; class Arachnida; order Araneae; family Cheiracanthiidae; genus Cheiracanthium; species Cheiracanthium punctorium. The sequence goes on along the minus strand of JAWZYV010003359.1, from coordinate 87,331 downwards.
CGGTATATTGCCTTACAGGCCAGAAGAAACAAGCTGCAGACAGCGGGAGAAATCGCTAGACACACGACACAGGCGACTGGACGACCGATATCGCGTTATACCGTGGCCAGAAGACTGAACGGTGGTGGTCTGTTTGCACGACGCCCTGTACAGTGTGTACCTCTAACGCCTGCCCATCGGAGAAGGCGTTCTCTGTGGTGCCGGGAACACCGGAATTGGAGAGACAATGAATGGAGACGAGTACTCTTTACAGATGAGAGCAGATTCAGTCTGAGTAGCGATTCTCATCGCATACTCATCTGGAGAGAGCGGGGAAGCCACAATCATCCCTCGAACATCATTGAAAGGGACAGGTATGGAGGTGGCGGTGTTCTCGTTTGGGGAGGCATCATGCTTGGTAGTCGTACAGACCTTCACATCTTCGACGCAGGTTCAGTCAACGGGACCCGTTATTGTAACGAGATTCTTCTTCCATATGTGCGTCTTTTTAGAGGCGCTATGGATCCGCAGTTCCTTTTCATGGACGACAATGCACCATGTCATCGCACAGTAGCTGCGGAACAGCTCTTAGAGAGTGAGGATATTGAACGTATGGATTGGCCGGCACGATCTCTGGATCTCAATCCCATCGAGCATGTATGGGATGTTCTAGGCAGACGCTTGGCATCTCGTACCTTACCACCAGTAACGATTCCGGAGCTTCGATTGGCGCTGCAAGACGAATGGGCAGTAATGCCTCAACAACTCATTGACACGCTCATTCTCAGCATGGGCAGACGCTCTGAAACCTGCCTAGCACTCAGGGGAGATCATATTCCCTATTAAATACCGGATGTTTCTTGCTGGACACCCATCACAGGGATGTTTCGGCCTTCAGTCGCATTCCGCTCCATGCTACTTTTTCAATAAAGCTTCTTTTTATCCCTCTGATTTCTCTTTTAGTAAGTGTTGCTTACATTACTCATGTCCTTACGTATTGGGGATCTTACGGTATTAAATGTGTTGATTTGGAAAGCTTTTGTACAAAGTTATATTGCAAAAACCGTCTCGTCCTTAATTTTTGCACACCAGTGGAAGATTAAATATATAGAGTGCAGACATGTTTTTGTCGAATGTCGAAATTGCCTCCACAACAGGCTTTGACTTCTAGTTCTTAATATTGGTCCATGTGCTCATCCATAGCCAAAGAAAAATGACCCCACTCGTTTTTTAATACTTTCCAACAGGGTTGAAAAGTGTTTATGATTTTGGTTCGTCTGTCTGTCCATCTGTCCGTGCTCTAACTCGCGTAAATATGCATCAATTTCTACGAAATTTATATGTTATTCTTTTGTACTGTATCATGCACCCTGCTAAATTTGGCGTATGTAACATTTATAGTTCTTTTACAGGAGAGCTCAATAGATTTCTTCCATACACTCTGTGGGCCGTCATTCTTTAGTGCATTTTAAGGATATTTGGCTAAGGATCACAAGATGAAGCTCTCTATCGAAAATAGTGTCTGCATCATTAATTGTTCGTCTACAGGATGACACAAAATAATTACAGCATATTATATTCAATGGCAGATTAGAGACAGGCATAAATTTAAAGCACATTATTATCTTACTATGTAATATCTTCTTCAAAAGTTGCGATAAATCCCCAAATATGGTGAGAAAAAATATTTCGAATCCAGCTTGGTGATATTTTTATTATTCGACGGGAAATTAAAAAAAAAAACCTATGGTAATATTAAGGTATGATGATTTCAATGAGAATCTTGAAAATTCACGACTCTCGCTCTAATTAACCGGTTTCGCGTGTTGTGTTGTGTTAAGGCAAAGCGCAAATAAAATTAGTTTGGCAGCAAAAAAAAAAAAAAATACATTTTGGCGAAAATATTGGAGATTGTCTTTCTTAATGAAGTCCGACAAAATCAAGTTTGGCGAAAATTAAAAAAAGTCCTGGTCAACCCCTGAGTGCTACCATTCAAAAAACATATTTTTTAAAAATAACTTTTTCACATTTTTAAATTATATTTACGTTATTTGACTTTAAAGAACATTATTTCAACGAAAAAATATTTTTTTCCCTTGGGAATTTCTCATAGTGTGAATAAGAGGGTTAATAATGTACTGTACTACCAAGGATTTTTGCTGGAGGGTTCATTAACTTATTAAAATTTGCAATACTTAGTATTTTTCGATACTAATTTAAGTAGCTTTCTCCCCTACCTATTTTTTAATTACAAATTCGTTTTTCTATCGTATCAAATTAATTAATTCATGTGAAATACAGTTTTTATTAATTTTCATAGATTAAAGTTTGCTCCTCCTTATGCTAACTCGGAACTTCTTGTTTCATTAGATAACTTTCAAAATTGTCAACTGATATGGTTATTTTTTATTGGCTTTTTGAATGAAAGTATTAATTAGCCCAAACTAATTTCATGCCACGGCATAATTTTAAAGTAGCATTACTGGTTTTTGATATCGTGTTTATAGAATTCTTTAATTGGGAGCAATTTTAAGTTTTAACAGAATTCTTGTTAATACGGAAGCAATATCCGTTCTTTTTCAACATTTTTATTGAGAGTTAAGCTTAAGGAAATTTGCAGCAAGGAATGATAACTCTTGCCGATTATGAAACACTATCCAACCAAATCGTAGTCGGGAGCAAATTGAGAGCAGTGGGCATAGTTTTAAAAAAGTAGCAATTTTTAGATTATTACTAGTTGTCTACCAGTGGTCGAAACTCGACCATAGAGCATTGAATTTTTTAAATATGAGCGTGAATAAAGTTCTTCTGTCAAAGAGTACCTATGTCTCAATCTATATATATAAAAGAGAAGAGTTTGTTTGTTTGTTTGTTCGCTATACACGTCCAGACATTTCGACGGATCTGGACCAAATTTGGCACGCTGACTAAATAGGACAAGAGAAAGCTAATGCCGTAAAAATGAAATTAATCGGATTAATAGTTTTTGAGTTATTTTATGTTTTGTAAGGTTTTTGGCCATTTTTCTCGCATTTTACGTTATCGCGAGCTAAATTTCTGTCCGAATACTATATTTTTTATATCATCGGAATCTACAGAGTTTTCTTTTTCAAATACAATTTGTTACAAAATCGTACTTACATTTGCCGATTTTTGGGAATTTTTTAAAGGAAATCCTGTTTCGAAGAAAATGTACGGCTTTTAAAAATATGCTATTTTTAAACTGTCGCATCGAAAAACCTAACGGGCAAAAATTTTCCATCTTTCTACCGCTTATTAAACATTTATTTCTCCCTCCTTTAAATTTTGAACCGTGCAGAAATGTTAATTAGATTTTTTTATATGATTTTTTTTCTGAAAAGATCGCAGGTTAAAATTTTCTGTGGACTGCAAATTCCGCAAAATGAAAGTCGAAAACTTCCCCCTCTGGTTTTCAAGGTCGCTTCAACTGTGAGCGCGCTTCGCGGGAGGGAGGAATTTGTTCTGGCGTCCTGAAAGAGAGAGGGGGGGAGAGAGGTGGAGATTATAAGGTGACCATACGTCCTCGAAATTCGAGGACAGTCCCCAAATATAGATCGTTTTTTCAATTTGTCATCAAAAATACTTTGACTTCTTGGGGACGCCAAAAGTCCCCAAATTTAAAGATTTGTACTTTTACCCTGAAAGTTTCCGTTTAGTTTATTTATTTCAGAAAAAACTGAAGAAATATAATAAAATAAAACTACTAAAAGTGCCTTCTGCTCAGAGAAACAACAAAATTCGATCTCTGAAAAATGATTGTTAGAACACAGACAGGTAGAAGAGGAGAAATCTAGCCACGTCCAGTTCCCGGAGCCTCTACGCCATCGGGTGCTTTGTTCTTTTTTTTTTCTATTTTGCAGCGGGAAGACCCATGTCCTTTTTTTATTATTATTGCAGCGGGAAGTCCCATGTCCTTTTTTTTATCATTGCAGCGGGAGGATTCACATTCCAGCCTAGCCAAGTCCAATTCCTGGCAACCTCTGTATTTTATTAGGTGCCGTGTTCATTTTTTTTTCGTTGCAGCGGGAAATCCGTGTCATTTTTTTATCATTCCAGCGGGAGGATTAACATTCATTCCCTTTACAATCTATATTTAAGGTAAATGGCATTTCTCATTCATTGCACGGGCGACGCCGGGCCACGCTGCTAGTATTCCATATACAGTGGAACATACTAAAGTGACCACCTTGGCTAAGAGACCATCTGTCTATAGTGACTACTTTTGTACAATATTTCACTCTACAAACTCTATCATGGTTTGTTAAATGTTAATCTCCAGCGAGTGGGTCATAGGGGTCATCTCCGTGGATGACGAAATGGACTGTTCTCGGTGGTGAAATATCGCGGGATTCTGTGCGTGTGAAGTTTGAATTTTCAATCGCGGTAGTTGCTTTACAAATCTGTTCTGAAATGTACAGAGGTTTTATGTTTTTAATCTTTGTGCATATAAAGTTTGTCGTGCCGTGTATTTGTTAGAAAAATATGTTATTTAATTGTGTTTTCTACAGTTTACGTTTGAAAACTGTGTTCATTTAAAACATTCATCTACTTTCATAATTCCACGGATGTGCAATGTGTAATCGCGGTATTGTTGCTCTGGAAATCTGTTTGTGTTCTGAAATGCTCAGTGTTGTGCTTTTAATCTTTGTGGATACAAAGTTGGTCGTTCTGTGAACGGTGGGATTTGTTATAAAAAGATATTATTTTATTGTGTTTTCTACAATTTACATTTGAAAGCTGTGTTCATTTAAAACATTCATCTATTTGAAATTGCCTCGTATCTGTAGTGTTTGTGGATGTCGGTCGAATTACAGAGGCTGTCAATATATTCGGTTTACCGAAAGGTCCAGAACTAAAACAAAAATTACTAAGAGCCATTACTACCGAATTATCACTTAGAAATCGACCTCAATATGCTTTAAACATTTCCACGAAAATGAAATTATTCGTGTTGACAAGGTAATCTACAAAGGTGATATGAAAGAGTATTGAAATTAAAGGCCAGAACTTTCTGAAAATGCTGTGCTTAGCATTTTCCCGAATACTTCCAAATATTTAACAAATAGTAGGAATATTTGCAGACAACTGGTTTCGAGGATCACGGCTCTAATCTGAAGAGAAATACATTATCCTGTTTAAATGACATTTGGGATTGCCCTGAAAAAAAAATGGGTAATTATCAGAAACAATTGATGTACATAAAGGATTACGCTAAAGTAAATTTTCTTTTGTAAATTTTAATTATAATCCGCCATACGTTAATGATTTTATTGTTATTTTTGAATGTTTGGTTTATAACATGTTTTATCAATAATGTTTAAGTGTCTAATGTTGATAAAAATTTAAAATGTAATTGTATTGATTCTAAACTCCTTAGAAAAAGTATTTTTTCAAAAATGCAATTGAGAACAAACTATTGAAATATTACCTGGGTTTAAATATGGGCCATAAATTTTGCTTGTCTAATAATTATTTGAATTTCAATCTTTCTAAATTCTTTGTTGATGATTGATTAAAAATAGAAATTACTTGAGGAAGCATAATTTACATTACAGAACGCATATGAACCAAATGTTTTTGAACAAACTAAAATTTTAATATTATTTATATGCGCTTTCAAGAAGGAATGGCGTAACATTTAAATTTCTCTGGAAAATGAGTGAAAGTGTCTCCATGATCATAACATTAATAGGCATGCAAAAAGTGTTCCTGTTTTATATTTATCTATATGTTTTTAAAATTTCCTTGTAATTAATTTTGTAGTATCCTTTTCTAAAAGGTATTGATTAGTATGTATTATTTATTTAGTCATATAAAAGTTGAATTATTTTATTTGTACTTAAAAATAAATTATGTATTTCATTAGAAACAGATTCAGAGATTCTTATTGCTGATATGCTCCTTAAATTTATTTATATTGAAAACTTGATTTTTAAAAAACTGTTTTATCTGATAGTTATATTTTAATTTTATCAAGTTCCTATGGGTATTAGTACTTAAAGTGAAGAAAATATAAGTAATTGCTTTTTTTATGGAATAAGAAAAGGTAATTTTTATTAATCTATTTTGTGTTTTCCTTCCTTCTTTCTTTCTTTCTTTCTTTTTTTTTTTTTTTGTATCAAATATTTAAGTTATTTTGTATTAATGCGGCAATCAACAAATTAAGTAATGTGGAGATATATTCAAGTAATTGAAAAAGAAGTGATTAGCGATTGTTCATTTGATTAGCGATATTAGATACTTTATTTTTACACAACAATTATTTTTACACTTTATTTTTACAATTATTTTTACACTTTATTTTTACAATTATTTTTACACTTTATTTTTACAAAAATATGAATGTTTTATCAAAGGTAAGTCTAAAAATAAATTGCTTTAAAGCTTTTAAGTGTGTATGTATTTCTCTGAGTAAGCGCAAGTCTATCAAAAGAGCATATCCTCACTCTCACTGAGTCACGTGACTTAAAAGTAGGCGTGACCACCGGAGCTTGTCTATTTCGTCAGCCACGGAAGTCCATGGCCACGGGTCATCTCCCTCTACCGACCTTGTATCTCACACGTTCCCGTACAATTTCACACAGTTTGCGTTTTGATCAATTTAGACTAGGCTAAAAAGTCTAGTGGCCCACTCCGAAAATTCAGCCTGGAGCCTTACTCGGCTAAAGGCCTATTATATGTTCGGAGTTATAAAATTTTAAACCATCGAATGACTGAACTCGACTTACTCTTGCTCAGTGGTGGCGCTAGACTTTCCCCGACGGGGGGTCATAACTCCCCGACGAGGGGGCACAAATATACATGCACATATGCTAAGTGGCGTATCCAAGATGGGGCTTTGACCTCCCTCTTTTATGACATTTTTGTCACCAAGTATGATATGGAAATTTGCAACTATTTGCGCCACTTGAAAATATTTTACTTTAGAAAGTGATTTTTTCACGATAAATCATTTTCTAAACTAAAATATCTAGGATCCAGATAAGTTTAGAGGAGATGGAGGACAATATAATGTTTTGTTTTGTGAAATATTTCCAGGAATCGGATCGACATACATTATCGGACACCCAGGCCCCGGATATTTTCAAAAACCACTGCACAATCTTTCCTGGTAGATTATTATTTAAACTGACCCCAATTAACGTATCTCAAAATCCCTTTACATTACACAAATATTTCCCCAAGGCCTCAGCAAGCAAAAAATTTCGGTGGGTGGAGGGGATCTGTAGTGCTAAAATTAAATTAACTGATATCTAGAATCAACGCAAATAAACTGATAATGCATTTACTGAAATTTGGAGGGGGGGGGGGTCAAACCCACATGATCCTCCCCCTGGTAACGGCCTTGCACGTTTCTGTAAAATCTCGAAAGCTACTTTTAAGAGTTCTTCAGGTTAACGCTTAAAAAATTTCATATGAATGAAATTCTTTGAAAAAAGTTCAGCGAAGAAAGTTCTACGCATTTTTTTCCCCCCGCAGAAAAAAATATCAGAAACAAAAGTTTTTTGTGCAAGAATATTGCTGTAAATTCACTGAAAATTTATTTTATAAATTAAGCATGACTAAATTTGCACGCTTTTACACAAATTGCAGTTATTTTTATAAAATTAAGAGATATATGTAAATTTAATTACAGTTTAACTTCGATATCTCGAACAACGAAATTCTTGATATCTCATTAAATGCGTTTTCCCTTACAAATTGAATCCCACCCCACCAGTGGCATTGCGCTAGCGCTTTGAACTGGGAGACGGAAGGTGCCTGGTTCGGCACTAGGTCGCGTCCGCCGACCTAACCGTTCAGTGTTTTCCGTGTTTTTTTTCCGAAACTTTGCATAAATACGGGTTAGGACCTCTTAGAAAGTCCCCCACGGAGGGCAAACCCACCACCGGCCAAGATCCCTAGCGTAGATAATTGGCCGTAATCTACATTTCCATTTGCAAACTGATTCCCTTTAATTTCAACTCGTTATCTCAAAAAGTCTAGTGTTTCTGGCCAACATGTTTTACTGTAAAAATATTAATCGAATTGTTAATTTATGTAATATTAATATTTTAAATCACAATAAAGTGAGAAATATGCAACTGAAATGTTTATAGGTAGAACCACTTTACAACAAAAAATTTCTTTTGAGAAAAATGATTTTGAAGGCGCGCAGTAAAGTGGCATACCGAAACTTTAGCGCTTGTTTCTACAGCTTTAAAATGATTCTACTTCAATAATAATTCATGTGGTGATAGTACTTATTGAAAGCTAAAAGATGGCACCGTATCTCAATTTCGAAAAGAATTGTTGTGAAGTGTACCCCTGGGAGCTTCAGTTAATTATAATAATAATAATAAATTATAAAAATCTCCGAAAGAGAACGTAAATATATGCGCTATTAAATTTTTTTATAAAGTCAAGCACTCATGAAGAAAATTAGCCATTTTCTTTTAAAATGTAAAATAAAATAAAATGAAAAATATCGTCAGAAAAATATAATCGGACAGCTTATAATTTGCCAAGACACACCAAAAAATAATTATTTTTAGCGAAACTAACCTTGATAAAAATTTACTTTTTTGTAATACTCCAAGATAGTTTTGAACGAGGTTTCCACAAACGTGATGAATAATTTTATAAAGCAAGCTCATTTACTAATAATTCATAGTGAAAGTATCATTTTTAAAATTTCAACATTAACGAAAAAGAGTTTAATTAATAAGACGAATAACAAACATAATATTAATCTGTTTAAAAGTTTTAGAGTTGAATTCTGATACATATAATTCTGTAACTCAAAAATCAGTTTAGAACATATGCTATTAGTTTATTTTAAGTTTATATTAATGCTGGTGCCATCCATGGAATCAACAGCGATTTGTATAAAGATTCAAAATAAGGGAAGTTGCGGTGGCTTACGATACGCCACTGTATATAACATACAAATCTACATGGAAATATAAAACTTTTATTGTATTTATTTTATTTACTTATTTTACAGGATAAAAGGGAAAATTTTGGAAGACGATATAGACGCTGTATACCATAATTTTTATTTACTTTGCAGTAAAATAACTGAATTAAAATTCACAATAGTTATTTTTTCCACAACGATATAAAAATTAAATTGTCAGTCAAGATTAATCAGTTTCCTTCAACTTATATTCCGTTTTTAGATCTATCCACAGCCATCTTCATACAGGACTGGAGAGGGCTTTGGTCTATCAGAGGAGCTGGTTATTATTATTATTATTTAATTTTTTAAAATTAACTTTTCTCTTTTTACCACAAGCAAAATGTAATAATTCCCTTGCAGCTGTTAATCTTCTTGGTGTGCATAGCTATGAACTCTTAGCTAAAGAGGGCCGGTTAATCCAGTTAGATTTCTCTATATAGTGCAAATTCTCACTCGTTGTATATGTATACAGTATGTTACCAAATAAACAAACTATGTATTTGACTAATTCTTAAATTACAAAAAAAATAAAAGTAAAAACAAATCTTACTGCTAAATTTTTATAAAATTAAAGATTAAATCGTGCATATTGTGTTCGATTGAATCTATTTATAAATAAAAATTATATTTAGAATTTATTCGAATATGCCATCTAAGAAACAGAAAAGTACTATTTTTTTTATTCGGAAGAAGTTAAAAGTTAAATTATCTAATTAACCACTTAGTTATAAAAATATCTTCTTACTTTCTCAACAGTTATAAGAGTTCAAGTAAGGATTACTGTGATAAAATAATTTTAAAGACATAGAATGCATAACACACTAACTTATAAATAAATAAAATACGACCAGTTTAAAATATTTCTAATTAAAATGAAAATTTTTAGTTAAAGCGTTTAAATATTCATAGGTTTATACATATTTTGAATGCCAGAGATGAATAACTGTAAGATAATTTTATAAATATTTTGTCATGTCAAATTTTTACACAATTAAATATACATTTTAAAAAGTTCCCGTAGTAAACAAAATCCGAAATTTCTTATCGCCCGAGTCGTAAATCCCTTTTAAAAATATCAATTAAGACTTATAAATTTTGTAGCTCTATGAATAAAAGTAATACAATGGGAAATTTTATTTTACATTTATGACACAAAAACTTTTGACTCGTGAATTAAAATACTGTTAATTTACATACAATTACATTAAATCTGTGTTTAATTTAAATTTGCATTAATGCAATTTGAAAGTTTATAAAGACATACCTTTCGTCCTCACTCCAATTACTAAATCGTATTTGATAAATATACCAAACAATTCGAAATTGCAACGAAAGAATATATTTTTAAAATGTATATCCTGTCCTGTAATTTAGCGGGAATGACATATAATGGGGTGAACAACATGTTACTTATCAATGGTTTAAAAGCAAGAGCGCATTTAAAAGTACTCATAGTGTTTAAAAGACCAATTAGGAGAAAATTTAGATTAATTCATAGAGTACTCAGACAGTTAATATAATTTAAAATACAATAATGTTGTAAAACATTTCATAGAATCAGAATGTGAGGTCAAAAAGTCCGACTTCTACTACAGCTTCAAGTCAAAAAGTTATGACTCTGCAGCTATGATTAAAAGTGCACTCTGACCGCAGCTATGATTAAAAGTGCACTCCAAACCATTACGAGCATCCATGTCTAAGGACATTTAATGATATATATGTATCATTAAAATCCTGTTAATAAATAAACTTTAAAGTAGTATTTTAAAATTTCTGAGACAGAACAAGTGACTCAGTTTTTGAAATATGTGCCTTATTTTAAAATTATTTTTATTTTTAATTAACGCAGAATGTGTTCATTCAAAATTTGTGCTCAAACTAGTTTCAATTCTTTTTTATAAGGGGGGGCGGGGTGAGAGGCAAGTGTGGTTTTAGGGCGAGGGCACAGGGTGTGCGAATTCCTCGAGAGGAAAATATTTACACTAGTAAAAATACGCTTCAAATACACTGCTGGCCACCCAAATTGCAACACCAAGAAAAACAAGAGATATCACAACAAAATTTATTGTGTAGATAACATGTTGACCAAGTAACAAATGATTAAATTTACAGCATTCTATGAAGCGTGGTTCCTGCCAAAATCAGTACCCAGAGTAGCCGCCGTTGTTGGAGATCACAGCTGCCACACGCCTCGGCATTGATTCAAAGAGACTTTGAATGTGTTCTTGGGTACAGCAGACCAAGCAGCTTCCACACGTTGCCAAAGTTGATCTGGTGTGACAGCTGGGGATGAACTCTGGGTCAGTCGTTGAGCAACCATGGACCACATGTTTTCTATCGGCGAAAGATCCGGAGAGCGCGCCGGCCAGGGAAGCAATTCAATCTGGTGATTGACGAAGAACCCTTGGACAATGCGTGCCACGTGTGGCCGTGCATTATCCTGCTGAAATATGGCTGTTGGCAAGCCCTGAAGGTAAGAAAGGACAACTGGCTCCAACACCTCGGAGATGTAGCGCTGGCTGGTTAAAGTACCGGCAATGCGTACTAGAGGAGTGCGAGAGAGATATCCGATACCGCCCCATACCATAATACCCGGTGCAGGACCAGTGTGACGGTGCATAATGCAGCTGTTCAGCATCCTCTCTCCACGGTGTCTCCAGACTCGAATCCGACCGTCGTGGTGTTGCATACAGAAGCGTGACTCGTCAGTAAAGAGAATTTCATTCCATTCTGTCGTCCACATCCTTCTTTCATCGCACCATTGGCGGCGGAGACGTCTGTGGTTCCGCGTCAGAGGTAGACAAAGCAACGGACGTCTTGCGGACAGACCATTCTGCTGTAAACGACGTCGAATGGTACGCGCAGACACTGGATGATGCGTTACAGACTGAATCTGCTGTGATATGGTTCGTGATGTGACTGAGCGGTCCGTCACTGCCATGCGTACAATCTGCCTGTCATCACGTGACGTGGTGCACTGAGGTCGATGCGGTCGATCACGTCTGTCCGTCGTACCCTCCTGCACCCAACGATCACATATCCGCATCACAGTTGTTTGGTTTCGTCCAATACGACGACCGATTTCCCTGAAAGATAACCCACAATCTCGGTATGCCACTATCCTTCCTCTGTCAAACTCGGATACTTGATCAAAAGATGATCGTTGTTTCCTACGAGGCATAATTTATCGTTTTTTTGAAAAAAAAGCAAGAAAAACACAATTGCTGTACTTGAAACCGTCGAAATCTCCAAGCCTTAAATAGCGCTTTGAGGTGGCGCCACAGGCGCGCTTGATGTGCGTCTGCGCTGAAATTCTAATCATTTGCATATCTCACCTCAGCTAATGCATGTTGTAAATTTCATATTATTTGCATGCTTCCTTCAGGGTGTTGCATTTACGATGGCCAGCAGTGTACATTCGAAGAGCAAGAAGAAATATCCCAAGGATTCTTTCTCTTAATTCCATTTGGTAATTGAACAGGCCCCAGTCGATTTTGTTTATGAAGATCTGAATGCTTAGTTATCCTATGTTTTTTTTTTTTTTTTTTTTTTTTTTTTTTTTACATAATCATTATCAAAAATATCACGACATAAAGCACACTGTACTTTATATCTTGTGCTTTTGGCACCACCGATGTTTTTTTTAGGAAATATAAAGCCAAAAGTGAAATTAAACTTTTATACACTTCACAATGATATGCTATGCTGCCGTAACAAGAAAAAGAAAATGCCCACTATTCTAAACTCTGTCTAAGTCACTGGCACAATGCACAATAACAAGTGTTGGAAAAGTGATGTACTATGGGTTTGCGAAGAAAAAATAAAAATACATGGGATATTTCGACGAACCATTTCTTTCTCATCATTCTGTCACTGAGGACCAATAAAAGTACAAAAACCGTATTTCTGGAAAAAAGAACATCCCCCATTTGAAGCCATACTTCCCTTCCCTCGAAATTTTTTATCTACCCGAATGGGCTAATTAACGGTCACTGTCTCCCCCATCCCGACCACACACACCCATATTGTACTTTCCTACGGTGTCGGCGACAAAATGCACAATCGTTTAAGCAATTAAAAGGGCCTGGAATAGAAAGTGGGCGCACATGTGGTCTCATAAATTTGTCGTTTGAAGAATAGACTGGCACTTTTGTTACCTTAAGATTGATGTCTTGCTGCAAATCCAGTTAAATGCCTCCTGAGAGTGGGATCACAGATTTCAAGTATACACTATTCGAATTTGAAGTCTCCCCCGCCATCGTCAACACATCACAGTATTGGAAGATGCAGGAAGTGGCTGTTTCTCGACATGAAAAGGATCGCAGAGATAAGAGATGAATGAAAACGGAAAGTACTTTTAGCCATTATTCAGAAGTTCTGAGGAATATACCCCCCCCCTTCCCAGAAATGTAAACATATCCGCTTCAATCTCCAATACTCATTCGCCTTTCATGTGTATTTAAAAATTACAAAATTAACTTTTTTTAAATCGCAAAATCAAAATTAAAACTCAGCTAAAATATAGATTTCTTCTTATGAAAATTCCCCGACGAATAAATCAAATAGCCCCGATGGGGGGTCACAAGTTCCCCGACGGGGGGGCACGTGCCCCCCCCCGGACCCCCCATTGGAGCCACCCCTGCTCTTGCTTAGACGTACCACTGACCATGTATAAAAACTTGCTGCCTCAATAAATTTGCACTTTCCTCGAATGATTGTACTTGAGATTTATTTACTGTCATCGCAAATGCAGGTATATTTGGAAATAGAGTTTTTTTTTAAGATATGGTAAAATAGTACCGGGATATTTTATAAGTGGAATGAAAATTATTTTATTGCCTGCGGTTCCAGTTCTGACTTCGCAATCAATGGCATTACGATGTATAAACTTGATGCGCATTCTCGTTCCATTGACTAATGCTTCCTTTGTATTTAAATTTCTGATTAGTCTAACGATGCAATTAACTTTCAATATTAACTTATGTAGGGGGCAAACTACGGTATTTTGCAATTAGCCAGGCGCAAATTCCGCTAACTGTTTTTTTTTCTTTTTTCTGGGAAACGTATAAAGAATTCTTCTGAAACACTGTCGTTCCCCAAAACAAAGCCGGAAATTTTAATCCGTATACAAAATAGTATTTATATACAGAATTCAATATATACAAAAATATCAATCTTCTAAAAAGAAATGTGTATGCTTATTGGTTACATAATGTGGAATTGGGGAGAACGTGCGGAATTAAATTAAAATACGAAATTAAATTAACTTCCAAAATATGGAAAGGGATAAACAACTATGAACTGGAAATCGCTGTAGGCTTGTAAGTATTTGGCAAAGATCACAATTATTTGGCAATTTTCAGTTGCTCCCGACTAATCGAAAGAAAAACCCTAATCCCTCATAGTCAAATAATTCAAAAACTCTACTGGATAGTTATTGATATCACTGTCATCATAGCAAAGGTGATATGTTCTCGATTCATCAGATATTCGATTAAGTCAGCATTAATAAAAGTTCAATTATTATCATTTTTAGGTTCTATTATAACTGACTTCAATATATAATCTGAGAGTATGTTTTCGGAAATATTTCCATACACTTCATTAATAAAATTATTTTAATTCCTATTAATTGCTGAGGTATTTCTTCAATAATATTTTCGGAGAAATTTTCCTTTATCATACTGCTAAAGCGGGCAGAGGCGTAGCCAAGGGGGGGGTTAGGGGGGTCATAACCCCCCCATGAGGAATTTTTTGCCATACAAAATGTATATTCTTCACTACATTATCATACACACGTATACATATATATGATTTGCAGTAGTCATAACCCCCCCCCATGAAAAATTTCTGGCTACGCCCCTGAAAGCGGGAGATTGTGGAGAAATTATCGAAGGGCGCTTTTCTGTGGAGCGTCTCTTGGATTGCAACCTGCCCTGTTCGGTTCGTTTTTCCGCAACTTTCAAACATGGAATTTACAGCACTTCGCGCATTTATCGACCGTCTAAAAGAAGTCTCCAAGCACATGGCTAAAGTACATTTTAGTCGTTAGCGTTTCACCAAACTGGGGAATAATTTCATTTTTTGCAAATTTTGTTGTAATAGTATAACCCTATAGTACTGCTGAAACTTAGGGTTGTTATTTTAAAATTGGCACAACAATGGAACCATCGCTCGACTTTGTACTGAGAGCCAAATTACTTCTCTATTTTTTTTACGGTGCATTAGCATATTATACAAAAGTTTTAATAGTCGCACAACCACCTTCATACGAACTTTAACTGTGCCGAATTTCGCGCTCATCCATTCGCTTAATGTGCTGCAAAAGGGACACAAAGGTTTTCCTTTGCGTATTTATATATACATAAGATAGATGACACTAAATTCCAAGGAGCAGTTTCGATCCATGAAATTGTTTGAACAAATGTTCAATATAACGAAAGGCTAAGGGGCCGTACGAGATGCTGCTCTTTTCAGGGAACACAGGATTTTGTTCCTGCGCCCTCCCCTTGGATGAGCCCTTGCTTCATATTTACTTCCGGGTACGAAGTATCAAAATGTAATTGCATACAATGGAATCTCCTTCCAAATTACTTTTAACACGAACTAAGGACGGTTGCGAGACGTACTTGAGAACAGGGCCGGACTGGGGCATCGGGCAGTCGGGTGAACGCCCGATGGGCCGGGGGTTTGGGTGGGCCGCAAGGGCTGTCCTCAGCTTTAAGTATTATGATATTATTTTATAATTTAAATATTAAAATATATGGCAGCCTTAATGAACCCCCCCTCATAAATATATTAAATTATAAATGATGGCGTTTGCAAGCGAGCCCCGCCCCCCTTCCCTGAATCAAAGTATGATAAAGGAAATTACACCATATTAAGAAAATTTGTAACTATTTGCACCGATTGAAAATATTTTAGTTTAGAAAATGATTTGCTATGAACAGTGGCAGGCCAAGAGAAGCTTCAATGGAGGGCGGCGATTAGTATGACGAAGCATTTTTACCATAAATGGGTCAATATTTCTTCTCATACCCATTAATTGTTAATCTTCAACTCCTGTTTAACCTGACCTCTCTCATCATAGAAAAGACACACAACGGAAAAGGCTCCCCTACTTCTTTGGCCCTTGTTGCTTCCAACGATGCGATATTGCTACCAGCAATGCAATGGACATTTTGCACGTGACGTAACCTGGCGTTATTTGGTACGCCACGTGTGCGATTTTATGGTAATGATTAGTTTCGGTTTCAGCATGTTTGGACCTAAGGGATTATTTAACACTTTCTTCTAGAAATATAGCTGTTGCAAAAGAAGCTAGACTATTAATCCATTAACAAATTATAGCTTTTATAAATTAATTGTATCTTCATTGCGAGATTTCCTTTAAAGTGTTAATAATAATTAAGTACTAAAAATAATTTAAAAGATCGTACCTACGTCGTAGGAGGTTTTTAATGAATATTTGTACTATTTTAAACTCAGAAAACTCAAAATCAACTCAATGATGTATTATTTATACAGTGTTTGCAATAAAGTAATAATTTTAGAATGCTAATATTTTTTTTTATTAACAAAAGTTTTGAAGCGAAATGCGATATCATCGTCTTTTAAACCACCTATTTAAATATTAAAACGACGATAACTCATTTCGAGCGGTTAATAATGAGAAACAGTAATTATAAAATGGATACTCAATGCATTTCAATAGGAGCTGGCGGATGTAAATACGCCAGCAGACGAATTTTAGCCTCGAATTCAGAAACCATGCAAATTGTCCATGTGCAAGCTCAACGCTGGACACCAGTGGGAGTATTCAAAGACCCAAACTTGGAAGCAACAAGCATCATAGAAGGGGAGTCTTCTCCGTTGCGTCTTTCCAACGGTAAGAGTGATTATGTTAAACATGCAGGGGCGTAGCCAGAAATTTTTCATGGGGTGGGGGGTGGGGTTACGACTACTGAAACTCACATATATGCATACATGTCTGTGCTAAGAGAGTGAAGAATATACATTTTGTATGGAAAAAATTCCTCATGGGGGGGGGGTATGACCCCCTTAAATCCCCCTTGGCTACGCCCCTGTAAAACATGGGTTCAAAAGTGGGTATGAGAACAATAGATGCTTTCGGTACATATTCATATTTACAAAAAAACTAAAACACACATACAATTATAGAACAATAGAAGAACTCTCTTATGCATAATACATTACTTTTTCATTGTACACGAGACACAGACACAGACAGCACATAAGCTTAAATAAAGCTTGACATTTCTGTGAATTTGACGTATTAATACAAGCTTGATAGTTCAATTCATATTAAGCTTGCAGCAAGCTTGGAGATTACAAAAAAAAAAAAAAAAAAAAAATGAGTCAGCATATATTGCACATATTTTCCCGTCGAATTTAAGTCATTTGAACTGTCAAGCTTGAATACAACTTGATTACTGCTTGATTTGGAAAGCTACATCCACATACCAAATAATTTATCATCAGTCATAAATAAGGTGACCATACGTCCCGTTTTGAACGGGACAGTCCCGTTTTTTGGTGGATTGTCCCGTTGTCCCCAAGCACAGCTTTGGGACACTGTAATGTCCCGTTTTTAGAAAGAGAGCAACCCACGGTAACGATTTCAATAAAGGTCGCTAAAAATCTAAAATCATCCAACGACAGTGTCTGAAAAAAAAAACAAAAAACTGACCTCCCTCCCTCCCTTCTTTCTCGAGACGCAAAGAAAACGCCGGGGGGGGGGGGATGTATTGTTTTCGTGTTTGTTCTTTTTTGTCAACTATTTCAATTTATTTAATTTTTATTTCTTTATTTTTTATAAAGTCATGTTCCTCTTTTGCTTATTTCCTCCCCCCTCCTCCCTTTACGGATCTCCACTTTATTTTCTCTTTTCACTCTGGTTTTCTAAGAATTTTTTTCCCTTCTGAATGATAACTTCCTTTTTTTCTGTGTGTACTTTTGTTTATATTTCTCGCTTTCCAACCTTCCTGCCTTGTGTCGGATGATGTTTTTGATGTCGAAAAAGGACCTACCCCTTGTACCACCCGAAACGTATGCTATTTTTTATAGTATCTGTCTGTTTTAGCAAAGTGTTCTTTTCATTTTATTTTGATATTAACATTAACACAAGCTTGTTTACATATTTTCTTATAACTAAAAGATACCAGACCTGCCAATTCAGTCTCCCTATACTATTACCTTAAAAACAGTAGATGTCCCGTTTCGGGGAAGAAAATAAGTACACTATTGCTGAAAAAGTAGTAGATGTCCCGTTTTGAAGGAAAAAATAAATGGTCACGTTAGTCATAAATGTACTTGACCATAGAATTAAAAAAAAAAAAGATTCTCTATTTCCAAATATTGAAATTCTTCAAAATAAAATACAAATATACTAGAAAATTGATTTCAAAATCAGTCGTTTGTCTCGATTTTGGCCAATATTGCCCAACATAAGTGTTGCGATATCGAAAGTTTTAAACCGTGTGCTGCTTTTAAGTTTATATTATGCTTATTTCTCTAGTAGTAGAGTCTATAAATCACACATAACATTATTTTAATTTTGATTCATCCCATGGAAAAATAAAAGATGCAGATCGGCATCGGGCAATACTGATCAATCTCGCCAAAAAACGGCGTGACAGTCATAACAGTCACTTCAAACTTTAGTCATGCCACCTCGAGTCAGATTGGCATGGTGGTTAGGACGCTGGCTTCCCCCACCTTAGGTCCCGAGTTCGATCCCAGTCGCGGACGCTAGACGGAAACAGATTAAAATAACTTGAGGTTTCAGCGTAGAGGGGAAAATGCGTGGGAATGCGTTGAATTAAGCTTGCTATGTCAAGCTTAATGCAAGTTGGCCAAGTGTAAACTTGAAAACTTGATTCAAGCTTACACGCTTGAAATTTTCAAGCTTAATTCAAGTTTATTGACTTGATAAATCAAGCTTTTCTGCAAGTTTGCTGTGCTGTCTGGGGCAGTGCACATTCTGCCTTAAAAAGAACAGATAATCGCGCCCCAACGATTGTTGAAAGGGTTGCTATAGAAATGATATAATCACCTAGCAACTCGACAAATTTTTAGGTTTAAGTGTGTTCAAAGGAGGGGCAACCGTCCCCATCATCTCCCTCCCCCCTTGGATCCGTAACCCGTTTTGAAAAGTGTAATTACACACAATACTTTATACGTGTATATACATATAAGTTTCCATTTTCTTTTTATTGCCATGTTTAATTGGTTTTGTCATGTGTTACTGTGATCTATTGTGAATTGTAGTGGCTTATGTGACGAATGTCCGGACACTCTTTTTGCAATAGCTTCTTTTCCGAAAGAATGGCAGTCGAGGCTGGTTGAGGTTAATCTAGATCTTTATTATTTTCCATACTTGGCTGGAGAAGGACGGGCGACCTCTCAACAAACTTGTTGCGTTATGAAAAAACACTCAAAATAGTGTTAAATGATAAAATAAATAAAAACTTTGTGAAAAAAACTCACATAAACTCACATAAGTTAATCTTTATGAATGCATGAATGAATGCATGCATAACATTATTAACTCCTTTTAAGAAACCTTTTTTGTGTGTTTTTTTCACATTTATTTATTTTTAAACTTGTTGCGTGTTTACTGAATAGTTAAAGTCTCAGAAAGTCCCTCGCAAATTTCTTGCTCCTGACCTACGTACCCCCTAGTTTCCCAACGTGTCGCTAGGTGCAACGAGCGTTACCCTTTCTCTGATTGGCTGTCTAAAGTAAGGCGACCATATTTCTAAACAGTATTTTGGAGTCAAATCAAGCATTGCCCTTGAATCCAAGGATAACTTGGGGACATTAGAAAATATATTTGGGGACTTATTCGAGGACAAAAGATTTTACCATGTATACCAGTATGCCCATATTTTAAATCTTGACTGGCTTTGATACTTAAAAATGAACTCTAATAGATTTTTATATCAATTGTGTATTCTTATTTCTAATAAATTAATGGAAGTATTTCATTCATTTATAAATATTTATTTAAACGAGAAAAATGAAAGGAACACTATGTTGAAATATTCAAATTTTAACTCTTGGCATAGTATTTGTATTTTTCACAAGACATTGCTTTTTACAGTACCTTATTTTGTGAAAATTTTTCCTGAAACTTTGTACACCCCCTAAAAAAAGTGTTCGAGTGCAAGAAAAATTTCGTACGTCAGTTTCATATTTAAAGCATGATTCATCATGAAAAGTGATTAATCATTAACAAAACTGAAATGGGAAATTTGGCTCATAGTTAAATACTTTATTAAATGTCTGTACACGCTACACACACAATTACAACAAACGTTTTCAGAGATCGAATTTCATTGTTTCTCTGAGTAGAAGGCGCTTTTAGTTGTTTTATTTTTTTTTTTCTTCAGTTTTTTCTGAAAGAAATAAACTAAACGGAAACTTTCAGCAGGCACGTATCAAAAAAAACATTTTGGGGGTATCCGAAAATTTCGGGGAGGGGGGGGGGTCCAAACAGTAAAAAAGGCAGAATTTCACACAAAAATACTATATCATTACCATTTTAGTAACAAAAATCCAAATTTCGGAGGGGGGATCCGGACCCCCTGGACCTCCCCCTAAATACGACTTTCAGGGAAAAAGTACAAATATTTAAATTTGGGGACTTTTCTCGTCCCCAAGAAGTCAAAGTATTTTTGGAGACAAAATGAAAAAAAGATCTATAATTGGGGACTGTCCTCGAATTTCCAGGACGTATAGAGCTCTTTCACCTACGTCATTACGTCACACCTTAGCAACCAACTTTTTTTGGTCAAACATTTGTTCATTTGAGAATGGTAATTGGCCGAAAACGTGGCTTTGTATCCCTAAATATCCGAGATGACCTAAAAAAATTTCAGTGACGTCACGTGAAAATACTCTATGGTCACCTTAGTCTAAAGTGATGTCATTTACTTACTTAGCTCAAGATTTTTAGGATGGTCAACCGCAAACGCCAGCAAATTTAGCTTAATTCGCATTTTTGATTCTTAAGTGCTCTCAAAATTTTTCTCTGAACGTAATATATGCCTGGCCTAGAAACAAACTTTACACTGAAAGTACTCTTTCACAAAGATGGTTTTTCAGATGACTTTAAATTAAATTAGATTAAATTGTCCAAGGCTATTTTATTATTACATATTATTGGCTCTCTAAAGTGATGTCATTTACTTACTTCGCCCAAGAATTTTAGGTTTGGACTCCGGAAACCGCAAACGCCTGTAGATTTAGCTTAATTCTCACTTTTGATTCTTAAAGCTCTCAAGTCCCGCAGTGGTCTGTGCGCTAAACTCCGTTCCCATAAGAACACGGCAAGTGAAGCAGCATTCGACTGCTTCACTTGCCGTGTCACTTCCCAAGCACTTGGCCAGTGCTTGGGAGGTTCATCTCCCTGTCGGCTCGTCCGCTGTGGAACCGTGTACGCTAATGGGAGTTGGTGCACGTAAAATCCGTCGTGGCTCCAATGTCCTCCAAGTTGTTAAACGATACCTCTGGAGGTGCCGATTTCAGGTGGTGGTTGGTTCCTCATCTGGAATCGGTTCAAAATTAGGGACAAATAAGTAGAAGTCCAATCCCCTCGGGGGTACTGGCACCCCTCTTTCCATGGTCTATCCATGGACACGACAACAACAACAACAAATGCTCTCAAAAATATTCTCTGAAAGTAATATTTGTCTGGCCGAGATACAAACCCTACAGTGAAAGTACTCTGTTTCACAAAGATGGTTTTGCAGATGGTTTAAAATTAAATCATATTAAATTGTCAAAGGCTATTTTCTTATTACACACACACGCTCACATATACATATATATCTGTGTGTATAGATAGATGGTTATGCACTTTTTTAAATTAAAAAGGAAAAATGCATTTGTTGCATTTTTATTTGGAACCGTTAAAGACAGATTCTATTTGCATACTCTAATCATACTCGTGACTGCAATTTTAACAGAATTAGCTAAAGAAAAGTCCACAAATTTAGGTATTGACGATACTTTCTAGCAAACAAATGTTTCCTGATCAGTCAAAATTACTCGAAATTTCCAGCATATTGTTACCATGAAATGGTGGAGGAAATGCATTATCATATGAAACAGAATTTTTGCATTGGTCGCACCCACTGCAAAAATTCTTTTCATATAATAATGTATTTTTTTCGATTTGAGAATTGCTGTAAGTGTGCATAAAAAAAAATTCAACGGATTAATTGATGATAAATATCCATATATCTCTATTATAATTTAATATTAGTAGTACAGTTACTTGCTATACCACAGAACAATTACAAACGTGTAAAATCTTTATGTAGTTAGCAGGATTTTTAGAATCTCATATTTTGATGTTGTTCAAACAGTTAATGGCCGGATATGTGAAACCGAATATTTGACACTGAAAAAGACGATTTTTTAAATTTAAATAAATTTCAAGATATAACTGCCAAATATTAATTCCATTTTTTTTATATACACGCACTCTATTAATACTACTTCATGCTTCTCTTTAATGCTAATGTAACTGATTTTTTTTTTCTTTTAGTTTTCGTAACTCACTGCATAACGTATTCATGCACTTCTGAAATCCAGTATAACACTCAAAATATTCCTAAAAAAATTCAAGTTGGGGATCGACATGAGCGAGCCATCTCATTTGCTGTTCAACCACCCTGTTCCAAAGCGTCTGTAAGTACTTTTTCTAATAAGCAGTACGAAAAAGTTCAAGTCTCTCTATCTTCATTACACCACATCTCAAATCATTGTAACATGAAAATTGCATATTTATTATATTTATTGTCGGTTTTGATACTGTAACAAAATATAAACTAAGCAAGACGACTACGAAAATCCTAATTTTAGCAAAGTAACAGCGCCTTTAATGTGTTTTTTTCTTTATACTGTAGTGATGAATTTCTCTCTCTTTTGAGCGCAGACGGTCTTTCATAAGCAAACACACGAAGTTGCTTGAGATACAGTTCATTCCGTTTGCCATATCACATCAATACGCAACGGAAATGGAAGTTGGTCTCGAGTGTTTGAGACCTGATTGTGATTGCGTTGTTGCATTAATGGTGTACATTTCATATTGTTCATAAAAACGAGATCTTCAAAATATTTTTAAGTGTTTTCAATGTAACAAAGTTCTACACTAATTGCTTAATCGTGGATTTGATTCCCACTCTTTTTCCCGTGGTTGTTTAAATTTCCTTTTCTGTGTTATAGTGAAAAGTGTCATTGTGTAGTGTATTAGTGAAAAGTGTCATTGTGTTGTCTATATTATAAGCGGATTTTTGAAACCAAGCAAACGAATCCTAAAATAAGGGGTGCATTCTGCCTCGTTCGGATTTGTGGCGTAATTCGAAATGTATGCTAGAATGTAAACAATCTGTAGGGCGACCTATTGATCAACCTCATGCGCGCACTTATGGTGGTGAGTAGTTTCGGTTTTTGCTTGTTTGAATCTTGAGGGTTATTTGGCACTTTCTTCCAGACATAATTATTACAAAAGAATCTAGAATATTTGTTGTTAACAAACAATAGCTTCTGATAAATCGATTCTTTTTTCATTGTGAGTTTTGTTTTAAACACTATAAGCTACTTACGTATTATGCCGGCGGTCCGCCAAGACGAGCGATTTTTTTACTAAGAGAAATGCCGTGCATGTTAAATTATTAATGGTTTTGAATACAATTGGCAACAGTTTGGCAACTCATTTGACGGAAAAATAGTTTAGCGGGAACGACAGCCGGGATAATACGTAAGTACCCCTATTAATTAGTATATGCTAAAAGTAATAAAAAGATCGTATTTTAAAAGCTGTAATTTTTAAAAACTTTTTAAAAATATTTATATTATTTAAAGTGCAAGAAAATTAAAATTAACCCTATCAGGTACTATTTATACAGTGTTTGCAATAACGCATTATTTTTAGATCGCTATTATTCTTTTTAAGAGTAAAGTTTTGAAGCAAAATGCAATATCGTCGTCTTCTAAACCTTCCATTTAAATATTAAAAAGACAATAACTCATTCACAGTGGTTAATAGGAAGAAACATTATAAAATGGATACTCAGTGCTGGCGACTGATAGTAGGATATCAATAGGAGCTGGCGACCGCCAGCAGACGAAATTTAACCTCAAACTCAGCTCGCTTAAACGAACGTGGCAGGATAGAACCCCAAATGTTCGAACTACTACTACTACTACTGCAACTCCCTTGAAATGTAAACAAACAATCGAAGTGTGCTTTTGTAGATCCTTACTATCAACTATCAAGCTATCAATTATGGAAGAAAAGCTCATATTTACACATGGGCTGGATTCACTGGGTATATTTATTTAAATATGTCGCATTAAAAGCATGAAGAATATACCTATTTAAATGAATAGTTTTTATAGGTCTTTTAAACCGATGGCAACTTGTACAAGGCTGAAGTGCGTTGATTTCGTATATTTGCAAAATAGTCAGTATATCAATTAGTTATTTTTAAGTCACAGTTACTTTTTGAGTCACTCAAGGTAATAATGGCTTCACTAATACCCGATTATGATGAAGATGTAATTCTTCCGTCATCACCTTTAAGTCAATATATGCCAGGATTTGAATTTTTCGAAAATGACATTTTTACGGAAAATGAAGAATTACCTATAATGAAAAATGAAACATTTTCATATTCATTCAATGTTAAACAAAAGCTGACTTGTTTTCTGCAAATTATTTTTGAGGTATTTAAGCAATATCTGAGCTTTATGTATAATATTTTTGTACCGTGTTTAGTTCCATTTGAATATTCCGAGTTGAAATGCTTTCTCAATGCAGCTAAAAATAGTAAAGTTTTAATATCCGAAGATTTATCAGTTTTACTCAATTATGATTCAGACGATGATTCTCATCCTGAATTAAAACTCTCGTATTCTTCTGTTTTTCAGCAAGTTTTTCAGCTATTTGCTTTTGCTTTGATATACATGATTATAAACTCGATAACATTATCCAGCATTATTACAAATGAAGATGTAAATATTTTGTTTTCTGATAAGTCATATTTTGTTTACGTTCTGCTGCAGTTCATCATACTTATTATTTCCATTGCATTATATATCAATATTTTCATAATAAGTGCCTTCCTTATGATGAATTTCGTTGAACTAATACTATGCAAATTTTTTTGCCACACTATCAGGAAGAAACTGCATGCTACTGAATGTATCATGCTAATGATAAGAAAATGTGTAAGGTTGATCCAAGAGGCTGAGTTAATTGCTAGAGGTTTCACATCTGCTTCTGTACCAGGCATTGTTGAGCGATTAGAATTGTCAACTGGTTTACCAATCAATTCCCCAGAAAGGCAATACCCAGAGTTACGAAAATGTGTTTTCAAGTGGACTAAAGAAATGTTTATATCATATAAAAATAGCACTTGTAAACTTATTGAAAATAAGCAGTTTGGCCCTGTTCTAGACTTCTCATCTCAGTCTTTTGCAATGTTAGACCTTAAAGAGTTTGGCAATCTCCTTAAATATGATATTAATTTTGATTCAGACTTGCACGAGCTTTTAAAATTCACTGATGGTTTATCTGTTTCTTCATTGAAAACCATGTACCTTCTGCTTGAGCTGCAAGTTTCTGAATTCTATAAGTACTTATATTTGATAACGTCCTTTCTAATTTCTGATGACAGTTTGTTGAACTGCTCAAAGAAGATATATTATTTCCACAGTTTAAACTCGTTTCTGAAAACACTTCAGAATAAAGACATGGATATCTTGAAAATGTCATGTGATACTCATAAATATTACAAGAGCATCGAGTCAATATCGGATGTCAAAGAAAAAGCATTGACGATCCAAGAATCAAGTGCTTCTAATTTGGTGATATGTGTGCACAATATGAGCCTGCATCTAAAATCAGCTTTGAAAAGGCTCACTGAGTTGGAAGACTTACTAGAAGTAGAAAAGAAATCTAATAAAGTTGCTAGCGAAAACTGCATAAAGAAAGTTGGTGACGTAATGAAGGAAATCGATTCCGAGATTGCAGTGTACCATGATTACTATCTCAAGTGCAATAACGAAATTCAGACTTCTTTACACGGAGATAAGGAATTGCCTTCAGAGTTAGTCGTCAATAAACAAAATTTAGACCAGAAGAAGGAATCAAAAGTAGATGTCATTACTTCTTGCGATTTTGATCCTGTTATAGAAGATGAAATTTTTGAGGCTATCGTTACAAAGTCATTGAGAGAAAGGGAAGAACAAAATTTTGAAGATTATCCAGCTGAGAGACAGAAATGTAACTCTGAAGTTTCTGGAAAACTCCTTCATGAATTAAAGAATGTTCTCGTAGTCAAAGCTGATGAACATCGTATTCGAGAAGCAAAAGCCATGGCTAAGAAAGCTAGCATATTCGATGAAGCAGAAATAAGTGCATCTGAACAGAGAACCAAAGGAACATTTTCTGATTCATCTGATGTGGAGTTGTCCAAAGAAAGTGAATCCTATGTATCTGAAGAATCAATCAATTCATCATCAGACAATGACGTTGCTGAATCTTGCGTAGCTGATATGAATAAATTTTCTGATTTGTCACTGTCTGGATTAGAAGGTATGAAATATATAAATAGTGAAAGTAAACCACACATTTTGTCAGCATCCAACAAGAATGCCTTTGCTGCATCCATTGCTGCTTTGGCGTTCCAAAGGCAGGAGAAATTGGGCATAGTTAACGATGAATGCTTTTCTGATAGCAATGATTCTGAAGATGGAATCATTAGCAATTAACTGTGGTTTTGGTACATTCAAGTTCAAGCCTACCACTTGGCTCTTTTTGTGTGTGTGTGTGTTTGTAAACCAGCCCACATCAATTTTGAATGAAACACAAAAGCGTAATAAAAAATTGTACATACATTTCAAGAAGTACAAAATGTTTTCTCTTTATCAGTCATGACTTATTTACCTATCCACTGCTTTCACTTATCTTTGCTGATAATAATGAGAGAACCTTTTTGTTTGAAATATAGATTCAATTGTTTACCAATTTATGAACATTTAATGTGACTTCTCTTTTATTACTTAAACTATCTACACTACTGTGCAGTATTCTTGTCACTTTTTGAGGTTAAAACAGATATTCTAGCTGTGTAAGCAGTGCATTACATGTTATTTTAAAACCATCTGAAAAAAGAAAATCCAGTGTACCATGTAACCTTTCTAAGGTGACCAGCTCTGATTCTTTAATGGCAGATGTGTAATGAAGATATTAAAAATTTTCCAAAACTATGCAAAGTTTATTTTTAAAATGTTAAAATTTAATTAACTATTATACAAAAAAACAATTTAAGTCTTAAAGTAAATTCATGTGGCCTCAATTCTTTCCTAGTTGTTTGACAACTTAGCCCTTTAATATGCATTGGATGTGCTATGAAACCACCTAATTCCAGCGTTTTCGCTGCTAGTCACAAAAAAAAAAATGCAGTTGAATGGCCCAATGCTGAAAAAGTGCAGCTGTTGCTATCACTCAATTTAACTACCAGCAACATGCGAGTCAATGAAATCGCATGACACACAGAACTTTTTTGACACAGTTGGCTGTGCAG
This sequence comes from Cheiracanthium punctorium, assembly GCA_038373885.1. Taxonomy (NCBI): domain Eukaryota; kingdom Metazoa; phylum Arthropoda; class Arachnida; order Araneae; family Cheiracanthiidae; genus Cheiracanthium; species Cheiracanthium punctorium. The sequence goes on along the minus strand of JAWZYV010003359.1, from coordinate 59,767 downwards.
CCACATAGTTAATTTGAGCAAGCAACAGCTGCACTTCTTAAGCATTGGACATACTTAATCATATATACAGTTGTTCAACTGTATTGATCTGAAAATGGCTGTGTATCAAAAGGTTAACCACCAGAATGGGAACATCTTACCAAATGGTTGTACCAAGTCATTCGATATCTACTAGCTTGACTTTTGCAACTGATTTAGCCAAACCCTAGAGGGAAAACAAATCGCCTACTATGTTGCTGAGTAAGGCTTATCTGAGATATCTTTTGTCAGTAGTTGTCTGCTGGAGAAGAATAGGCCTTTTGGTTAGAAAGGAACAAATAAATGTTTCTGTTAAATGAGACAAATATTTTTCATGATTTCAGATTTTTTTTTAAAATGAAAAACAGCTTTATAATCATATCAGTTAAACCTAGTGATGCAAATTCAAACATAGAAAGGATAAATAATAATTTTAGCCAAATTAAAATAAAATGGTCTGTAGAAAGGTTACGTAAACAGACAAATTAGTGTAGAATCTATTTATAAAAATTCTACTCTAATATACTTATGCCTTTAACTGTGCTCAGTCTGGGTATTTACCATCCATTATTGCGATAAATATTTGAAGACATTCATTATAGGCCATTATGTCAGTTTCTAGTAAAGGAAACCTATGAAATACTGTTTTATTAGCCACTGTAATGAAAAAAGGCTATTGTTTATATATGCATGCTTAAATTACCAAAGATTAAAAATTATCATGGTTGACAAATACTCAAGCAGTTTCTATGACTGCAATCAGAGATGGTCACTCAGATTTTACTGTATTCTTATAAAACCAGAGTTGGCAATTTTTTGACAGTTTTAATCGTGGTTTAAACCATCATGTCAAAATCTCAAATATTGCATGAAAAAAATGAACCAAACTACTTATTGTAAAATAGTTTGTTCTTCAATATCTGCAATGATTCAACCAACTAATATTTAGAAAAATAAAGCACTATAATCAGCAAAAAGAACTTAATTTGTTTACATCTATCAGGGTTATTTAATTTATTTTTAAGAAGATAAGAGCATTATGTCTCGTAAGAATGTGCTTATTCATTGCATTTTAAGTTCTGAATTTTTTTATTAATTCTATTTTGAATGGTAAACATTACTATATTTATAATTGAAGGTTCTGATCTTTATTTCTTTTATCTAAATGACTGAACTCACTATGTTATTGGCTGTTGCTTAAAGCCTTTTCAATTTAGGTATTTAGATTAAACCAAACATAAGCTTAATGTTTGCTTCTAGGAAATGTTTAGCCATATTTTAGTTTGAAATTTTTGAAAAACTGCAGAACATTATTTATATAATTACTTCCTTGTACGTAGTATAAGGAAGCAATGTGATCCCGAAAAATTTTGGGGGCCAAATTTCGACAAAAAAACCGATTTTGACTACCTCTAAATTTAATTTTAAGAATTTTTTCGATGCATCTCATCGTAGGCTAGCATGTACGATCATATTAACGCGTCTGCAACTCATTTTGATCAGCGGCGAGTTTATTGTGGTCAGTTTTTCCATGCCGTCTGTACGTACGTACGTACGTAGGTACGTACGTACGTATGTATGTATGTAACTCGCATATCTCAAAAACTACGGGTCGTAGAATGTTGAGATTTGAAATTTAGGATTGTTCTATGATCTAGTTGTGCACCTCCCCTTTTGGTCGCAATCGAATGAATAGTTTATGTACAGGACCGCACAAAAGATTCGAAATACATTACGCTCTATGGGCCGAAATTCATTAAACTCGCATATCTCAAAAACTATGAGGCGTAGAATGTTGAAACTTTATATTTAGGATTGTTGTAACATCTAGTTGTGCACCTCCCCTTTCGGTTCCATTCGACTGGATAGTTTATCTACAGAACCGACTAAAACATTCGAAACACATTACGCTCTATGGGCCGAAATTCATCAAAGCGTTTTTTAGAGGTATTGGGCTATTTCAAACGACTCAGAAGTGATATATGCTGTAAAGAGTTAGAAAATGAATTTCTCCATTAAAAAAAGTGTCTTTATCATTTACAGTTCTGCTACAGGAACACTCAAAAGATTTACAATACATTACGGTCAATGGCAATTTTAGGAGATTCATCCATTTCAAGCACAATACCGTCCTACAACATAAGTTAGGTAATGGTCCGACCACGGTCACGTGCCTCCCTCAAGAACTATGCCAAAAGTCGCCAAGCTTGGCGACTTTTTTGTGTACGTGTGTGCATATTTAACTCTCAAATCTCAAAAACTATTATGAAATTTCGTATATAAGATTGTTGTAACATCTAGTTGTGCATCTCGATTTTTGGTTAAAATCTACTGGAGAGTTTATTTACAGGACCACCGAAAAGAATTTCAGTACTTTAATGTCTATGGACATCTTCAATATAATACAATTGTAGACAGTCATTGTTTGGTACATGCCCAAAATCTCGCGGTCTGTCCTCGACCTTGGCGAGTTTTGCCGAAATGTCGCCAAATTTGGCGATAGTCAGACATTTGGTCCATGCCCAAAGTATCGCCATTTGTCATCGTTCTTGGCGAGTTTTGGCGAAATATCGCCAAATTTGGCGATAATCTGTCATTGTTGGTCCATGCTTAAAATCTCGCCTAATGTCGTCGAAATTGACGAGTTTAGCCGAAATCTCGCCAAATTTGGCGCCAAAAATTATTTCGTATTTTGTATAACTCTAAAACTTTAACCCGTAGAATTTTGAACTTTTGTATTTAGAACTAGTTTGGAATTATAATATCTAACGGTTTTCAATATCTTTTTTGACAGCAATCGACTGGGAATTTATTTACAGGGTGAGCCAAATGACTTTAAATACATTAAGGTGTATGGATGCATTCAATTCATTGAAAGTCTGTGGTCAATGACTACTTTGGCTATCCCCAAAATCTCGCAAACTATTTCAAGTTTGTCGGCTTTTGGTGAAATATCGCCAAATAAAGTGTCAGAAAGAAATCTTTCAAATTGAACTCAGCTTGGCGATATCGAAATGTTTGGCTAGAAATCGCTATATCTTACTATTATTGATATTTTATATCTTTCAAACAAATAAGTTTAGAGGAAGTGCGTAAAAAACATTTTTGATTTAATAGACGTGCAAGGAAGTCCTGTGTTGGACACATCAGATTTTTATATATACAATTATTATATATATAATATTGTATACATTAAAATTCTAAACTTGTATCATATAAATGGTATTAAACTAATTATTCTTAATGAGCACTACTTATTTGTTAGCATAATTGTTATTTTTTAATATAATTTTGGTACTTACGTATTATCCCGGTGACCATTCCCGGCAAACTATTTTTTCGTCAAATGAGTTGCCAATCGTATTCAACACCATTAATAATTTAATGTTCCCAGCATTTATCTCTGCAAAAAATCGCTCATCTTGGTGGACTGCCAGGATAATATGTAAGTACCATAATTTTAATCATGCATTTAGTTTAATGTAAAATGTAAATATACTACATAATTAGTTTACATATTGTTCTTTTTCTTTTATGGATTAGTTTTTGAGAGTTTACCACTTTTTGATGCTTGTGATGTCAAAAACCAGTTTTTGACATAAAAAACCCAACCCTGATTTATATATATATATACATACCTCTACTGAATATATTAATCTTGTAAATGATATTTAATTATTATTTTTAATGAACACAACTTATGTGTTAACATAATTGTCACTTTTTAATATAACTATTATTTTTCAATATAATTACCTAACTTTAATTATTATTTAGTTTAATGCAAAATGAAAATATACTGAATAATTAGTTTACATATTGTTCTCTTTCTTTTATGGATTAGTTTTTGATGGTTTAAACCAGTTTTTGATGCTTGTAATGCCAAAAAACCAACCATGTATTAAACTAATTTTAAACCTCTTAAGATTCTAACTAGCATTTACTTCTATGTTAATGAAACCTTATCAGTAAGATTTAATTGGAAAAAAAAAAATTGAAAAGTGAGTTGGGATTTATACTAAATTTAGGCATGAATTACAGAACGAATTTTTCGCAACAACTAAAAAGTTACTGTTAAAACCTAGAAATTTAAAGTTCTTATCATGAGCACCTGTTGGTCATCATCCATGACCATATTCATCGCCAGTTCTCTATGGTCATTGTTGATGACCGAAAAGTACTTATGCCTGGAACTTTAATTTTGTAGGTTTTTGTAGTAATTGTTTTTAATCTTTGCGTATTTTAGACCTATATTCTTTTATTACTTTTATTTTGTGTATTTTTAACTGTTTATTCTGTAAGAAGTGTGTTTGTATGATGATACCAGTATTTTTGCGTTCAAGGATACTGTGTATCAAATAATCTTGAGGACCATGCAAAATGTAATACCTTTTTCATAAAGTTACTGTAATCTATTTTATGAAGTTTTTATATTATAAGGATTTCACTGTAGCATAATTTAGTAAATAGCACTGTACTTGATGCTCAGATTTTATTTACCATTTTAATGTGAAAGAATATTCAATACTTATAAAAGTTGAATAATCTTTGAAAAAAATAAAGTTACCTTCTATTTAATGTGTTTATATGTATTCAATTTGTTAAAGGCATTTGTATGTAATTATATTTTTTGAACTATGTAAATCAACAGTTTTAAGAGGCATCTTCAGTATATTAAAAATGCATTAGAAATTAAGAACAAGCCATATTAAGTATACTATGTTTATAAGCACAATTATTTTAAATAACAATCATTGTAATACCAAGTAACTAGTTAGAGAAAAGTCACTGCAAATGATTTTAAAAGAATCATGCTAACAAAGTTTTATATACATTCAATAGTATATTGCTAACTTACTAAAGGTTACTTACAGAGTATGTAACTTACAGAAGGAATAAAAAAAATTTATGCATGATTTATAGTGAAATTTTAGGCATTACATATTTTGCACCTGTCTTTTTCATAAAGTCATATTTAGTGATTTAGAATCAGTTTCTTACAAAAAGCTATATCTATAGAAATGTCTTGCTTAATGCATTAAAATGTCATAAATTTCCTTTAAAAATATACATTTATCAAAAAAAAAAATATCTAACATTTATCTAATTAATTTTTTTTAATTATAGGCATAGTTAAATAAATGTTAGGTAACATAGCATATTTAAGATTCAAAAAGGGGAGTTTCTTCAGGTTTTAAAATAAATGATTTTTTAAACAAAGTTCAAGGGCACGTGCCCCTCTCTCCTGATGTTTTGCGTATGACAAACAAGATGATTAACCACTATAAATTTGACAGTGAACAAATCTCTCTCTCTCTCTCTCTTATTTTTATTTTATTTTTTTTTTTTTTTTCCAGCTAGGAAAGTATATTGCTGGTATTGATTTAAACTTAAAAAAAGACTTTGTGCACAGCACTGTTCTGTCAGTTAAGATATTTTAAAGGCTATTTAATTAGTCATAATTTGTGAAAGAGGCATCTTAATCTAGAAAATTTTCTGAAGGAAATGCAAGACTTTGCCTCCTTTCCTTTAACTTTTAGAGATCAGTTATGTAATTATTCTGTGACTTGAGTAGTGCAGTAATGAAACACAAATGTGAAGCTATTCTACTGCCATTTATAGCTCAGAAATTTTTTAAAAAACATTTAAAGAATATACAATCTACATTCACTACAAAAGATTAAATGTCTAGTAATAACACCCAGGAAAGTTAGTTAATTTATGTAGTTAAAAGTTTAAAATTTCTCTTTTATATCAATACAAGAGCACAAAAAGAGCTAGCTTCATAAGAACTTTTAATATTTTTAGCTGTTTATAAACTATTTAAATTTATAAATTTGAATAGTTACAATTTATATAATGAATATAAAGTGTAATTTTTATGAACTGCTGTTGGCACATTTAGGACTGACTTTGTTTCCTTCTAATACTCAAACACATTAACAATAAAAATGAAGATAACTCTAAGCTAATTGTGAAAAATTTTTGACATCAGAACAGGACCAAAATTATTTTGGTCTATTAGTACTGATCTATTGTTTGAAATGAATACTTTTCTATTAAAATTATAACAATGAAATTGGGAGTAATAAAGCATTTTAAGTTACTATATTGCTATATTCTGTAAATAAACTTAAAATACGACTCTGCATGCTTACTGTGATTCTAAGTAAATGTGATGATAATAAGTGATCTCAAAACATGTCACTCAAATTGAATTTATTTCTGTTTTGTGTGTTATAGTGTTAAACAATGTCATTTGCCTAAAGAAAATGTACAGGATTTGCATGTTGACTAGCATTTTTAAGTTTATGATAGCAAAACAATAAAATTTAAATTATGAACTACAAATTTAACACTAGTCAAAGTAGAGCATAAGCGTTCAAATTAGTTTAAGAAAAGCCATGATTTCCTTGAAAATCAGTACTTTTAAGCAGGGCCTGATTACCGAGTACGCCTATAAGCCCCGTGCCTCAAAACCGCAATATTTGTTATTTATACTTCAGGAATGGAATAGGAGTAGTTGGGAGGGGGCCTCAAAATGATAGCTAGCCTATAGTAACAGAGAGTGTTAATCAGGTCCTGCATATAAGCAGTAGCTTTCTAATTATTTGAAACCCAAACCCATGTGCTGCTTTAAGAGACAATTTGTTCGCTAAGTCTCTACCATGACAATTTTAAAACAAATTATAACATTGCATAATATTAATAATGCAATAATTATATGTAGTCAAATAAAATTAAACAACTTTAGTGTAAAAAAACATGTAAGTTACAATAGAAGTTTATTACCTGTTTTTTACACTAGGTATTATACTTTTCTTACCTTCAGTAGATTAGTGAATATTGAGCCCTTGATAAATGCATAAAGCATTTTATATAATTATTTGTATTTATGTATTGTGCTACTTAATTTTAGGAAATGCATAACATCTTCATATGTTGTTGTTGTTACTAATGCCCTCTGGCAACCACAAAACAAGACCAGATCCTCCATATAGGATGGCGATGGGCGAAAGGGAGCAGAATTTTAATGATCTCTAATGGGGAAAAGACTGATTTAGCTTGGGGGTCTCCTAATTTTGAACCAATTTCAGATGAGAGACCTAACACTTGGATCGGCACCGCCAGTTGTAGCGTTGGAGACACGAACAGATTTTATGTGTACCAGCTTCCATCAGCATACATGGTTCCATACAAGGGTGGCTCCATACTGAATTTTCAGAGGGGTTTTGTTAACCTTTTTAGATAGGTGCAAATTGAATGCATGAAATCATGAACTATGTGAATCTAAAGTTGTAAAACAAAATTTTGGAGGGGGTCATGGCTCATTTAGCTCCCTCACTGAAGCCTCTTTTGGTTCCACAGTAGCCCAGCTGAGAGAGGTTGTTACCCTCCCAATCACTGACCAAAGTTGGTGCCATTTTACTTTCCATGTTCTTAGGGAACGGAGCTTAGGGACTAGGGCGCTGCAGAACGCATTACGTGATTCAGGGTAAGAAGTTTCAAAAATATAAGTTTACATCTGCAATAACTCTTGATCAGTTCTTGCAAAGATCTGAATTTACAACAGAAACAACTACGTAGTAATACAAAATTTCAAAATGTGTTAATTCATGATAGCATTTGGAAGTGGTTTAATATTATAATTATTATCTACATATCTTAAATCTAGAATTAGAATTTCTTTATTTTATACAGATTATGCATTTTATCAGTCTTTCCTCTAAATTAGCACTAATGGACTTGCACAAAGTATAAATTTATATCTTGAATGCTACTGTTTGCAACAAAGTGCCTTACTACACTTTGATCTTTTGCATTGTGTTTGCAAACTGACACTTTTAAACTTCATTTGTTTTTCTTCTTCTTTAAGAAATGTTTTTATATGTTGTAAATTATTTTATGAATACTTCTTATGTTGTTTTTTTTTTTTTTGAGTTTATAACATAAATAAATTTGTGTAACATAAAATAAATTAAAATGCTGGTAAAAGATGTTTACTGTATAGTCTTTATTTATAAATAGTAAAAATAATATGAAATTTTGTTCAAACTAAGTAATGATTGTATTATCTTTAATTTATTTTGAACTCTTTAAATTTTAATTGCTAATATTCAGCAGTTTAATTAGTTAGGAAAGTAATAACTATCAAGAAAAAGGTTAAATTATTTTAAAATACTACCTTGCAATTATGCTATTAAAACATTGTAGTAATTATATTTTAACTATAAAGTTTTAGTAGTAAACATTATAATGCGAAATTATAAAATATTTTTTTAATTAAAATTTTAAGCCATATCTGTTTTTTTAGGAATACTTATTTTGAAGTGTGAACATGCCTAGAGTACTTCTTTTCAAAACATCATAAATTGCTTTACACTACTTACTTATCAAATTAGTATTGAATGTCCATACAGTAGAATCCATCTGACTTCATCACCTTTGGGACTGGGGTTTCAATATTGTCGGAATGTGGAAAAGGTTGGATTATCAAAAAATACGGATTTACAGTAAAATGAACAATCTCTGAATTCCTAAATGACTGTGTATGCATTGTTCTCTACAGTAAAAACACTGTAGCAAACTGCAAAAAGCTGTTATTACTACTGAAACAGACCAATAGTGTATGTGTTTACTGTAGATATGTCTGTAATGTAAAAATTGGAGATTAGCCTAAAAGGTAGGAAAAGTTCGGCATGAGCATGGTCGGATTTACCGGAGTGGTGAACCAGCCTAGGGCAAACAAGAGGCATTCTACTGTACTTTAAAATTTTACTCTAATTCATATTTTTTAAATTCTCAAAATTTTTGTCTTCATTTGAAATTGTGTTTAGTAAAACACGTGTAGTAAAATATATTGTGTTTGCTAGTTTTCTGTCTATTCAAAATAGTTCAAGCATTATTATGGTTTCAATAAAATATTTTTATTTTACAGCTTATTTATTTATTAGGTAATTTACTGCAATTATTTCAAATTTTTAGAAATATATTTCTCTAACTTCCGTTTTTGGGTCTAATTTAATGAATTAATATTTATAATTATTTATTACATTTATTCTGAAAAACTTGATATTTTGAGAGCTTGCTATTTTTTTAAAAAAACTTTTGTTCATTTAACTTAAAGTTTCCCGAAAAAGTTTTAAAAAAATGTTTTATCTTGAATTTTATTTATTATCTAAATGACTCTTAGAGCAGTTTACTCACTTTATATTATTTATTATTTTTACTATGTACACAGATTTTGTAGATTGGGCTTTCATGAAATTCATTGTATGTTTTTTATGTTGTAATGTCAATATTGTTTTAATTTTACATTCTTATTATAAAACCATACTTTGAAGTTCTAATGATTATTTGTTTGTATCATACTCATGCTTATTAAAGTTTTGACTTAAACATTTTCTCTTATTTGTTGTATTTTTTCACATTATAATAACTTATGATATGTAGGTTTTTTTTTTTTTTTTTTTTCTTCACAAGGTAAAGATGGCTTATAATATGTATGATGATTGTTTATTATTCTGTGTCTTACATAACTTCGATTAGTTTCACAATACAGCTTAGTAAAGGTCAAAATTGAGAAATGTTGTATAGTGAGTGATAACTGCGGTTGTTATTTGGCTGCTTGTGTATATGTTTATATATTTTACTGTATGTTCCTATAAACATTTTCACATCTGCACACAGCCACTTACTCTTCCCAATCTGAAAATAGAAATTTTGCCATTGACTAACAATCTGAAATTATGGATATACTGATATCAAGTTCTATCATAGATCTGGGCTTCAAAGGTCAAGATAGAAAAAAAGAAGAAAATTATATTCAGTAAATCCTTTTCCTTTAAAGACATACCTACTCCTGTATTCTGTTGAACAAAATAAAAGTTTTTTTTTTTAGTTATAAAATCCCTTTGACTGCTGCAGTTTTTCACTTTTGCGATCATTTTGAGTATTTAATAGAAAGTGATTTAAAAGTCAGTATTTATATATATATACTGACAAAAGTAATTGAAATTTAAACACAAATTTTTGTAGATTTCTTAGAATTTTACTGTCCAACCTTCATTAAAAATTATGGATAATTAGCATAATTTAGATCAGAGGTTCCCAAACTTTTTTTCCTTGTAGACGGCTTTCAAAATTTTACTGGTTTCGGTGGACCCCCTGCTGTTAAATTTCTACCATATTTTCAGCCTTTCAGCCCACTGAAATGATCCTCCCATTTTTTCCTCGCCAACGTAGACCCCTGTCAAGACTCGCGTGGACCCCTGGGGGTCCACCTGGACCACTTTGGGAATCATTGATTTAGATTAATCTGGATATGACATCAATTGCAGAATGGGAAACATGAATATCAGTATGTATGTAGTCATCTGTAAAAGTGATTAGGTATGTAAAATAAATTCATTAATGTAGTTGTACAATAATGTGCGGAAGATGCTGTAAGTTGTATAAATATAATCTGAATTTTTAATCAAAATACTGCAAAATCTGAATGTGACCTTCTAAATTTTTTACTTAAAATTATTTTCAAAGGAATGTACGACTGTGTATTTCTTTAAAAGTAGTTACTGTTCGTAATTTTTTTTCTTTTAAATTTTGAAATTACAGATGCACTATATGCTGTATCTTAATGATTAGGTCCACTTAGCAATTCCTCAGGAATCCAAAAACCTTGATTTAGAAGATTTGTCTTTATAGGGGCAATGGAGTCGGTACATAAGGTCTTGTTTGTACTCTAATGTTATAAAAATGGTTCTTCAAACTTGCCTTAAAAATGTATTATTTTCACTACCATATTGCACATTTCTATAAGAAAATTAATTTTTTTATTCATTTATTTCTTGTGGAAAGGATATTCCTGGTATTAGAATTGATACAAGTGATCGTCTAAGGAGATTACGCTTACGAATGAAAGCAAGTAATTATGATGCTTATATTGTGCCCTCTAGTGATGAACATGAGGTAATTATTTTTATTTTAATGATTTGCTTAGTTAGTCCTTCATATTTACTTCATTGCCTTTATTTAACCATGTAATTTTAAAGGAAGATATAACTATGTAATTTTTGATAAAAATGAGTCTTTTTTTTTTTGTGTGTGCTAGATACTGAAGGCTAATTTAAATCTTTTTTTAGAAATCTCATTTCTGTCATTCTATAGTTATATTAAGTTAATATCTGAAGTAAATGTGCCAATATCAAGTATTTATGCATTGAATAGTTTTTTTTAATTTAACATTCTTCGATATTATTAATACTTCAATGTAATTAAGTCTGTTTGTTTACTGTAATTGTATGTGTCTAGGCCAATTCATTGGATCTGGACCAAATTTAGTTTATGAACTAAATAGGACTAAGACAAGAGACAGCTATTGCTGAATCAATGTGGGTTTTTTTTTTCTTTTTTAGTCGCTTCTCTCTCTCTCTCTCTCTCTCTCTCAAAAGCCATTTTCACCTGTTTTGCAGCTGAATTTAAAATTCAACAGTCATGTTTCTTTTGTTATTGGAAAGTCCTGATAATTGTTTTTCAAATGAGTTTTGTTTAAGTATTGCAATTGTTTTCCTTGTAAATGTCATTAGAAAATTGGGACTTACAGTGTTTTGCTTTTGTATAACAAAAGAAAAATTTACTTCACAACACATATTTAAATATATGTATGTGTATATATATATATATAATCTTACAGACTATTTCACTCTCTATTTAAAAAAAAACAATAATTGGAAAATAAAGATATTTAATTTATTAATTTTTACTATTACAGAGTGAATTTGTGGCAGACTATGATAAAAGAAGGCAGTTCATATCAGGTTTTAGTGGCTCTGCTGGTAAAATTTTCTTTTATAGGATTGTTTTATTAATTTATATTTTGACAGAAATGGATAAACTATGTTTAGTTGTATTTCGTTACATAGATTTAATGTTTATTTATTTCTAATATCCTGAAAGTATAATCCATTAACATTTTAAATTCTCCATTTCAGAAGTAAACAAACAGTTTTTATTCATGAGTTGTTGGTTTTTTTTTTTTTTTTAATTATAGTAAAGTTTTACATTTTTCAAATAGACTAAGTTTTACATTTGTCAAAAACATTTAAATAATGCATATGTAAAAAAAAAACATTCAAATAAATAAATAACCTTTTTTTTTTTAAAAAAAAAAAGAAATTTTATTGTGAGATAGTTGTAACTATTATTCAATAATGTGTAAATTTTCTGTTTGTAAAAATCATGTAAATTAATTTATTTAAGGATTTACAATATATTAAATTTTAATTAATTAGCCTAAATTAAATTACTTTATTCAAATCATTATTGTTAAACATCCCATATTAAAACAGTTTAAATTTGCTTACGTCAAGTAATCTATAAAACTAGCAGCGTTGCCCGTGCAATGGAAGAGAAATACCCATTGACCTTAAATATAGATTTTAAAGGGCAAGAATGTGAATCCTCCTGCTGCAATGATTTAAAAAAAAAGGACATTACGGTGTTAGTAGAACTCACAAAAGCACTTAAGGAATCGCTTTTCTCGTCATACTTGGACTTCTTACAGAAGTCTTTTCCAGACTGAAAAACATTATTTATCATAGTTTTTATGGCTTGCATATAAAGTTTTAATTTACTTTATTGAGTAACTTTTTTTTCCTAAATATATTCTTCTAAACTTCATAAAATTTTGAATAAAATAAATGGTTATTTTAAAATGTAAAGTATAGTTAGGCAAGAGATTATTACATTGCTTATATGGACCATCATGTCACTGATTAAAACTATTAGAATTCCTGGTTAATCTTTAGTGTTACGAATAGTTAATTGTGAACTATAATGAATAATAATACATATATTGCATATATGTTGTTGTTTTAGCAGATTTTCAGAAAAATCAACAGAATCAATTCAATTTTATGACTTCTGAGCTATCACCCTAAGCAAACAGGTGTATTTTTAAAGAAAAAAAAAAACTTCAACGAAAAAGTAGGAACATGGAATAGTGGTGATCAAACGCACCCCTGTGTATGTCTTCACTGAAGCTTGAGCTGAAGAACATTGCAGCCCATTCTATTTTCCTTCTCCGTTTTTAAAGATTTAAATTGCATATTTTGTTCATAGGTACAGCTGTTGTTCTTCAAGAAACAGCTGCTCTGTGGACTGATGGACGATATTATATTCAAGCAGAAAATGAACTAGATTGTAACTGGCTCTTGATGAAAAGAAGTGAGAAGGAAACACTCTCTTTAGATGATTGGATAATTAAGAAATTGAAACCTGGTTCGAATGTTGGTGCTGATTCAAAACTTATTCCCTATTATAAGGTTTTTATTTCTTATTTCTAGTGAGCTAACTGCATTGTTAAATAATGAAAATGTCGAATTTTTATTATATTTCTCTGGTGGAATTAAGGATACACTTTTATTTTAGTGGATGGGATTAAAACAAAAGTTTGAAAAAGCTAATCTTACTTTCCATGCCGATTCTGGTAATCTTATAGATGATATCTGGAACATACCTCAAGGACGAGCCCCTGAATCAGCTTCTCATGTTTTCATACATGATGTGAAGTATGCTGGTAAATTTATTGTATAATATTTTGAATCCATGAGAGAATTGAATTTTTTAAATATAAAATCTAGTAGTCTGACTTAGTATTTTATTGCTTGCTGAGTTGTATGAATGTGTGTGTATGTTTTGAGAAAAAGATCTTATTTTGGTATTTTTTAATTAAATCTCTAAGCTATATATACCAAAGTTTGTATTATCTTTCTGATACAGAACATTAGTTCATATTCTCATTTGTTACTTGTAGTATGTAATATTTGATTGGAATTTTTGTTTAAAATCATATAAGTTCTTCTTCCCCCCCCCCCCCCAGAAGATTGTTGCAAAAGTGGTGTATAATATTTTACAAAAGTAATACACAAGATTAATTATAGTCTGTATTAAATTCTCTTTTATGTATAAATTAATTTTAGAAACAACTTACTATTTTTATTAATACAGTAAAAACCTAATACAACGATACTTAGGGATCGAATAAAATTATCGTTATAGAGGGATGTATTGTATTGAAGAGAATTATATTGTATAAAAATTCCCCCCCACAGGACCATGAAATTTCATTGTTGATTCGAGTATCATTATAGTGAGGTTTTGATGTAATAGTTTATTTGTTTTTAAAAAAATCTTTGTATTTATCTGAAAAATGAAAATACTCATTAAATTAACAATTAAATATCTTTAAAATTTAAATAAAATAATTAAAAGTTTGTAAAAAAAAAAAGGCGGGAGGGGGTGAACTTAAAGTAAATATTCTCTTTTTCTTCTGTCAATAAAAATCAGCCTAAATCATTAAAAACAATACTTGTAACAGATTTGATTCCTGAATAAAATTCTATCATCAATTTTTAATGTAAAATTGTTTACCAAAAGTGTGCTTATTTTGACAAAATATGGCAAAACTTCTAAGTTGTTAAACATAGCATATGTATTATTTATTACTTAAATTCAGCAAAATTGTAATCTTTAAGAATTATTCCATTAAAGCTTTTTTTTTTTCCCCAAGGTAAAACATGGACAGAGAAAGTTGAAGAAGTTATGCAGATGATTAAACATAAAGGTGCTTCAGGAACAATTATAACAGCATTGGACGAAATTGCTTGTAAGATTATCAATCAGATAATTATTTAACAATTTTTTTCACTTTGTTGTCTTTTGTATAGTTTTATGCACATTTTATGCATTATGGGCTGTACTGCATCTAAAAATATTGAATTTGGTTTAATTCTGTAATCATAACAACGTAACTCCAGGCCTTCTCTCAAATGATGATTGCAGAGTCCAGACAAAACAGTTTATTACACACAAAACCACTTTACATGGTGTTAAAAGGTAATTTTGTGACAGAACTCTTGGGAAAACTTATCCATCCATGGAGCAATTGATTTTTAAACTTTGAACAACAAAAAAATGCCATATTTTAAATAAAATTTGCTTTGCTCGTGTAAATAATTATTCTGTCAATGCAGGAGTCATATGTAAACACACACAACAATCACAAACAGGAAAATAATGCTGAAACAGGCAAATGAGTATTTACAGTAGTTACAACTAATTTTTATAGTTAATTCATTTTACGTGATTAAGAGGATGTTACTAAGTTCAGAAATTAGTTTTTAAAAGCTAATAAACTAAATAGTTATTAAAAAATAATTATGTAAACATAAGCTTATTTGAAGTAAACTTATGCTTACAGATTTTTGATTATTAATTTTACATGTATTTTGTAAAAGTATGTGCAAATGAAATATTTTAAAATCTTCACCTTATACGACTGAAAAATGTAGTTATTTTAGTAAAACTACATTTTCATTTGAGAAAATAAAAATAATACTTTTGCAAAAAGAGCAAAAATTCTCATTTTTGTAATCCCCCACCCCCCATAAGTTGTGTTGTTCACTGAATTTTATGTTTTTAATAAAAATTTCTATCAATAGTAACTTTTATAAGTTTTAGTCATTTTAAAAAGAACTGCAAATGTTGTAAATTATAGAATTTTACATATTTCTTATTGCTGACTTATTTTTCTGTAAGTTTATCTCATATTAAGAAGTAAATAAAAACTCAAAATAAAAGCTATTCTTATTCATAAGTTAGTTTTACTAAAGATGAGTTTTATAATTTTGTCCTTATCTTTTGCCTTAAGGGAAAAAAAAAAAAAAAACAGGAAAGCAAGAAAGAAAAAGTGTCTTTCTGTGTTTACAAATAGACAAACTCAATTTCATTACTCATCCTAATGTAAATACTGTGCCAAGCATTGAAATATTTCATTTGTCTGCCACTATAAAGAGCAAAGTGTATGAATGTATGATTTATTAAAAATAAAAATATTGCATTATATTTACTAAAATTTATTATTAACATTTAAATTATATGCTAGATTTATAGGAAAACTTGGTTTATTTCTGTAATTATAACAATTTTTATTTGGTGGACTCCCTCTGTTCAAACACTTTCTAATGTGAAAACTCTAGTATTATGAACACATTACAGTGATCCTGACAAAACTCCATAGATTTAACTTTAGATGAACTTTTTGTATTCTGAACAGTCTCTAATAATAACGCACTAGTATTATCTACACTACTTTTGATCCCCATTCTACTTTTACCTCTCGGTAAACTGAACTTGTGTTTTCAATCAGAATTGGGAAAATAGGCCCATCATGGAAATTTGGAGAAGTATACATTTTACATTTCCCAGTCTTTCACAATAATGAACACTTTCATAATATAAACACTTTTCCCATAAGAACACAAAAAGTGAAGCATCACTGGCTTGGGAGGGTAAAAACCTCTCTCTGCTGGGCTGCTGTGGAACTGTTATGCTAATGGGAGCAGGTGCGCATAAAATCTGTTTGTGGCTCCGATGTCCATGTCCACATGATACCTCAAGGGTTGCTGATTTTGGGTGCTAGGTCTCTAATCTGGAATTAGTTCAAAATCAAGAGACACCGAGCAAAGTCTGACTTCCTCCCATTGGAGCTCATTAAAATGGAAGCCATCCCCTTTTGTTTACTGCTGTCCTTTAAGGAGGATCTGCCATTGCTTCACAGTTGCCAGAGAGCATAAGAAACAACAAGAACAAGAATTTTGGTCTGTTCCATGAAATGCTCACAATAGAGAGAGTCCACTGTAATTAATTTATTTTAAGCTGATTATTTAAATTCTAAATTTTAGCGACCTTCTCTTTAAAAAAATAGATTAGCATATTTGAAATACATGTATGTTTATAGATCACAGATTTAATTATATGAAACATTTACTGCATAAAATAAAACGTCCTCTGTTAATTTGTCTTATATAAATATGTATATTACCATATATTCTTTCCAAATGAGTTTCTGCCATATATATATATATGTAAGGAATGGCCTTACGCCATCCCTTGTTGAAATGATCGACGCAACTCCATTGGGGTTCTAGGTTGAATAGTTTATTTCAAAGTTCGGACAGAGGGCAGAAGTCAGGCCGGCGACCTTTTAGCTCCGGGGCTATCTTCGTACATCGCAGTCTAAAAGCTAAAGCTCGTAGCAAAGGCTAAGCTTCACGTTCCAAACCTCTAAAAAGCTAATGCTCTAAGCTAAGCTAAACTAAGCCCCCAAAATTTCCGCACTCTTGATTAAATACTCCTTAGTTACTACACCTGCTGGCAGGGCGCAGCACGATCGCAGAAGCGTTACTCTCAAACGTAATTAGTTAACCAGATTGTCAATCAAGACATGAGAAACACCTGCTTACCCAGGAGTTCTAAAAGCGCGCAACAACAAAAGCCACAGAAAACTGAAGATACTGCTGAATCAACAATTTTACTCCTTATGGAACTTCAAAAATCGTCTCTGAGCGTAATATTTGTGTGGCCGAGAAACAAACTTTACAGTGAGAGTAACCGAGAATAACGAAGGCTTTTTCAAATGACATTAAATTAAATTAGGTTAAATTAGAAAAGTTTATTTTATTATTACATATATATATATATATATAAGTATATGACATTTTTACTTAAGCAAGCATTTTTACTCAGAATAATTTATTGATTAAAAGTTATGCTTAGTAGAAAGACTGTTTTGCATTTAAATTATACTTTCTTTTTATATATTGTCTTAAATACACAAAGTTAATGAAGTCTTTTTACTTTGCATATTGAGGGCTTTTCAATCTAAGAGGTCAAGATGTTGGTTATACACCAGTTTTTAAAGCATATGCCTTAATTTCAGAAAACTTTTTAAGGTACGTGTAATATAGTTATTTTTCTAAAAGGTTTCTATTAGTAATTTTAAATGCAGATAGTTTCTTCACATTTCATATTTCTTTAGGCTGTACATGAAACGATTAAAACTGACTGCTGAAGTTGAAAAATATTTATGTCCAAAAGGTTCTAATCATTCAGATTGTGTTGAAGTAAGTTGTAGCAAGGTTCCTTACATCCTAATAAAAATGTAATTAATCTACAGTAACCATATTCAGACCATACGACTGGATAATCTCTTCCCCCTCCCCCTTTTTTTTAAAGTATCATGTATGGAGACCAACACAATATTTTTAATGTTAAAAAATGTAGCTGAATATTTTTTAGATTCTTGATTTAATTTAACTGATTAACTTTGTATAATCAACTACATTAGTTGATTGAATGCAAGATTGATAGCAGCTCACTCACCAAATGTTTCATTTCAATTTATTCGTACCCTTTCTAGAGATTGTATCTACAATTTAGCTCCTAATCAAATTGTAGGGAACTTCTAAATATTAGCACCTGCCAGAATCTGATACTACATCTGATACCCACTGAAACAACTTTCAGAAATTTTAAATTTAGTGTGCATACAAAGATATATGTAATTAATTATTTGTATGTATTTTTCTGTACTGATAGCGAATTTACAAAAATTATTCTACAAATTTTTTGAAAGGTACTTCCCCACCCCCCACCCCTCCTTTTTTTTTTTTTTATCATTTAAGTCAATTATTTACTTTTTCCCTAACTTATTTTTCGGCAAATTAAAGTTTCTGCAATTTGAAACATATCCTATAGATTTATATATCTTTGCAAATTGTAAATTTTTAAGCTGGAAAGAAAGAATTATCCATGAAAATCTTTTGAATTAAGTTATGGGGAACTTATCTTGTTCTGGTTCAATTAAAATAAGTACCTAGATATTTCAGAATCACATTAGTATCAGGATTGCAGAATGTTACAGAACTTCGTATAGCAAAATTAATTTTATGTTATATAAATAACATTGTTTAATAACTTAATATTCTGGATTATAATGAAACAAATAATACTCTTTTGTATTATTATTATTATTATTATGTTGTATATATATATATATATATATGCACACTTAGCTGCACCAATTTTCTTGTTCACAGGTTATAGAATACAATAAAGCATTTTCAGACATGCAGAAAATTGTTCAGGATTCAGGGAAATTTATTATATCATCATCATCAAGTTATGCAATTGCAAATTTAATACCTGAGGTAATACGATTTTTTTTAGCTACAATATGAATGAGTAATGATAAAATGTTTTTATATTTAATTAGTTTGAAAAAAGTGTAAAAAATGTTTAAAATAATTTCAAGTTGCTGTATTAATTCATCTTTGATTCTTACTAATATCTTCCAAATCAGGTATGCTGAGTTAAATATATTGAATTATCAACTAGATTAATTTGTTCCACACACTGATTGCTATTATTGTTGCAATGCATGAATCCATTAGACTGAATGAGGAGAATCAAATGATCAAGAAATAGTTCTAAATACAAAACAATCGGTTTCTTTCTCAAAAATCTGTATGAATTTTGTGTTTTATCTCAAAAGAATTATCATCTAATATTGTTAAATAGTATTAAAATGTATCATTAGTACGATATATGTTGAGTAGCTTAAAAAATAAGTGTAATTATTAGAAAATATACTGATAAAAAGTTAGCTTTAAGATCATTTCCAAAGTTATGATTGCTTTAATTAGTTCTCTAACTTCTAAAAGTCTTTCTGTTAATTTGTGCAATTTACATCTTCAGTTTTCTTTTCTCTCTCTCTCTCTCTCTTATAAAATTTAATCTAATATATAAAATTCTCCTGTCACAGTGTTAGTCACCTAACACCTCCGTAACCACTCGACCAATTTTAATGAAATTTTCTAAGTATATTCGTTAGGTCTGAGAATAGGTTTTTAACTATGTCTATCATACCCCTAAGTCATAAGGGCGGTCCACCCCAAAATGTTTAGCCCCAGAGTGCTATTAATTTCAATCAGGATTTCTGTGTAGACATTAGCGTGTCGAGTCACTTTTCAAATGTGTTTGCCAGATAATGTGGAGAGGGGGGGGGCGCTAATAAAATGTTGAAAGTCGCACAAGGTTTGCAATTTTTGATAATTGATTGCTAAATGTGGTGCCAAAACGTGACAATTTATTATAAATATATTTCGCGTATAGTTAGAAAATGCCTGGCGTATATTGTAAAAGAGTTTTATTAGGCAATTTTAATATAGATTTCTATTCCGAAGAAGTGCTCTGTGGAACAAGAAAGGAAAACGCGGTACACTCGTGGATTATGATGCCCATTCCAAACAGCAATTAAAATGTCTTTGCAGTATAGTTAGAATATGCCTACAGGAAGAATATGCCTGGCGAAGATTGTAAAACAGTTTCAGTGGGTGATTTTAAGATTGATTTCGATTCCAAAGATGTGTTTTAGGTTCAAGAAAGAGTTGATTCCTATTTTAACACCCCCACTCTCGCCAACCTAAAAAATCCCCGTACTTTGGCGAGCTTTGCAGTCATGGGTCTCTGGGAGTTATGCACAAGTTTCAACGGTACTTACATATTATCCCGGCGGTCTGCCAAGACAAGCAATTTTTCACCAAGATAAATGCCGGGCACATGAAATTGTTGATGGTTTGGAATACGATTGGCAACGTATTTAAAATCCACGAAAAAGTAGTTTGGCGGAAGTGACTGCCGGGATAATACGTAAGTACCGTTTCAACGCACCCAAAAGAACTAGGTGATAACTAAAGTAAACAAACTAGCGATAAATGCGCCAGTTAAGGAATTTGAAGACACTTAATTATTAAAACTACATTAATTGGTAATCCAAAATAAATAAAAATGTAACGGCATGCTGTACTTACATGTTGTTCCAAATCGCCATTTTAATTCTAAATTACGATTTCTACATAAATGCAAAAAATCGTCATGGTAACTGCATATGTTTAATCATCGCCTCCTTGGCGAGAGTCGAGGCGTTAAAGTAGGAAACAAAATATAAAACGGTGAAGTATAGTTGTGATATACTTGGCGAAGATTGTAAAATAGTTTTAGTAGGCGATTTTAAGATAGATTTCGATTAAAGATGGGTTTTATAAAATAAGGAAGAAAAATACAGCACAGTCATGAATAATGATAACACTTTCCAACTTAATGGAATAAGGACGAAAAATAGAGACGACGTATAAATTATGATACGATTTTAATATATAGCACTATAGTGCGTATTTAAAATCTGAAAGTGTTTCAGATTTTAATCCTTTTTTTTTGGGGGGGGGCAAAATTTTTTATGGAATGACTATCAATAAGTCTCAAGGCCAAATTATGTCTGTCTGTGGATTAGATTTGAGCACGCCATGTTTTTCACACGGACAGTTATACGTGGCATGCTCTCGAGTGGGCAAACCATACAGTGGGCATCCAGTTTGTTTGTGTTATCTAAAGATGGGATAACAAAAAATATTGTATACTCTATTGCGTTAAGGGATTGATATTATTTTTTAGTAAAATTATTGTAATTGGCGATATATATAAATTTAAAGAATAAATTACAATGAATTAAAAATATATGTTTGGTATTGTGTTATTTTTATATTCCAGCATCGTTCACAGCGCTCCATGTCTCTTCCACTCATATACCACATCCTCACAAACTTACAATAAGTTAGTCATTTTATTCTACTAAAATAATCCTAGGAATAATTTATATGGCAAAACAACGTTTGTCGGGTCAGCTAGTATTTTTATAAAATAGCTATTGAGACTACTTGTATCATTTTTTCCTGACACTGTAAATATATTTTGTGTTATTTGTATTATTATTAATTTTATATATGATGTTCATTATGAATTGTAGATGCATTTCATACAAGTTGTCATTAAGAAACCCTTTCTAAAGCATATTTTTATCCATATTTTAGGAAATGCGAATTCTAGAAAGTGGTCCTTCGTTTGTAGCAAAAACAAAAGCTATTAAAAACTCTGTTGAAATTATAGGAATGAAAAATGCCGCTGTGAGTTACTTATCTCTTAAGTTAAGCTAACTGATTCAGTATGCAATAAACTTTATTTGTACTGTTGTTCATTTGTCAAATTTTAGTTTACAATAGTTTATACATCTCTCTCTTTACTTGTTATTACTTATTATTTGCATGTACTTATTAACTACACAAATATAGTTTTAGAATATCAAGGCAAAAAAAACCTATTTATAGTTTCAGATGACAATCTACTCTGAAAAAATAAATGTTTATATACAGTTTGACCATCATGGGAACCATTTCAGAGGATTAAGAAGTTGAAAATTATGAAAACATGCAATAAACATCATTCGTAAAATTAGTACAGTTTTACAATCGTAATTAACAAAAACTCTTATTTCCTACATAGTCATACAATCCTTGTAAACTTTCACTCCTACTTATTGATATCAAGCCAAGGATCACAGAAAATTCATTGAAAATTGCAATTTTTATAATATTACCTATTGTTTCTAGCATTTATGTTGTGGTCTAAAAATGTTAAATGAGACTTTACTACATTTTTGTCCATTTCTTTTTTGTATTAATACTACTCAACTGTAGTATGGGGGGGGGGGACGAGTCCAGCCCTAAGCAGTTTCTATTTTTAATTGCTATAACTAATACAAACTAAAAATAAATATTTTGAATTTATTTTTTATCCAGCAAAATTTTAGAAGACTACAGCTAATTGTAGCTTAAAATTTAAAATAGCAGATTTATGATAAGTCATTTTTCATAAGATTAGTAAAATTATCATTGAGTGAGTTATGTGAACTCGTGTGTGCATTATCTCCATCCTTTTTTCCCTCATTGAGAGTGAGGGACAGAAGGGGCCATTGCCCCTTGTCCTGGGCTGTAGAGGGGGGGGGGTGTAACTGGATTGAAATTTTATCATGTATAAAGATTTGTTTTAAGTAAGTTATGTCAAATGTAACCATTACTAGCAATCCAAAAGTTTAGCTCTTTTAGTATGAAACATAATATGAAAACAACCAGTTGTTCCTTAACTTTTGGGGGCCAGTGTATTACATAATTGTGCACTTTTTCCTTGAAGAATAAAATGTCTTTGTTTAATGTGTGAATAATTCAATTATCCTTATAATTGAAAGAAAAATATTCGGAATTGTTTCTATATCTTCTTTTCTTTAGATGATACATTGATAATCTAAATTATTTTAACAGTTGAAAGATTCTGTTGCAATAGTAGACTTCATTGCCATGCTCGATGAAGAAGTTAAATTAGGAAAGCACTGGGATGAAATGAAGGCAGCTAGAGTACTAACAAAATACAGACAGTATGCTTTTTTTTTTTTTTTTATAAAGTACTTTAAAAGTTTACTGAATTGCTTACATGTAGTGATTTTATGAACTATATTATTACTATTTAAAGAACTATTTTGCTAAGCATTTGTAATATCTGCTTCAGAGTTTTGTAAGTTTTTCAGTAACAAGAAAATTTGTGATGATACACAAAAATGCTTAAGTTGTTGGTAAAATTTAAATTATTCTTCTGTACAGCAATTTTGCATTTTCCTGTTCACAAAGTTACTTGCGACTGAAGATAGCTGTGAGAAAGATAGTTTTGTGTAATATGATTATGCATCATTTGCAAATAGTACAAATATGTTTAGTTTTTCTGTTCAATAATACAGAGTCATTTCTGTGTTTGAAATGCATCAGGGAAAACATAAATTTCAGTTTTAATTCCTTTT
Source organism: Cheiracanthium punctorium (assembly GCA_038373885.1). Taxonomy (NCBI): domain Eukaryota; kingdom Metazoa; phylum Arthropoda; class Arachnida; order Araneae; family Cheiracanthiidae; genus Cheiracanthium; species Cheiracanthium punctorium. Next base: position 36,168 of record JAWZYV010003359.1, on the reverse strand, counting down.
ACATAGAAGCAATGTTATAGTTGTTTAAAAGTATTTCTCTAAATTGTTTTAGTATTATCTCAAAATGTTTGATTTCTTTAATGAAAAAATTATCAAAGAATTATGTATAAACTGCCAAGAAATTTTTATCTAGCATGAAATTTTTGTTGAATATTCTGCAAGCACTATTGTACATTAATAAAAATTAATATATACATATTAATATATATGAATGGAATTTTTGTATGTATACTTCCACATATTATTAATGGTAGTTTGTATTAAAAGTTGCCTCACCATGGCATAATGGTTATGTCACTGAAAATGGTAGATGGCTGAAGTGTGAAAGTCCCGGGTTCGGGTCCCATCAAGCAGCTGTCAGTCTAACGGTCTGGAGTTTTGGTAGGTTTTCTCCAGATGTAACGTGAATACTTGTTAGAACCCCTTAGAAAGTCCTCCTACCAAGCCACCCCCATCCTTGGCAGATCGCCCTAGTGTAGCGTTGCCATAATCACACAAACATCTAACATTGTATTAAAAGTTATTATTAATTTTTTTAAACATTTTTTCCATGCAGTATTTATTGCTTACTGCTGTAAGTTTTCATGTTTCATTTAGCTTAATAAATAATTCTGAATAGACATTTTATAAAACCTTGTTTATTGTATTTCATGGAAATACAGCATATACAGGGTGGTTATTAATTAACGTGAGGTGTTCAGAGCCCTCTAGCGAGTAAAGTATTGGATGAAACCTAACCAAATTTGATGAGCATGCATAGTAGACCATGGGATTTGGATTTCAAAAAAAAAAAGTTCCAAAATTTGCCACTGGGGCAATTTTGGCACTGTAAAAGTGCCCCAGAGATCCGCCGATCTCAATCCTTGCGATTTTTGGTTGTAGGGATTTCTTAAAGGTGTTGTTTATCAAGGATATGTCTCCGATATCGCAACGTTAAAGGATCGAATAACGTTACACGTGAGGCAAATCAACTCTGATATGCTGCGAGCGGCAATAGAAAATGTCGCGCATCGTATGCAGTTCTTGGAATTTACCAATGGTGCGCATATTGAACCAAATTTTAAGTAAAATTGATGTTTGCTGTATTGTTTGTGAATTAACCATTAAATATTTATGCTAATGCACTTTTGCAGCGCCAAAATTACCCCAGTGGCAAATTTTGGAACTATATATATATATATATATATATATATATTTTAATCAAAATCCCATGGTCTACTATGCATGCTCATCAAATTTGGTTAGGTTTTGTCCAATACTTTACTCGCTGGAGGGCTCTGAACACCTCACATTAATTAATAACCACCCTGTATATAAACAATTTTTCAGAACAATATATATGACGTGTCTGAATGGTGGGAACAATTAATCAGTCAAAATCTATTCTGAAGTAGATTTATGTACAGTAACAAAATCTATACAATATGTGCAAAAGGAGATTTCTTACATCTGGACTTCATGTATGTTTAAAGGGAAGTGCAAAATAGCATCCTGCATCAAGTTTAGGAATTTTACAATGATTAACTGCTCCAGAAGGTAGCACTACCCTTTAATCACCAGTCAGACTAGAAGTTAGCATGCAAATGCCAATTTTCCACACTGTAGTCATAGGCAGAGTTTCCCGGGTACGACAGAAGTATGCAATCTTTATGAAAGATGGTTTTTCAGGGTTTTACTGTATATATTATTATTTAAGCATATTTTTTCTACCAAATACTTTCCCCACAAACATGCTCTTGTTTCCATGTTCTCCTTACATATATGGATAGTAAAATTCAAATTAATATCTTAATATCACACTGTGTAGATCCAGCAGCGTAAATTCAAGTAATAACTTTTTATGTAATAAAACTAGATGAAAAATCAGGATATGTATAGTACCAATTTAGTCAAATAAAATATTTAAAAAAGAAAGTTATTTATGTACCACACAGAAAGAATTAAAGACCAACCTTGTGACAAATTTAACAGGGCATACAGCATATGTAAGAACATGAGGATAATGGAGAAAGAAAGAAAGATCTTATAATGCGCATTTCTTCAAAAGTGTGTGTCTATATCATATGAAACTAAATATCCTCTTAAAATTCGTTTTCTATTAGCTGCATTCAAATTTCTGTATGACGTGACAGCTTTCATTTTCAAACGAAGGATTTGTCTTGGGATCTTAATTTAATAAAAGGGCAGTTGATTGATCTCCCATGTCATAGATGCCAGGGGCTTGCAGGAATTTCCAGGGAGCTGAAACCTGGGCATTTTGATACCCGATAAATGTAAAAATTTTGATCCATGTGACTAGCCTATAATTCATTTGGCCCTTAGTAATAAAAGCATCAGCACAGGTAAAGGAGCGGATTTTTCATGACATCTCTTGCAGTCCTGTTTAAATAAAATGTGTATTTGTAAATAAAGAGTTATTGTTTTATACTCCATGACTGCATACAGCCATGAGGATATCAGGGTTGCCCCAGAGCCCTGCAAATTACCAATGAGAAGCAGCCAAATGGGCCCATCCCTCAGCGTAATATGCCTACCACACCACAACTACAGCTTGACTGAAGTGGGACCAGCCCACTGCTAGTGTGCCGACGGGCCTTCCATTTCATAAGTATACACTGTTGCAGTTATTTATATATAGTACACACATATATATAGCGACTCTTTTAAGAGAGCATACAGATAGGTTAATGGTTTCCTTAGCATTTACTTTTGGTTTAACATTGATTCACATTTTTTAAATGTAACTAACACAATTCCCTGTTTCATAGATTGTTTTGTCCATTTATTTATTTTAAGAGAGCAAGAACTTAATCAAGGAGAGAGTTTTGCTACTATTTCTGCTTTTGGTCCTAATGGAGCCATCATACATTATAAGCCTCAGATCTCAACTAACCGAAACATCAATGCAAAGAGTTTATATCTTCTAGATTCTGGAGGACAATATTTGTGAGTTTCAATAATAAATTCAACTTTTAACTCTTTACTGTAGATCATATTGTAGTATTTTTAAAAGAAATTTTAATCAAAATATTTAGTTTTTCGTTTTTATATGTTTATTTTTCTTGTTTGTTATGTATAATATGAGCATTCAAATTTATATATATCTACTAGCTGAAATACCTGTTTTCCTCACAAAATGGGAATTTTTAAACCAACAATTACAAATGGGAAAATAGATAAATGTTAAATATATTTTATTTATACATAAATATATTTTATTTATATATCTGCTTGTCTCTACAAAATTTTAGTCTTGTAAATTTTTTTATATCTTGCTGTCTGGATCCATGCTTCATGTTCAGACAATCTTGATCATGTTGCAATGTTTTCTTTTTTTGCAAAGCTTGTTAGCACTTAACTTACTAATGTGCTTTTGATACTGTGATGTAAAAATAATATATCATAGAATAATAAATTTCATTTTTTTTATTTTTAATATTACCATTTAGTTGCCATAGTGACAGTGTCCATTATTGTCATGTAAGTCACTGAATGCTACAATCAAACAAAAACTGAAATATTTTCTAAAATTCTTAAAACTCAGAAAATAAAATTATATGAATCTGAAATAAATAAAGCACTAACATTTAAAGCACTCTGATTTTGATGCTATTGTATATGTTTTGCATTTTATTTCCTACTCAGTCAATAAATCTTTCAAATTACAGAGAGTTGCACATGCACACTATATCTTTTCCCCTTATCAAATGCAGTGATATCTAGTATTGTGGATAGAATCCATGACTTTCAAAAAAGTGTTTCAAACTCAAAAACGACATGTATTACCTTACTTTAATAAACTACTTAATCCATAGAACAAATAAATAAATACTTAATCCATAGAACAATAAACATTGCATTACTGCAACATTAGCATTACTGCAGTAAAAAGATTTTTGTTGCTACTTAATACTAAATTCAACAATTAAATGAAAACAAAGATATTTTTTTCTATTCTTGGACTGGATGAGTTGTGTTAAACAAAAGGCTTCCCTACTAGCAATTTTGCTCGGGCCATCATCGGCTGGCTATGTGACCGATGGTACCCGAGCAGCATTGCTAGTAGGGTTACCAGTCAAAAAATAAAAGTACCTAAAAATCAAACGAGAAAACATTAACTATCTGGAACTTTAAAACACTTGAATTGTAATGTTATCTTTGCTATTTTATATTTTATTTTCCTTTGCATAACTGGCAAGACACTGTCAAATAGCAAGAATAGTATCTGAAGTACTAGATAGGTAAAAACTTAAGAGGATAGGATTACTCTATTAAACAATTAAACTAAATTATTTTTAATTATTAAAATTTTGTATTTTTCTCTACTGATACACATATTGTTGTGATTATTACTTACTCAATATTGATAATTTAAGATCTGTTATTATTACTTTTCTAGCTGCTTTTCATATAATTTTTATTCAAAGAATTATTACCAAAATTATGTTAGAGTAGGAGGTGATTAAAATGTCAATTTTCTTTTTAACTTTAATATTTTATGCATGATAAAAATTATTTAGATTTTTTTTAAAAGCTAATTTTTGCAAACTAGTGTAATTTTTTGGTACTGGCTGAATAACAAAGCTAAAATGGTTTTCGTTTGTAACTGTGCTGAGAAATTGGCGTTTTTAATTTCTTGTTAAATCTTCTCATAATAATTGTCAAGTAATTAAAAAAAAACATATATAAAACACCTTTCATTTATGTCATTACTTAGTGATTTGTTTGCTCCATGATTATTTCAAAAAGGCCACTTCTTATTATGACATGAAATAATCTTTCTTAACCAAAGCATGTTTTTAGCTGATTGAAAATGTATGTCATTCTTGATAAATGACCTTATTCATTTGATTTATAGGCCTAAAAGTGCCCTTGTACCCTGGGCGGTACTATTTGTAAGAGGTAAGGTTGTTTTCCAGATCCTGTAACCATTTTTTAAGGGAAGACCAGATTAAATTATTATTTTACTCCATCATTATCAGTAAAAAATTTCATTATTTCATAAATAAAAGTGATAATAGTGCATAAACCTCACTTTACATTTGAAAAAAATAGTACAAAGACACAACCATACACCATTCATTCCACAGACAACATTTATTTCTCAAATCATCGATATATTTACAGCTTGCTATTTGTTAATTACACTATGTACTTTGTACTGTTTGCGTTTTCATTCACCTACTTATCATTCAGCTGCCAAAGCATAAAAATTTTACTGTCAAGCTATGTCTAATCTGATACATCTTGAAAATTTTCCCAGTAGTAATGGTGTGAAGATTAAATTGTCTCTATTATTATGTTTATTGGGATTATTTATCATAAATTTCCTCTACTCCTCCCTGAATAGTAAAATGAGTGATAGTAATTATGAATTATTTTACTTAAATGAGTATAAAAGAATTATGTTTTTCTGTTTTAGGGATGGTACAACAGATATCACTCGTACTTTCCATTTTGGAGAACCAAGTGATTTTGAAGTGGTATTGATACATTTCAAATATTTTCATAGTGTTAATATATTGAAAAAATTTGAATACCGTGTATGTATAATTAATAGAAATTAAGAAAGTGAAAGTGATAATCTCTCTATCATGCTCAATCCTGAGTTTTTAATTTTGATCTCATGATAGTTATACTTTTAAATACTATCTAAATAAGTTTAAAACAAAATGCGATACTCACTAAAGTTTAAAACATATGATAGTTTAGGATATGTGGTTAAGCTAAGTCTAATTACTATATAGCAAAAGTTATCTTTTTTCTTGCTCATAAGACTGTAGTTTAAAAAAACTACCCTTTCTATGTGATTTTGGTTCATAAATGCAGATAAACTAATAATGTCATGGACTTGAGAAAATTTAGCATGTCTGTTTGCAAGCTGTATTCTACATTAAAATAATAAATAAAAATGTATCCATTCTGAAACTTCCAGAAAAAAATTCTTAAAAATCAAAGGTTTTGCAAATAATGTAACTCTTTGAAGATTTTGCTGTGCAATTCTGTGTTTAAGAATATTTTATAAAATTTTCATAAAAGGCACAGCTTTTTTCATTTATTTCAGGGTGTAGTGCAGCTTATAAAGAATTATCCTGAAATTTTTTAGTCTTGGCTGAATTAGTTAATTTAATCTTGTTGTGTGAGTTTAATGGTAAAAGTGTGCATTATTAGCATCCTTATTGATTACTGACTCGTTGCTGGATTACTGAAAATATTTTAAAATTCAACAGGCACTTAAAAATTTTCTTGTATCTTTAATTGTAAATGCAAAACAGGCATTATAGCCATTGTAATTTATAAAGCAAAATTATTTAAGTGAACTCATTAGTAAATTATATTTTTACATAGGTTCCCATTTTGAAATTCCAAATTCATTCTTTACTACCCTTTCTATAAAGTTGGGTAAAGCTGTAATATTTTGTTTAGATTAAAATGTAGATTATGTTAAATTTAATTTGAAAATGAATCTATCATAAATTTAAAGTTATTTGTTTCAGTTAAATAATTTATGTTTGAATTATTGAATACTTTTGAATATTTTTATTTATTTATTTTATTATTATTTTCAGGAAGCTTACACTAGGGTGTTGATGGGGGCTATTGATCTTATTACGATGGTTTTTCCTGATAATATTGATGGTAAAAAAAAAATTCAAAATGTTATTCTTCTGTACAAGTGCAAATGTGTAAAAATCAATTTTTAGTATAATATCTAACTGTATTGTAATATTACAATACAGTTAGCAAGTAAGAATTCTGAATTTGTATAATTCTTTACTTGCTAAGTATTCTTTATACAAGGTCTGGTTGTAAATTTCCTGGACTGAACTAATTATTCAGGAAAGTAATACTAAATAACGTACTCATTTAATATGTTTTGAAGTAACTACTTACGATTTTATGCATTTCCATACTCAATTGTATAACTTTTAGAAACCAATTTAATGTCCTCCTTTGAAATGCCTTCAATTAGGACATTATTGTTATCTTGATACACTGAATCCTGTATATAACAATACTGTTTATAATGATAAACCTGCCTATAATGATAATTTCTATGGTCCCAATAAAATTTCTATTTACAAAATGTATTTTGGACCTGTCTGCAATGATATTCATTTTTTACACGCACCTGTCTGTAAAGATAATTTTAACACTTACAGAAAATTTTGATGTACATATAACTCGACTTTTTAAAAAATGCTTTAGAATGCCGGATAATAAAAGATTGCACAATGGGAGTGAAAAAAGTTAGTAAACGATTTTAGTCATATCAAAAGCTTTGTTCCACGAAATTTGTTTTCTATGCACTGTAATCTGTGACGGCTTGGTTTAAAACATTGGCATTTGAAGAAAGCTATTTTTTTTTTTGTCAGGCTATAATAAAATGAAAGTAGTACATGGACCTTTTCTTTTTGGTACATTGATAGTAAAATTTGTATAAAATTTTTTCCCTTTATCGAATCCTGAACGAATATGTAGTATAGTAAACTACTAAAATTCAAAAGGAGTCAATGAATACATTATGTATATGCATTAATTCTACAGCATAAATTCATCACTTAGCTTCTTCAAATTCAAAGAACAAGACTCGCCTATTGATGACTGAAGTGTTATTCTGCTCCATAAACATATTTCATCTTTATTTAGATAGCTAGAAAACACCTTTAATGTTGAAATAATGCACAAAAGCTCAATCTGTCTACAACGATAAACTGTCTGTAACGATATTTTTCTTAGGTCCCTACAATATCATTATATGCAGGTTTCATTGTATATTGAACATCTTTAAATGTTGCTGTAGGGGTCAAGCTTTATTTACTTCAATGTTTCATGAGTTTGTTTCACAGTTTTACCAATGTGCAGCAAAATCTAATGTTAGTCCTCTGTTCTCACTTCAACAATTAAACAGCTTGCTTCAGAATATTGCACACTTCATGTGACATGAGCAGATAAATTGCCTTCTAGGTAGAAGCATTACCATTACCACTTTGCACCAAATTACACTTGTATATTTACTAGGGTGGGCCGAAAAGAAAAAAGAAAAAAAAAAACTTTTGAAATCACTATTCTAATAGTGTGAAAATGGTTCAGTCTGTGTTCAATAAAAACATTGTAAAATATTATTGTGATCGGATAATATCTTCTGCCCCCACATCGGACTTGAATTTTCAGAATTTGTGTAAAAATAGAAGACGGCATGATTGAATCAGTTCTAGTGCTCCATGCACAAAGATTCAACAGCAAGCATGATAAACTGTACATATACATAATCTCAGTCGTCCAATGTGACCTAACAGTAGTAAGAATGAAATTCCCACAGTGATCAACAGTTGAAGGAATTAAACTATCCCTTCTTTTCTTCTGTACCAGTCACAAAATGCCAATGTGGCATTACATGTAAACGTGCATCATAGTTACATCACTCCTGGAAATTAATAGATGCACTTCATTTTAAGCCAAAAAAAAAGTCTTACATTCTGTCTGAAAATACTAGTCTTGGAAAAGGAATGAAATTTGAATTAATCTAATTCTTATAAGATTGGATTGCATTTATTTTCTATTTTATTTCATGGATTTTTGACTATCTTATATTTTTATCATAGGTAGTGATTTAGATATATTGGCTCGCCGTCCTCTTTATTCTATTGGTTTAGATTATCTGCACTCAACAGGACATGGCATAGGATATTTTTTGAGTGTTCATGAAGGTACAGGCTATTAAGTTTATGCATTTGTGCTGTATAAGATTTTATGTTTTTGTATTTTTTTCTGACGATTTTTTATTTTTTAAAGTTAGAGGTCTTAAACAGCATGTTACAAGCAATAATTAAGTTAAAATACTGATAAATAATTTAAATTAAAAACATTTAATAAATTAAATTATAGTGTGAATTCTGTCTCAAACTATATATAAATTTGTACGTTGAAGAATATAAAAATTTCACAATTGTAAAAATAAGTCTTGGTATGGTAAGCATTGAGTATGGTCAATGATTCATATATTTTAATCTTGGAATAAAAACTCTCGCAGTTTTGGGGGGAGGCTGAGGGTTAACCTCCATCTTAACAAAATCTAACATTTAGAAAGTTTTAGTTCATACTAGCATTATTTAGTTTTATTTATATCTAATTAGCACTAATAAATTTTTAATTTAATCTATCTTCGTATTAATGTGAGGATGAAACAACCAGCATCAACCCCCCCCCCCTCCCAAAAAAAGAAACGAAAAGCTTTCTTTGTGTGCCACTGATCTTGGAACGTATTATATGCAGTTTATTTCATGCACCCAATTACTCAAGATAATGTGAAAATGATTTTTAAATAGCCCCCTTCAAAATCGGAACATAAACAGTGAGTACTATAAAATTTAAAAGTTTAAGGATGGTCATAATGTGAGTATATCTACATAAAAATTAAGGTTTTTATTAAGGTGGAAAATCCCAGGGTCCAAAACTCTTCTTACCATCTAAACAAATGCAACCCCGCCTTTTAAAATAAATAAATATGTTGTTTTTTTTTTTCCTAAACAGCAGAGTCGAAGTTCTGAAGCATTCACTTACCAGTTGCCTTTGTTTGTCTGGTTAGACTGTGGCTTTTAAACAAATTTTGGTATGCTTTAATTATTATTATCAGACTTTTGTTTTAGTGTTGACAACTGTAAAAACACAGCTGTTTTGTATTAAATGTAATAACCTGCCTTTCTTTCACTCAAAAAAGAAGATATATAAAAATTACTTTATTTATGTAATTATTAAACTTTTTTGTGCAGACATAGATTTTACTTGATGTAGATGCTCACTTTCTAAAATGTTTCTCCTGGCAAATTTTAGTGCCAAATTCTCTTACACTTAACAATATTTGATTTTTAAATTTCATTTCTATGGAATATTTTAACATTTTTCTCTTCGCATCAACTGTAGTGTTCAGTTTTAAAATGTGTTCAGTGACAATATGTTAGATTTTTACATCTCTGCATGAAAAACCTTCCATGAAAATTTGATTTATCCGGACTATGTGTATTTGTTCACCATGACACATATAGTAAAGCTTGAGATTTAAAAAATTCCATAGTAGCCACTGGCTCTATAAAGTTCAGTGGCTACTTTGATATTGTTAGTGGTCATAATTTTTAGTACTCCTTTAATTTTCGATTTTGATGCTCCTACTCCTTCTTGCTACATCTGCTATTTTGTTATATAGTCTTGTATTAAATAAGGAATAAGTGGGGTAAAATGAACAGTCTAGAGAAAACAGACAACAATGTAAAATGCACTGATTTTATGGCTTATGGATTTTTGTTCATTTACATGATATGCAATATTACTAAACTAATTTAATTGATTTTGCGATATGATTTCAGTATATAATGTCAACACTTATCATCATTCTTATTTTCTATAGAGTTTCTTGTTAGACACTCTATAGAACATAAAAGTTTACTTTGCTGCAGCATTTTTGTGTTTCAAAGCTCTAGAAATCTTGATGATACAAAGGCTACATCATTTTCAAGGAATATATTTCTGCATCAAGTTATCCAGATATCTACATTATTCCTGTTCAGTATGTCTGTTTTGCAGTGTTTTTCAATTATTTTGCTTTCAAATTAATTATCCATTTATTTTCTTGTTTTCCTATAGTAGCATAGGGTCTAAATGTGTGGAGAGAATGTCTCCTTTGATATGCCAGATAGCCAAAATCCTACTATTTTGTTGTCTTTCTGATAATTATAATCTTCCTGGTATGACTTTTAACGAATGTCTCAGAGGATATAATTTCCATTCCATTCATTCTTGTATAATTTGGTTCGTTCTATTTCGCCTTTCATACTGTTTGGCCCTCTGATTCTACTGGTATACTTTTTTTCCCCTATGGGGTATTATGTCATTTTTGCAGTAATATACTTTGTGTTTTACTTATTATATATATATATATATATTGTTGCGGAACTGCTCTTCTTGTTTAAGGGGTTCATCGTCCTAAAGTCCAGTTGGTGTAGAACCTGCTGGTAAAAAGTCCACTGGTCAGGATGAAATATAACTTTATTGCTCCTAGAACTTCGTGGAACAATCAGCTGTACAAAATTCCCAAGCACAATTAAACAGTAATGTGCTTTTAACAGTTCTCTTAGATCAGAAGCTCTCACAAATGCTGTATTTCTCACACAAAATAAGTCACTTTCACAGGCGAAAATATTCAAGAGATATCGTACACAATCCCTTAAGACACAGCAATGAAGAATTTACGCACAGCACTTTGAAAACAGCTTCGTAAAGCAAGCTAAAACACGGCTTCTATAGCGCTATCAATTCACAAAGCAAGCGTACTCTCACTGACAGCTCTTCACACATTGAGCGTTCAACTCGCACTGAATTGCCGGGGCAGCGCGCTGGTGGAATTTATAGAGGAGACAGAAGCTGTGGGAAGTTTCTAGAAAAGTATATTCCTTGAAGATTCCAGATAAAGCGGTACTTCTGATTACGTCATAGAAGAGAAATGTTAGGTTATTATGCGTTTTTAATGCAGGAAAAACAACTTCCAGGCCCCATTGGGAAAATCGCGCCAAATGACCAAAAAGTCGCCAAGCTTGGCGACTTTTGGCAAAATATCACCAAATTTGGCACCAAAAATAAGTCCCCAAATGTGGAGAGATCGAAGCCCTAGGACTAATATTTCTCCAGATTTCTAGAAGCCCCATAGAAAAACATATGGGAAAGCAAAACCTCCGTATCTCCGGTTCTAATTGGCCGATTTTGATGCAACAAAAAGCAAAATTTATCTATTTGAAGCGTAGAATACAAATTTTAAACTATTTTAAGCCCCAGAGCAGCGGGTTGCCCCGAAAATTCATAACAATATATAAAATATAAAACAGCAAAACTTATGTAGTATGGATATCCTATTAATCCTTCGAACAAGTGATAGCACATAACAAAAAGAAGAAGAAGAAAAATGGAAACAATAGGCCACAGATGTTCTAAGAAAATAGAGCTATCAAAGCTAAAAAAGTTTAGATCTATAAAACAAGTGATCTCGCATGGGACTAAACCTAACAACAAGAACCCAAACAAATCAAAGATGTGGCACTTGGAATGGAAAATTGAAATCTAACACTCCATTATTAAGTGCCACCGCGTTCATATTTCAATTTAATGGAATAACAAAATAGTTAGGTTTCTGCAGGTTACGTGACAAAAAAATTCAAAAAAGAACCCAGGGGCACAACCATAGCTGATGAAGGGGGAAAAAAACTTGGTAAAGATCCAAACATGGAGGGAAAAACTCAGAGATGATGCCAATATTTGAAAAAAAGGTGATGCCAACATAGAATTTTAAATGACAAAAATAAGCAGCAAGATCCAAGTGTTGTGATTCCTTTTGAAGTCATTATTTGTTATAATATCAAATTAAAGTAAAGTGAAAAATATGATAATTAAAAAAAAAAATAGTTAACACTAATCAGTGAAATTTAACAATAAGTAAAATTACAATTAATAATTAATTGTTGGTTATAAAGTTAGATTTTTTCATATAAATAAACTAAATCACATTAATGAAGTAAAATAATAATGAAGTGTTTGAAATTTTATTTATTTTGTGTATCTTAATAACATTTGCTGATGGCTGACAAAATATTTTTTTTGTTTACTTGTTCTGTAATTAACGTTTTGGCACCAAACATCTAAAAGATCATTATTCTGGCTATCGTGTTGCCATCTTAGTGTAAGGTAACTATACATACGTTCAAGTAATTGAAATTATTGGTGTAACAATTTTCTTTTAAATACTAATTATTTGAAACATGGTTTGTAAGAGCTGACAGTAATTTTTAGGGTTGACAAATGGGGTTTTTTAGAGCTGATTTTAATTTTTCATTAATAGCATTGATTGGGACTTGGTAATTTTCCCTTAAGAAAATTCTCAGAATTTTCATAATTACTTTTAGTTTTTTTAGTCCTTTTCAATATATTTACCTTTTCTAGAAATCTCTTAATTTTCTTTTCTAATTCTATTAATATTCAACGAACGAACATCGATTCTTACTATATCGACTGAATTGTGGAAAATTTCATCATCATCGGCGGAAGGATAACATCGATGCACTCACGCTAGTCAAAGTTTCAAATAAAGAATGTAATGTATTTAATATTTTCTTCAACAAAAACATCTTTTAAATATGAATCCACCAGCAAAGCATAATTAACAATAGTCAACAATAACAATACTTAAAGTTTTAAACAGCCATCATTTGTTTTCCAAGAGAACTACTTCCCAGGCGGAAGGTTCCACTGACTACGCGCTGAATGCATAAATAGAGGTGACGAGCGTGGGAGCGGTCTTCTGGTTCCGGCAATTGAGATTTGATTTTGACGATTGCTTTTGGCTGACCCTCTGCTTTTGTTCCAAGTGACGCCGTGCCATCCAGAGATGATAAGATACAGGAAGAGCTAATATGAGCGATGGGGGCCCCCTTCTTCAATCAACTAACCGATAAGTTCTTTCTTTCTCTCTCTTCTCTAATTTTTTTATTTTTTTTTTATTTATTTTTTTTTTATTATTATTATGAGCTCAAAGAGTTTAGGTAAAATTTACGAAAATGTCAGCTCGGGTTTAGGGTTAAATGAGAAAATGGCGTATCATAAAATTGTTATACTTTTAAGAATTTTCAAGTAATTTGTTTAATAATATTTCAAATGTAAGAGATTTAAAGGTTTAATTAATAAATGTAATTTTGTTTGTGTAAAAATGGCTCCTCTTCATTTACCACACTTCGTGTAAATTTATTTCAGTAGTTCTTTTTCAGGTTTTTATTTATTTTTTTTTAATTTAGCCTAATGGAGATTGCACGTAAGGCCGAGAACCTGGTTAGTACATTGCGGTCACAACACTTTTAAGATTAAGCTTTTAATTTTCTAGGCATGGATTATGAAGATGATAACTGGTTAGTATTTAATTAGTAGTTTTTGAGTTGGATAAGTCGCAGCGTAACACAAGGAGTAAAAAAGACAGAAAAATTAAACAACCAGATGATATTGTAGTCAGAAACAATGTAGTTAAAATGAAAGACTATATAACAAAAACAGTAAATGGGGGGGAAAGGAATTGTAAAATACTAAAAATCTAGTATAGCAAAAGAATGGGAACAAAGTACAGGCTTAAATAGCTAAAGAGTATAAAAGGAATATATAAAAATAAATAAAGAAATAAAAATTAATTAATTAAAATTTAATTTTTTTAAATATATAATACTGCTTTCAGTATGTCAAATTAAGTAAAAAAAAAATATTTAAAGTTAATAATAATTAGTAATGGTAAGTAATAAAAAATTAATATTATTTATATGTTAAAGTTATACTGCATATACTACTTGAAGTAATTAAAAAACTTTGTAAAAAACACACATAAGAAGTAAAAGGAAAGAGGATACGCGTTTTGTTCAAAAATTGTTTTGAACTTCTTCAGTCCAAGCCCTTCGACGTAAAGAAGCCTTCGGTTTAATTAATAAATGTAATTTTGTTTGTGTAAAAATGGCTCCTCTTCATTTACCACACTTCGTGTAAATTTATTTCAGCAGTTCTTTTTCAGGTTTTTTTTTTTTTTTTTTTTTAATTTAGCCTAATGGAGATTGCACGTAAGGCCGAGAACCTGGTTAGTATATTGCGGTCACAACACTTTTAAGATTAAGCTTTTAATTTTCTAGGCATGGATTATGAAGATGATAACTGGTTAGTATTTAATTAGTGGTTTTTGAGTTGGATAAGTCGCAGCGTAAAGCGCCTTCGACTTAAGAAGTTCAAAACAATTTTTGAACGAAACGCGTATCCTCTTTCCTTTTACTTCTTATGTGTGTTTTTTACAAAGTTTTTTAATTACTTTAACGTTTAACACCAGTATTTTGAGTGTTTTTTCAGATATACTACTTGATAATATATTTGTAACAATGCACTTAGTATGGCTTATATCTGGATCAGTAAGTAAAAAGAAAGAAAAAAAAATACCCCAAAAAGGAGAACGTACCAGTGATCAACAAATCTTCTAATTCTTATTGTTATTATAATATTTATTTATATATTTATTTTTGTATAAAATATATAAATCTATATTTTATGGAATTTTTGTACATTTTTTTTAATAATTCTTTACATAGTTATTTTAAGCTTTACTAATAACCATCATCCATCCCATCCTCTCCATCCAAAAATTCTTATTTGGACACATAAAATTACTTAGCACATAATACATTAATGATTTTAAAAATCTAACAGGATATTGATATTTTAGAGCTATTTTATATAAATATGTTAAATTATTAGCCTTAAAACTGTTGGTACATAGACTCTATTCTATACTTATGATTATTGATTATATTCCTAAAATCAAAATGTGTATACAGGAAGAGAAATGAGTAAATGCATTAACATGAAAATTAAATTCATCTCTTTTATTAAATATATTGAATGAAAGACACTTATCATCATTAATTTTAATGAATAATAAATTTTCTAAATCTAAAAAATTTATTAATCTATTATCACTAGGATTCTTTATTAATTCTAGGGGTGAATGGTAAGCTATTTGTAAATTGTCAGAATCAGTATAATTATTGTCAGTAGCTATTATAATTATGTCATCTAAATACCTATATATTATAAGAGATTGGTTATTGTAATTTTTTTTCTTAGCGATATAAATATAGATCTGCTAAACAACAAGAGTTAGATCTACCCTGTGGGATTCCTATTCCTAAAACTTGCTTGCATTATTTTTTACTATGCAAAATGTAATTATTATAAACAGTGAACTTAACAAATCTTGGAAACAATTAGTATCTATATTAGAAGGCAAGTTAATATTATACTCACTAATAATAAATAGATTTAATATGGCATTGTACAAATCTTCTAATTGTATGCTATTGAATAGGTCTTTAAAGTCATTAAATATAAGTTGTATTTATTTTATTTTTTATTTTAGGGAAGTTTAAATAAAGTGGAGTAAAATGATCATAGTGTTATACTGATCTAGTATTTATACTCTAAGAATATTTTTATCATTTTAGATGTTCCTTTTTTATATCAGTAATACATCTTATTAGATACTGAATAATAGCTTGAATAAATAATAAGTTTCGTCATTCTGCTTTCGTTTTTGCTACAAAATACTCTTAACTTTTGATTGAAAAATTAAAATTTCCTGTGGAACTGTTTAGTAAAGTATGTGTTCTCCATTTTAAAGTTGATCTTATTCATATAACATTTTACCTCATAATTTAGGACAAAATGATCATAATAAGCCAGAAAAACTGATGATTAAACAGTTTTAATGTTTATAAAAGAACCAACTAAAATTTGTAGCAACTCTCAGACAATGCAGTGTAAAATATTCATCAAAAAAAGTTTAAGTATGGTGCATTATTTCAGATGTGTAGCTTGGTAAATTTAAAAACAGATAAATTTATGGCCATTTTACTCCACCTGACCCTACTAAGATATTTAATAGAAAACATATTACAATTTTCAGTCAATTAAAAACAGGGTATCCATTAAAAAAAATTAAACTACTTGTAATAAATTTATTTTTTAATGAAGCTCTTGCCATATTTTGTAGGGCCTATGTTTATTGGTCAGCTTTCAAAAGCTAGAAACAACTATCCTTTAAAACCTGGAATGTTTTTGTCTGATGGTAATTCATTATTTAACTTTATATTTTACATTTTATACTTTTTAATTCATGCTGTATTGTTTATACAAAACATTTTAAAATAGAAAATTAGATATTTAATATATAGAAAATCCCTTTATTAGATTGTAATTGGAACTACAATATTTTCCCCAGTTATAATCTAATAAAGAGATTTGTTAAATATCAAACATTTAATGTTCTTGTTCATAATGTAGCAATAATATAAAATATCCTTGCACATTAAATGTTCTTGAATGTTAAATGATATTTAGCATACACTGATGCAGTGTACTGATAAAATAAGTGGTGATATGAGTTTTTGTATTATGAAAAAGAATTAATCACATGTACTCAATGATAGTCTAAAATTCATCATTTTTAAAAGTTGAAATTTTAAAAAATTATAGCTAAGTGTGTACCTTGATTTCTAAAACGCAAATCGGAAAGCTACAAAAATAGAAATTACTCAGATATTTAAATCAATTTGAAGCTTTAGGCAAGTGTATATTCTAAATGCATTTTAATTTGTAATAAAAATTAGATGTACCATTACACCTCTGAAACAAAATGTTCCCATTTGTAATAACTCTCAAAAAGTTACATTTTCCCACTCAAATAAAAACTTATCTATCTTATGTATGTTTATTTTCTACCTGATCATCATACACTTAATGCAACGTGATGCTGTAAATTTTAGGAAAAGGTTAAAGCAACATATGAGTGTAAAACCTCCTTAAAGCTGGTGTCACAACAAAATGTATAAAATCCTCTGAACAATAAAAATCATTTCTTTTGTGCTGATTTTTTATCGTCATTAGTTTAATACCTTAAAGAATATTCAGGGGAGGGGATTCCTTAAATGAAGAAGCCAGAATATCTTTATTTGCTACATGTCCTATTAATTGTACAGAAATAGGAAAATTCTCAGTATATTTTAGAAAATGTATAAAAGTGAGTGTGATGGAGATCACATATCTAATTTAATAATCATTTACTTTGGCTTTCTTTAATGTAATCTATCCAAAATCAAGAATTCTAAATCACTTCTGTTTCTTATTTTTCTGCCATTTCGGGTTTTAAATCTGTATATTTGCTTTTCCCCGTATGCACTATTCTTTTTGTTTATTCATCTCTTCGGACCGGTGTGCTAAAAATAGATTAAAATTGCGTCCATTTGCAAAATCAACGGCTTTTTGTTTCCCCTCTTTTGGCATAGCATTGGCATAAGTTATTTTTTGTTGCCCTGCCTCGTCTTCAAAATTATTTGCTCGCGATTACGTCATTTTAATTTTATTGGATTAACTGTTAGGGTTGCTCTGGAATTGGCATTATGGATTTCAGCCAAGTGTTTGTTCTCGCCAATGTAATTCTGTGCTGGCGTAATTTTTAAGTCATTCCACCTTAATTTCACTGTCTATATAGGACGTATTTTTATTTCGCTGAGCCACCACCTACCACCATCCGTTATAATAAGTTTGTCTGAATAGTATCTTTTTAATAAAACAGTTTTAAGTATTTAACGTCTTTTTATTATATTGCAACTAAGTGTATTGAACCTGGATTTCCATGTGTCACAACGCAAGTCTTAATAATTTAAACAGCCCTACTAATTAACTTCTTTACAGTGAGATTTACAGAGGTCATAGTGATCCTATGTTTAGAGTGTTTAGTTTGTAGTCAAAGTTTGTAAGCTCTATCCCCTGACTGACTCCTGAAAACCACTAAGTATATATTCAATTTGTGGTTTCTCCCAGTTTTTTGCATGTGTCAGCATTCAGAAGTTTCTCCCCCACCTGATGTCAATCTGAATTGTAAAGGTGCAGAATTTTTAGAAAAAGTCCAAGAAATCCATTCAACAAAAAGAAAAAATCCACAGTGACTCCACTCGACTTTCTTAACACTTGATATTTACCAAGCAT
The DNA here is from genome assembly GCA_038373885.1 of Cheiracanthium punctorium. Lineage (NCBI taxonomy): Eukaryota > Metazoa > Arthropoda > Arachnida > Araneae > Cheiracanthiidae > Cheiracanthium > Cheiracanthium punctorium. Next base: position 17,565 of record JAWZYV010003359.1, on the reverse strand, counting down.
TTAAATAAATTTCATTCAACCAGTCAGATCTAGTGCTCAGGCTGGAGAGCACTTAAGGGTGTAGTTCGAAAAAATAAAATCTCCCTCATGGTCTAAGTACACAAATCAGAATAAGCTAATTGCACTAGGGGCTCGAAAAAATTCTGGATGATTCTTTCTAAGCTGTATTACACACCGCAATAAATGAACAACAATGCCTTTTATTATAAAACTTTCAGGAAAAAATTATTCAACATGGAATTGCACAGTAAAAAAGTTTCAAAAAGTGGCATATCCTGCTAAATTTCCGATTTTTGAGAATTTTTTCTGAAAGTTTCGCTATTGATACAGGTTTATTGTTTATTACTGTGTATAATACAGCTTGTAACGAGACATTCTAAGAATTTTGAAGTGCATTACATAATTAGTTTATTTGTATTTATGTACCAAAATCACATTGTTTTTTGAAACTACACTGTAAAAATGATTTGAATGTATAGGCCGTAATGTATAAGAATACTTTTTCATAGTCCTGTAAAAAGCTGTACTGCCTACACCCACTAAAATTTATGCTGTATGTAAGACAGTGACCTATAATATGCGTAGCTAATTTGATGTCAATCAAGTGCACCATTTAGACACTAGCTCACTTTAAATGATTTACGTCCTTAGGCAGTAATATATTAGAATTACTTTTTGAAAGTCTGTGAACAAACGATCAGCTCTACATACACTAATATCTATGCAGGTCATAAAATCGTGACCCATAATATACATACTCAATTTGAGCTCAATCGAATGCACCCTATAGACACTAGCACACTTCATTGAATTTCCGTCCATAGGCTATAATGTAAAAGAACACTCATTTGTTGTCCTGTCAAAAAACTGTCAGTCCTAGACACAGCAAAATCTATGCATATTGTATGATGGTGATGTGCAATATACATAACCGATTTGAACTTCTTTGGATGTACCATTTAGACACTAGCTCATTTTAAATTATTTGCATCCATAAGCATACTGTATAAGAATTATTTTTTGCAATCCCGTGAACAAACTATCAACTCTGCACACAATAAAATCTATGCTGATCATGTGACTGTGACCTTTTATAGAGATTTCCAATTTGTGCTCAATCGAATGCACTTTGGGAGCTAGCACACTTTCAAGAATTTCTGTCCATTGGTCATAATATAAAAAATCTTTTTCTTTGCCCTGTAAAAAAAATAAATTCTTTACACCTTAAAATCAATACCCATCTTATGATGGTGATCTATAGCATGCATACCAAATTTGACCTCAATCAAATGCACTGTTTAAATGCTAGCACACTTTGAAGAATTTCCGCCCATAGGCCATAATGTAAAAGAAATCTTTGTTGTAGACTTGTAAAAAAACTATAAGTCCTATTCACCCCAAAATCAATACCAGTCTCTTGATGGTGGTTTATAACATATCTACCAAATATGAGCTTAATTGAATGCACCATTTAGGAGCTATCATGTTTATTCACACCTCGTAAAAATAGCATTAATGAATTCAGAAGACCTCAAAAAAAATGTAAATATACCAAAATCACGAAGTCGAATTTTTTCATGATTAAAATACTTTCCTTACATGGTACATGTTCAGAAAGTAAAAAGTGACATTGTATAAAAGGAATTATTTGTTGCTGTTATTTACTAAATACTTAAGAAAGTCTAGTTAATATTTTATTCAAACTCATACATAACATTTGGCATGTATGAAATTCAACATTTAATGCATTTTAAAGTCAAGTCTCATTGCTTCTAATAAAATGAAATACCAAAACATGTAAATTTTCTAATTAAGGAGTTTTTATGATTTAAATAAAATTCTATAGTTTGCAGAAAAACTTAATGTACTTAATACTATATATTATAGTTTAATTTTATTGTTCATTCATTTGTCTATCCAAATGGCCAAACTTGTATATTTACATATCATGGGCATCCATGTAAGTACTTGTAGTGGGATGATTTCATATCGGGTTTTCAAAAAGAGTAGTTCTAAACTAATGCGAATAAATTCAGTATGCTACAAAAATGTTTACTATACCAACTTCTATTGGGGGAACATGAATCCCCACTTTCACCCTTTATGGCTGCCCATGGTATATATGGTATGGTATGGTTTGTTTATGTAAAACTTTTATTGTTTTAGAGCCTGGATTCTATTCACCAGAGAAATTTGGGATTCGATTAGAAACAATGATGATGGTTGTGAAAGCTCATACCCCTGTAAGTCTATCATTAAAAGAAAAAATATATATAAAATATTTTTAAGTAGTTCAAAAATTTTACACAAGCTTATGTTATCAAATAATCTTGTGTTTGTAAACACTGTACTTTCTGTACTTGTCTGTTTGGATGTTAAAATTAGTGTTTATGAACTCTCAGTCCCAACACTTATTTTAATAACAAAATGCATATATGTTGTGGGTGTAGGTGTTTATATTTTTAATTTAAACATCCACAATAAATAAAGAGTTAATGAAAATTCTTTTAAAGTATATATCTTATTGCAGCCTATTTTAATGTGTCCCATAATATTTCCATAAAGCTCTTAAATTAATGTGAGTATTAAAAAAATTCACATGTTGAGAGAGACAGATTATTAAATTCATTGCAAAGTTTAATATCTTTTTGTCTAATATTTATTAAATAGAAAGTCTTAAACTTGAATTAAAAGAAACTTAATGCTATTGAATTCAAATTCTGAAAATCATGTTTGCTCTATTGTCTTGGCATTTATGAAATTTGTATTTTTTAAGAAAATGTTAATAGCAAATCAGGGTTTTTTATCTCGTATATACAGGGTTAAACTGTAAGATGATAGTCAAACATTTTAAAATTACCTCAGGGAAGGTGGAAAAATTTTCATTTTAAAATGCTGTTTTTAAAATATAATTAATGCAATATAAGTCATTTTTTATGGGGAAAATTAAACAATGTAGTTAATGTTTGTTCTGTGCCAAATCAGTTTTCACGAGGTTACCAAAAAATAAATAAAACCATAAGTTACATATTAAAATATCGCCTATCTGTTTTCATCAGCAAACTGTATTGTACTAATGATTCAGGAAATTAAACGAATTTTTAGTGAAAACTCTAATAAATAATCTAAAATATAAATTTCTGCACACATTGCACACAGCCCTGAAATGTGTATTTCCTGCATAGCCCAGCTTCTGTATTTTTCTTTAGGGACAGTGCAAACATGAGGGTATCTAAAGTTTTGTTTATTTTACAGATCAGTGGATTTCTCCAAATTTTTTTTCTGATTCATATCAGTGCATTCCACTGGTAGTGTATGAATTTTTTTGGTGGAAAAAACTACGATAAGTGTATTATGCTTCAGCATCCTAATGTCAATCGTTTTCCATTCCTCTTGAGAATAAATATTTTTCCTTTTCTTTAGCATCCTTTATTGAAGCTTCCGTTGCCATAAGAGTAAAAAATGGACCCCTATTTTAAATGTAAATTAATCTTTTACCCTTATTTTACCCCCCTCCCCCTCTAAAAAGAAAGTCTTCAATGAAAAGAGCAGTCTCAGATATGATTGAAAATGAAAAAGAATTCAAATAAATATTGAAACAAAGAATGTCGAAGAATACACAAAAGCAATACAAAAATCTGCAAAATTGATAAATATAACTTTTTCTTTTTAAACACAAAAATTTGCAAAAGCAGATATTTTTGATACAAAAATAGTTTTTTTGTAATACAAAATTAGATTTTTTTTCTGATACAAAAGCCTACAAAACTAATACAAAAGGCCTAAACCTCTGTAGCACCACTGTCCAGTTTATCTCATAGGATCAGTAATATTTGTTTTCAAAAGTACACTTTGTCATCGAGAAAAAAATAATAATATCAAAAAATGATCTCAATGTCATCAAACGCATATATCTCATAGAAAAATACAAAATACAATATGAAAAAATGTTTTAAAAAATTAGTATTTTTTGTTTCTGTTTCACATATTTAATCTAACTTCTTTAAAGTTTATTCCATTTGCTTGTCATTTTTTCTTTTTACTGTCTTTGGTTCAAGAAGTATAACTAAATTAGGATTAAAAAATATCAGTTCTCTTAATTTTAGCTTGGAAAATGGAATTTAAATTGTATTATTCTTCATCTAGTTATTACCTATTAAAAAATGTAATTTATGTGATTTACTCCATTTCAGTATTGTCCTATATGCAGATTTACTCTTAAATGGGTACTTGTTCAATAATTATTTCAAATTCAACTTACTTTTGCATGAATTTGATATTTATTTTACTTTACAGCACAAGTTCAATGATCAAGATTATTACACTTTTGAAACTGTGTCTTTTGTACCCTTTGAACCAAAACTGATTGACCTACGCCTTCTAACTAAAAAGCAGGTAATTACTATGTACATTCATATTTATTGAATCTACATTTCTTCATCCCATTGTCAGGACGGGATCTCTTACATGTAAAATTACTGCCCAGAGTTTTTGTAGTGCACAAGTTTTGAAACTGTGTATTTTTTTTTTTTTTTAATGAACTTGGGGCTAAGGCCCCTAGACTCTCTATGCTCGCTTTTCCTATGAGGTATTCAGCCCCTAATAAGGTTTATTTGTACATATTGCTTGGTTCTTGCATGTTGCTTGGAACATCAAAATTTATCATCAAACTATTTTTAATTATGCGAAACCCATGCAACACCTTGCATATTAGCCAATTACGGTGATTTTTCATAATTTGACGACTTGCATATCTGTATAGTTAATAATTAGCTCTAAGAAAACAGTAATGCACATGTTTTCTTTGATAATAACTATGGAACAGCTAGGATAGCTTACCACCAATGGCGAATTTTCATTATTTGGTGATTTACACATGCTTACAACCTATAATTACTGCTCATGCAAGGTTCCCGGATAACCGTTATTCATATTTTCATATGCATAATCCTTTGCAGATTGGCGTATTTAGCACCACGAATTATATCATCTTGCTGCACTGGCAAATATCCAAAGAGTACTATAACTGCTATAATTGCATAGTTAACGCCACCAAATATTTCTACTGGTAGCAAATACTTCCAGCTGGACCGAACCAGCTTTAAAATAATCTGCATGTTAATTATTTTTCATTTTCAAGATATTGAGTTCTAACATTTTTGAACTCACGGTTTAGATTCACCCTGCTTGGAAAGATACCATTCTGCCAGATAGTACCTAATGCCCAGATGGCACTTTTAAAATCAGTTACAAGTAGCTATTCTGTTTTGGAAAAACGAATAATCGCTAATTCTAAACTCCTGTTGTCTAAGCGAACTTACTATTTGAAAATTGTCAACTTTGTGAAACTCACTTTGAGTTATTTATTTTATGTACTTTTTAATTTGTCGTAAAATGGGTGTAATTCTATTTCATGTTTGTCAATTTCATGTGATTCCTCATACTTGGGATTGCATTGTTGCAAAGGAATTAATGATTTTAAGCCAAATCTGGCAACCATTATGTTTTATTTTTTCAGTTTTTTATTAATATCTTCTAAAATAATTTGATTTTTGAAATTTAAGTCAGCTTATCAGGTTCCTCGGAATTTTCCGTATCCGTGGACATGTTTCTCGAAATACAAATTCCCATGGTTTAGGGGAAGATAACCCAACAAGCTCTTGACAGCAGCCATTACTTTTCTTTAGAATAGAGAGAAACACTGAATATTTTAATTTTATATGTATAAGGTGTTTCTAAAAGAATGACCCGTTAAAAACTAAGAATGACCCGATTCTAAATTTGTATGTTATAAAATTATGGAACACAGAATTCAAATTAATTTTATATTACATGGTTAATAAAGATTTATAATAATTACCTAAATTTATCATTATTATTTTTTATTTTATATTAATCACCTAAATTTAAATTGCTCATGTGAGGGGTACTTATGCGGAGACGGCCAGATAATTTCCCTTTACACAAACAATCTGTGTCTTTGTATGATTTATACAATTTTTTAATCCTCTTTGCAACAGGAAGTAGACACCAGGGTATTCTCAACAAAAGTCTTCCTGAAGAATTGCTATGGACTCGCACTTTGCAAAGTGTTTAGCACAAAATGATATCTGTTGTGCAGTTGCCATCTTCACAAATATTGAAGTGGTAGGCAGTGGTGACTCGTGGGTTCTATTAAGACTACTAAATCATTTGAAAGGAGGATCACAAAACAAATTTCGAAAATTAAATATGCAGATACGACGCACCTTACAAGTTAAAATAGATTTGCATTTCCAGCAGTTAATTTTTTTTTTTTTAAATGCATGCAACTGAGAGAAAACAAGTCATCTGTGGTCTTATATTTTGTCACCAAGATAAGTTTTAGCAAAGCTGCTGTCTTGATTCATTTTATTTCAATTTTTTTTCAAAGGATAATATTGAAAAATGCCATTGCTTTAGCTCCGAAACACGTCTTTTACTCCCATCTTTATTATTTACACTAGTTTGTAAAAAAATAATGTAGTGAAAAATGATAGAAATAAAGAAAACATTAAGAAAATGAAATAAAAATTAATTAACTAACCGAACATAACAAACAAAGGCAAAATCCGAAAGCGATACCGCAAAAGATTGGCCCTGGGTGCACAATGAAATTGTGCAAACGTAATAATTTCACCAGTGCCGTAGTTCTCCCTGGCTGTCTCACGGCTTCAGATCCCAGAGAGTCGTTCAGAGGGAAAATTTTCCGTTCGCACGTGCGATTAATTCAAGACTGTGCTGTAATAACCTACACTACAGCGCGTTAGCTATAATAAGACTATTTAATGGGGGAGAGGGGAGAGAGTAAAACTTACATTTTAAATTCACATAAATCTAGAAGTGTGCTTAATATTTCTTCAAAATTTAATTTGTTTATTCTTTAGTTTTTTCTTTGGGGTTTCACGTGCTCATGTGTTCCAATGGAGGAGCCGCCACTCGTGGTGGGTGATGAACAGAAAGAACATTAGCACTACATGTCGGCAACTGTGTGAGACTCAAAAATTTTCCCTTTCTACTAATATATTATTCAATCAAATCAAATTAAAATCTTAATAGTTATAATTTTTGAAAATCGGATCATTCTTTTTGAAGCACCTGGTATTAGAGAATTTAACTTACAGCTTGTGAAACTGAGCTGAGTAATTCATTTGTATAACTCTGTTCTTATTGCATTTAAAAAATCGAAGCATATTTATCAAAAATATTTTATTAAAATATATTTTTTTAATTGTTTTACCGAGAGAGGCTTCATAAACATAATTATTTTCTGATATTGTATTTTTTATTATTATTAAAATTGAACCATTTAATAATTTCTTATTTCTCTGCTTTTATTCAGAAAGAATGGCTTAATTGGTATAACATGAAATCCAGAAATTCCGTTGGGTTGGAACTAAGAAAACAAAACAGGAAAAGAGGTTTTCATTGGTTGCTTTCCAAAACAGAATATATCCCAGTTGAAGAATGCAATGAAGCTGCTCTTTCCAATAGCCCATCTCATCTGCCATCAAACATTTTTAGTTTCATTGTAGCTATTTTTATTATGATTCTTATATAGGTTCATTAAATGTGTTTAATGTGATTGTTCTAGTCAACTGATTATATAATTTCTCAAAAGATGTAATTTTTTTAATGAAATATTGTTATTTTAAGTGCAATGTTTAAAAAATTACTTATGGATGTGAGGAAATGTAGATTTAAACAGCACACATAAAGGGCATTGAACAGTAATGTCATTTTTTCATAGTTCAATATATCAACTAGTCAAAATTACTGAAGTTAATATTACCATTTGGCATGTATGTGAAATTTGTAAAGTCTCAAGAGAGGATTTACAAAAATTCCTAACCCATGTTGGGTAGGAGGCCAAAACATTCTTTTCACATATCCCATTCAAAGAAGAAGAAAAAAAGAAAGATTTATAAAATTCTGGCTGTAAAATGCAACACACATGAATATCTAAAAATTTGTTTCAGGACATTTTGAAATTTGTTCTTCAAGTTTAGTTGGCGACCACACACACTCTTCCCGTTTTCAAATATTTTTCTTGAACTGTTATCCGTGAAATTCTTGCTTTAAAATGTAAAAAATACAAATCTATTGTTTAGGCACACCTACTTCATCATTAAAAACTTATATAAAAATATATTTGTTTGAATTTAATGTAAAAAACAACACATTACTTTCAGATACACCTAATATATATATGGTAAAGAACTGGAGAAGCTCTCAAGACCTCATCAGAAAGTTCTGTAGGAGCTTTGTAAAGCCCACACAACTTTGTACTTCTGACTGTTATAAACATTTAAAAAGTGGGTTAATTTTAAGCATTTAGCAGTTTGTATTTGGTATTGTAAAGCCTGTCTTAACACCCTGTGACTCCCAAGTACATTTTTAAAGATAAACCTTAAATTCCAAAGATGGCCAAGTTGGTGTTGAGTGACGACTTTCCTTCCTCAAGGTAATGTCTTTGCTTTTCAGATAGATATATCTCTTCGCTGTGTAAAAATTGGCCAACTTAGTGCAAATCTATAGGAAATGTCCTCTACGTCAATATTGAAGGTGAGTGCTAGTTTAAGTGTTTCACTCCTGAGGTCTGTGTATGGGAACCTCTCTTACTAGCCTCATAAAATCTAAACCGTCTAATTTTTATAAAATTTTGACTTTACCTTTAGAAAGATGAATGATTTTGCTATAAATAGAAAACAATATATGATAACACTGAGCTGTTTTTGTTCATGAAATCACTTGTTGTTTTGTATAATTTTCAAAATCACACAAAATTATTAGGAGGACCAAAAAGTAATGTTGTTTTTTCATATATCAAAATTTTCTAACCAAAACTACTGAAACTAATAATACAAAATTTGGCATGTATGTGATTTTTTTAACATGGATGCTGGATTAGATTGCATTTTTCCAAATTCTTAGCTTATGTGGGGTAGGGGTAGGATTACTAGATGTCCGGAACTAGACCGGACAACCCAAGTTTTTTAGTGCTGTCCAGGATTTGAAAATTTCCGGGGTTACTGAAATTCGAGATATATGGTCATCAAGTGGTTTTTAGACTTATGATGATGTCATAAGTGCAGCATTGTCCATGCAGAGAGGAGATATTCCATACAAAAACCACTGCACTACACTTAGTGACATCAATCTCGTTACAGTGAACTAAACTTTTATGAATGAATAAAATGAATGAATGAATAAAATGCTTTTATTAAAGAAAATTATTCAAATTAATTAAATCAATGAAATTTCACTTTAACAGATTTTTGAGAATTGCAATTTTCCCTTGAAATTTGTTATAATGAAGCAGAGATTTTACTTAAGTCCTGAGATGGACCCCCAAAAAATAGGGTCCTGGTGGACTTTAAAAAATATTGTAGGCCTAGGTAGGGACCAAAATATTTTTTTCATATAATTCAGTCTCAAAGAAAGACGTATGTATAAAACTCTTTCTTTAAAATAAAACACTCACGAATACCTAAAAATTAATTTCAGACAGTTTGAAATTAGTTCTTCAAGGAAAATATGTGTGAAATAAGCAGGAGAGTGCCCTGCTTATTTCACACATACACACACACATATATATCTTTTCCTCTTGAAAGGAAAAGATATATATGTGTGTGTGTGTAAAATTCTTGCTTTAAAATGTAACAAATAAAAATCCTATGTCTAGGCACAGCTTGCTTGTCATTAAAAACTTGTTAAAATTTTGTTTGTTTGAATTTAATGTTAAAAAAAAAAAAAACATAACTTTTTGATTCCCCTAATACTAGCCCCCTAAAATGTCAATTCCAAGAATGTTTTTTTTTCTGCAACGTACGGCATCATTGTTGGTATCTAAAACCTAGGAAAAATATTTAATGTTTAAGTTGTTATTAGAGGAGAGGAGAGTATTAAGGAATACCAAGTTTTTGGCTCTGTTAGGTGCTGTTGTCACATGGGAATACCATGAACTATACTCAAGAAAGATTCCCATGTTACAATGCAGTGAGAGTTGACCGCTTTTTGTTGTTGTGCCACTCACTTTAGAACTCAAGTATGTTTTGTGATTTTCAAGAGTTTTTGCAGATAAGTTTTCAAAAATTTTAACCTGTTAGTATACATGTGATCTGAACATTGATATTTTAGCACAATGCACACTAAAAGAATTGTATTTTTCTTTCTGTGGTTGTTTTTCAGCTGACAATGTTTTGCCCATCAGTTTAAAGGTTCATTTTCCTAGATGGCATGCCAAGTGCCAAGTGTTATGAAATACTAGGTAATTGTTGGATTTCATGCCATCAACTAAAGAACCAGAAAACAAAGGCACTGAATGTATCTTCTGTAATGGAAAATTCTTCGAAAATCACCAAGGAGAAATTTGGATTCAGTGCTTCAGCTGTTCTCTGTGGATTCACCTTGACTATACCGGAGCAGAGAAAGAAGATTATATCTGCAACTTTTTAAAATAGACTTGAAGCAGAAATGTCTTGAATATAATCTTAAAAATATGGTTATATAGTTAAAAATAGCTATGATTTATTAAGTACAGTGTTCGCCACTTATTGCAGTCACATCAGGATGGATTGAGATTGACCAGTATAACCGAAATCCAAAATAAATGGCCGGACTAAAATAAAAGTGCAAAAATTTAAGAAAAGAAAATCAGTAAATTAAAACAAAATATATGAAATATACTAGTCAATAGCTTAATGTATGCAAATATTTATTTAAGAAGTGAACAAGCGGGGAAAAATACATATGTGCATTTATATATTAAAAAAATATGTATACAACTTCTTGGGGGGAAAAATCCAAAATTAAAAAGTGTTTTAGGGATATAGTATCGTGTAGCACAAATTTAATTTCTCTTAATGTTGAAAAGAGGTGATCATTTACGTTGCTCTACGTACATAAGGTGTCTATAATGTTCGGAAAATTTACTCTTGTGGCACGTAGATGGTTCGGGTGTACATCGTGGTCATCATCATCTGGTATCATTGGTTTTGTGTGTTGGATTGATCATTACTTTTATCAAAATTCAGTTAAGTGTATTAACAATTCCTTTGATTGAATTACCTTAACACCCTCACACAAATATGAGTCATCTTCGACTGGCTTTCATTTTTCCCTTAAAGCTAATTACGTTGAAATTTCACCTAATCTTCGAAGATTACCTGACCATATAATGCAGCACTCACTACCGAGGTAACTTGCGGAAAACAAATGCAATTTGGCCATTTCATTCTGATCATACCGATTTTCACCAGATAAACCACCTATTCCATATTACTCAACTATTTCATATTAACCTCCATTTGTAACTTTTTAATGAATTTTTTCTATAACAGCAGATTTTTTTTTTTTTTTTTTTTACATGTGACATTTCATTACAATTAGTTATAGTAAGTACTCATAATGATTTTGAGAATTTTATTCAAAAACCTGTTCAAGTTATTGTTAGAAATGTAAATGGTATTCCTTAATATTTCCTCTCCTCTATAACTTTATGTCTGAAGCGAATGTAATAACAAGATCCAAAACGAACTTTTATTCCTTTAACACAGCCGTAGAAAAAATATATCGAGAACTAACTTAATTTTATTACAATTTTGAATAATAGTCATATGTGTTGCCAAACTTATAGTCTCGTGATAATCTAGTGATTCCGTGTTTCCTGTTTCCTTACATTCGGCCATCCTAATAAATGGACGCCCTCGGCCATGAATTTTGAAAACTTCATCAACTTAGTCCATTTAAAGCACATAATCCTTGAGATAAACAGGCATTTTCTTGGTTCGTTTTCGAAAGTTTTTCTCATTGCTTGAATCCTGCTGTGAAATAATAGTATCTGGTACAATATGTGGGACGTTGTGAGTTTCACTGGCATCAACATCAATTTCACTGGCATTGGCATCTTTTTCACTGGTATTGACACCTTCACAGTACTAAAGTTTTCATCATCATTAGTGATATGAAACAGTTTCATTTGAGATGCATGAGCAGTTGTGGTGTAGGGACGTCTTGAACATCCTTGTCCAATTTTTCTGAAATCGGTCACTTGGTATACATCTGCTGGAAGTAATTTCATCACTACAAGGGGTCCTCGATATCGCGCTTGTGTTTTGGTACTATTTCTTGTAGCTTCCGGTAACCGTTTAATAACAACAATATCGCCAACAGAATATTTATCAGCAATACAATGACGTTTATCAAAAAGAAACTTCATTTTATCTTGAGCTTTCAAAATGTTTTCCTGTGCTTCTTTGCGAAGTAATTCAGGTGCTGTATATTCATCAGATGTTGGTACTAATTCCTTTGGGAATTGATCCAATTTAGTAGGCTTATAACTGTACAAAAGCTCAAAAGGTGGTTTGCCTGTAGATTTGCTAGGAGCCCAATTGATGCATCTCTGTATTTCGGGTAGTACTTTATCCCAATCTTTTTGTGACTCAGTTCGTATGCTTGAAGAAATCATGGATAAAAGAATGCGGTTAATTCTCTCAACTTGCCCATTGGCAGCTGGTCTTTGACTACAGTTTAAAGTATGCTTAATACCATTCTTTAAACAAAACTCTTTAAATGCTGCAGATGTAAAGCATATTCCTCGATCAGTTACAACTCTAATAGGACTTCCAAAATCATTAATAAAGTCTTCCAAGTGTCTTAACACACATTTGGTCGAGCAAATTACACAGGGTCTTAAACGAATAAATTTTGTTAAATTATCTATGAATACTAACAGTTCTGTGTTGCGAGATGAACTTGTGACAAAAGGCCGCAGAAAATCCACATGGACGGACAATGTCAAACGGTCGTTTACCTGGTAGAATCGGATTCAATTTTCCTTGAACCTTTCCTGCAGGAACTTTCGTGAAAGCACATGTAACACATTACCTTATGTGATTTTTGATATATTCTGCCATGCGAGGAAACTAGAACTGCTGAGTTATTAATTTAGTCACCTTATCAACCCCAAAATGTCCTGAAAAATCATGGAAGCGCACAGCAAAATATTTTCTCATAGATCTAGGCATTACAAATAACTTCTTATACACACCATTATTGCATTTTATACGATATAATATGCCATTTACTAGCTCGTATTTATCTTCAATGTTCCTGTTTTCCTTCTTAGATCCATAATTCTTCAATACACTAATAATCTTTTACAACTCTTCATCTTGCGTTTGTATTAAAGATATTTTATCTTCTTCTGTACAGATATAAAATGCATTAAACTGTACTTCATCTTTAGAGCTACTTGCAACAACTTCATCGAGTTGCTCAGTATCGTCATTTATAATTGGAGCACGACTGACACCGTCCACATGAGCCATTTGAGAACCAGACCTATGTTTAACAGTGTAGTCAAATTCATTTAACTGTTCAACCCATCTTGCTATCTGAGGTTTTATGTTCTTTTGACTGTTTAAATATGTTATTGCAGAACAGTCCGTTACCAGAGTAAAATGGGGACCAAGCAGCAGTGGCCGCAGACGGGTTACTGACCAAATTACTGCTATCAGTTCTAGTCTACTCGAGTGATAATTTCTTTCATCGGGATTAGTATACCTGCTGACACAGTAAACTAAGCGAAGAGCATTGTCAAATAATTTTAAGACAGGTTTCGATATTAAAATGCGACGTAGTCTTTCAAATACATCTTGATATTCAGTGTTCCAAATAAATGGTTGATCCTTCTTTAGTAAACAAGTCAATGGAGTAGCAATTGTGGCATATCTCTCAATAAAACGGCGAAAAAAACTAGTTAAACCTAAAAATTGGCAGAGTTCATCCTTGGATTTTGGAACAAGAAATTCTGCAACTGCAGCCAGCTTTCTTGGCCCAGGTTTGATACCTTCTCGACTAACAACGAACCCCAAGTACTCAATTTCTGTCATGGCGAACTCTCATTTAGATAACTTCAGTGTTATTCCGGCATTGCTTAATTTTTTGAGTATTGCAATCTGCACAATTCGGGAATGCAATCCGCACTGTTTTGCGCTTTGGGTATTGGTACGCTAGGTATTGGAAGACATAAATCTATATCTAATTCTATACATGGAAAATATTTTATTTGGGGAGAAATAGTAGTGGACGCAATCCCGCGAAGCGAAAAACAGTGCGGAATTGCATTCCCTAATTCACTCAGGGCCGTAGCGCTATGGACGGCTGAACCCCATAGCGCCCCCAGCATACCTTCAAGAGTACAGCAATTAACAGGCACCAGGAATACTCTTTTTAAAAAATTAAGTCTTTACAGCATATATCCCTATGTATAAAAATGAACATTTTCTGATCATTAGAAGAATATTGCTCTTTGCCTAAGAAAATTAATAAAGCAAATCCAGTGTCTCTACGTGGAATAGTTTCCAAGATGTATGAATTTGAAAATTTTGGCATTTGTCAGCAAGCAATAAGGGAATGTCTCCAACGTGAGAAAAATTTAGTTACTTTATAAAAGATGTTAATTTATGTTAATAGTTACTCGATAGACGCAGTTGACTTCTCAAATCGCAATTCGGCAAGCACTTTCCTATAACGCATGTTTTGCAGTTTCCAGTGAATGTTCTCACACCATAATAACACACACCATTATTTTGTCATTCTCTTTTACACTTTAAAATCTCTTCTCTAGAAGCGTGACGTAATTATTGCATGACCCCCTAAAAGACTAAATTTTCTACTTTCATAAAACAGTACTGATCATTTTAGGTAAAACTGCACCTGCTAATTTCACACACTGCGGCTCTGGAGAAGTAATAGACAGGGACCATCTGTCCCTTTGTGGGGCTGTTCCCTGCTCAACGGTGGAAGCGAGATATTGGGAGGCAAGATCGGTTCTTTGGCAATGACTTCTGTCTATTATAATTCTGTAGTTTACCTTTGTTGTAACCTTCAGTTCTTTGTAATTTTCCTGGCCATTGGAAGTAACAAATTTCACACATTTGAACACGCTTAATTGCCTTTCCAACAACGGATCATATTTAACTTTTATCAACTGATAGTTGGTCTCCTAAAGTAAAGATTTTTTTCATGTGAAAACCGATGCCAACACAGCCGTTAAAGTGATGTAAGTCATCATTTTTAAAAATAATTTTTTTGCTTACTATTTCACTTAGAGACACGGAATTTGTTTTATTAATTTTCTTAGGCAAAGGGCAACCCTAGTAGCAATGGATGATTGGCATTTCCTTGGGCGATGACCGGTTTGATTGGCTTCTCATCGTTACACGAAATGCAAAGCTTGGCCCAGTATCCAAAACTTCATCTTAAAAGGGTGCATGGGATGTCCACTGCAGATACTGATTGGGCCATGTTATGCGAAGGCATAACATTTTTCAATCATGCTCTGGAAAAAGTACAAGTATATGCGAAGTTTTTAAGATTCTTCAAGTATGAAACACATTTTTCCCCCCCCAAGTTCCCAGAGTTCTTTCACCGGGACCGCACAGACATTGAATTTTCAGAGAAGGGATCTTCAGACCACACTGGGTGATATCATATTTCTGTAAACAACGTAACTGCGATGCAAGGATAATCTTTTCGCCAGGCACAGACGGTTTCGCAGGGATAATCTTTTCGCCAGACACAGTCAAAAAACTCATAATTTTCAGGTTTACAAGGAAAAGGGAACCCCCATGTGAATTTTTATCTCTATTGGCTACAATTGAAAATATGCAGTGGATACTGTGACTTTGTGCCAAAAACATAAGAATTAGCCAAATTGGCGTAAGTCAAGCTACAGAACTTCGGTAACGGTTTTTGTCAGTTGCATTTGAAATTTCAAAAAAGCAAGCCAGGCCTCTCGGAAGATTGAAGGGTTTGAGACCTCTGTCTCACTCTCCTGAAATCGACCGATGCCTTCGGCTGGATGTTTTCGTCGCTGTTTGAAGAAATTAATGCCTGCCACTCGGAAATCCCTCCTGATGAACATTTTGAAAATTCTTTCATCTAAGTTATAAGATTTTCGTTGATCGTCATCATTTCGTCTGAGATCAACTGTTCCGCAGATACATCTATTCCCTCGTTTAGGAAATATCGCCTATTCCTGCTGATGAAGATTTTGAAAATTCTTTCGTCTAAGAATTTCGTTGATTACAAAAATCATTTCTTATAAGATCGAACTGTTCCAGCTGATGAAGAATTTTGTGGTGCACCAACTATATACGAAATCAAAATTAGAGAAATGAACTATCAGAAGAACGCTAGGCCATCGCAATATCGTGAACTATGAACTATGAGAGGAACGCTAAATTATCGCAATTTCGTGGACTTGGCGATAGTATATAAAATATCACAGACTTTATGAGACACCGTAATATTGTGGACTGAGTGACAATGTATAGCGAAATTAGTGAAACTTTAGAATTATGAACTTCGAAAATTTGTAAAAGTGATGCGGGAAAAATTGTGAACTCGAGAGGTATTACTACATCTGCCCCAACATGGTATGATAAATTTATTTTTACCCTATTATGTATATAAAAAGTATTTTAGTGTTTTTGAAATGAATTTTTTAGTGGATTGTGTTGGTATAAGTAATGTTTAAATGATTATAGTACGAAAGGGATTTAATCGTTTGAAGAATTTTCTAGATAAATACTTTCATAAGTAAAAATACTTTTTGAAATAAATTTGTTAATATTCAAAATTGAAGGGTACCCGATATTTTAGTATAATTCTCTGAAATAATTGATCATAAAGTATTAATTATTATTGAATGACATATTTAGGATGTGTTGATAAACTGTATGTGCAATGAATATAATATACAAATAAATAAAGACATGTCTGAAAAAATAGAGTTATTATTTGAGTAAACTAAATTTCAGGATTTAGCGGTATCCTTATGTGGATACATTTCAGGTAAGATTTAATATTTCTCTCATATGCACAGCGCAAAATTTGTACTAACCATTATAATGATCATTGGCTCCCCCATTAAATTATAACAGGCCAGTACCAAAAATTTCATCCTAAAACGGTGCTTGGGATTTGAATTGTCCAAGGTGCATGGGCCAAACGCCTGTATTTGACCCATTGATACACTGAACCCAAACAGTGCTTGGGCCAAGACTCGAAATACCTCCCTCATCGGAGGAAAAACAAGGAGCAGATTTACGCATGCGTGCACTTCCATTCTGAGACTACCGACAGCGACCCGACCGCCATTATTTAGCAAGCTATGGAGGAAGGGAAGAAAACAAGTTACTCGCTTGCTTGCTTTGAATTGGTATGTATTATACTTTTGTTTTATTTTAACACAGATTCGATTAATATAAGACGAAATAATTATAACGTATTAAATGGTATTTGTTTATAAGAATGTCTTAAAAATAACTGTGCTGCTAACACTTGTGTTAGGGTTAAAAATCGTAACAATTCTGTTGTTAGTTGTAACGTGTTTATGTATCGGCTACCGTAATTAATTGTTTCACTGAAAAAAAAAAATGTATTAACAAGCTTTAATAGTAATTAAATATTCTATGTACATTTGCATACAATTGCCCCCAACTGTCAAATCAATTTTCTGTATTAGATTCGAAAAAT